>ML675649.1:13188697-13222504 GCA_007922155.1 Mesoclemmys tuberculata
GTGTACACAGGGATTGGTCCCTGGGAATCAAAGTCTACTGAGGTCCCAGTTCAGCAGAGTACTTAAGCACATCACTAACTTTAATCACATGAAACCAATAGGCTTACTCACATAAACACAAGTGACACATCTGCTTAAGAACTCTGCTGAACGGGACCTTAAAATTCACGGACAAACAAGTATTTTTGTTTTTATATTCCAGCAAATAACTATACAAAAAAGGAGATGTCATGGGCTGCTACGGCAGGTGAAGATTAGACAAAAATAAGAAAGTAGTAATTGTTTGGGGTTGGTGGAAGTATTTTCTGTTCCTTTGGAAGGTGATATCCTTAAGAATTCAAATTTGTCAGTAAGTAGGTACATATTAAATTTCTGAAGGATACCACTGTTGTTTGAATCTAGCTGTAACATTCTATTATGCTTGAAATTTTCTTTGAGCTGTGCTTCTATCTTGTAAATATCAGTAACACCCCTCCCAATTTTAAAAAGAAATCTCCACAATATATGGGGATTTATCATTAGCTGATCCAAACTGCTATAGCTCCATTGACTTTGGTGGAGCTTGACAAGTTACAGCAGATGAGGATCTGCCCCACAGAAATACTGTATGTGCTGAAAATTCTTTGTCTGTTTTGTCTATATAAATTTTTGTTGCTGCATCACTAATTAAGAGTAGGTTTGGAAACTGAAGTTTCTTTAGAACTTCTGTAATATGAGCAATGTACTGAATGTTCAAGTTAGTTAGCTAGATTCAAGGTCCACTTCAGTTTCTATTTACAGCATATAAAACCTGGAATAAATCAGTAACCATAACAGACAGGTATTTGAAGTGCATCAGCAGAATGGAATTCTGTTTTTAAAGGAACTGAAAGCTACCAATGAAACAGCTTTAACGTCACCCAACATTTTCAAATTACATACAAAGTGCTGTACACTAATTAACCAAAGGCACTGTGGTAACACTACTGTAAACTGCAGCTATTTGGGCCATTATTAAGGAAAAAGCAATCTTCTTCTTAGCATCACAGGTTATTAAATATGTAAGGGAATACTTAATTTAAAATCAACTGATGTGCAGGAAATGCTATCATTAACACAATGCTGAACTCAACAATTTCATATGAGACTATATGATGCACTGATTATATTCAGTGAAAGTGGGTGTTCTTCGGTAGGTGTAAGTATTCTACATGTTAAGACAACACATCATAATATATAGGTGACTGACATTTTTCTAAATAAAGCACTCAATGTATCCTGATACACCAAATGTGACTTAATTGATATCTACATGTCACGTATTTGAACAAATTGACTGTATCTACCCAGAATTGCTTTGCAGAAAATCACTATTTCATTCAAAAACATGCTTCTGTAAATAATTTGAGATAAAACTGTTTTTGTATAAATTGTCTGTATGGAAAACTTGGCTACCATAAATTTTGATATTATTAAAAAGGCCTTGAATAAAACCAAATTGTAACATCTCATGTTGTTCATCCTTTGGCTTCCATTCCAGTACAGGGGCAGGACACTGTACTGAAAACACAGCAGGACAATAGAACAGCCTGGAGAATTGGCTGGTATACAGCAAAGAACTAAATGACTCTCTCCCTAATAAAACTGCTATGTCTTGACAAAGATTCTAGGGAATTAGATTCTCAGCTGGAGTAGCCAGTGGAGTGATAGATGCCACTGGAGTCATACCAATTTACACAAGCAAAGAATCGGCCCTAGATGGTTAAGACTGCAATGATTCTTGAAAAAAAAAAAGGACTAACTAACAACCATATCATATTTAAGTTAACACAATTTACATGGGCTAGGATGAAGAATTTTTATGCAGGATCCATTAACAAAATAGTTTGGACCACGGGTACAAGGTTGAGGCAGTCTTGCAGCCACAAGACTTGTGGATTTTTGTAGAAAATAAAGAGGGATATGGGAGCATTCTTTTAAGAATAGTATAGGGTAAGTATGTATTAATATATATATTAATATCTATCTATATATATATAATATAAAGATATTAATATAGAGTATGTGCTGTATATTATTTAGATATAGTGAAAGAGCCAGAAACCGTATTCATGAAACCTTGTGGCAGATCCATAAGAAGCGATGAGATGAAGTTTTTACTGGTGGTCACCCAGGCCCCAGAAACCTCTGGATGCCTTATTGAAACTAACTAAAACCATAACTTCCAACAAGGGAATCCTGCCCGAACAAACAAGCGCCTGCAAAAACCAAACCAAAAAAGACCTAAGTCATATTACTGGAAACATAATAGTAGAAATATGATATACAAAGCTGAACAATTAGGGATACATATTGTTAGCTACCCACCAGTAGTATTACAAATTGTCAAAACATGAGGGTAAGCAGCACCCATGGCATAAATAAAATGGGCCAGGTCCTCACCTAGACTGTCACATTCAGAAGAGACACAATTCCCAATATTATATTCCCTAAAAGCTGCAAGGAGCTGCAAACATACAGCTGTACGCTGAACACTGAATTCCAAAAAAAGAGTTTATGATGTCAGAAAACTACACCATTCTCCCATTACATCTGGAGCAACCAGGGTTGTTGGGCCTCCACTCACTAGCCAGATGTTTAGCCCATTCAGCTATAAAAGACTATGCACTGCCCTCTTAGGGTCCTGCCTTGACTCTGAAATATTTCAATGGGATTTGAAGTCCACTGATTAGCAGGAAGTGCTCACAGATCAGACTCTTAATGTCTGTGTCGGATATAAACATGCATTAATAAAGATGAGTAAAAGGGCTGCTAGGTTTCCATAGTGAGGGAAGAGATCTTTGTAAATAGGACCTGCTTTTCAAGTCCTTACTCAAGACAGCAATGCTTTCCATGGTCAGGCCCACGGTCTAATTCTGTAAGGCACTTAAAGATGAAAGGATCTATGTAAATGTATTATTTGTACCGAAGCAACTCTATTATGGTTAGGCATGTGCACTAATAATGGTTCTGTTCTTTTGGTAGGTGTGTTGGTGGGGGGAGAGAAATAGTTTGCAGACTATTCCATCCCTCTGGAAATCTCTGGATCAACTTCCCATTCCTGGAGAAATTTCCAAGACAGCCACCTTACTAACAATATTTTCTTCATTTGCTGGGTGTTTTGTGAGCAGAAACGTAATTTTAAGTGCAGCTTCTGTTGAAGTTCCACTGCCGTAGCAATGGCATCTTGTTAAGTAGCACCATAAAATGCTCGAAGAGTAATTAACTAGTGTGTATGTTAGCACCACACTGTTAGACATAGACACAAGGTCAACATCCTCAGCGTTTTTCCCTCATGAATCCATATTCCCTCTGTTGACTAACTTGCCCTTCCTCATCTGCCTTTGATCTGTTAGAAAACTAGCTGTGTGTAACTGCCCCATGCATCAACTTGGGTCCAAACACAAAGTCAACGGCATCTCATACATTTCATAAGATTGGAAATTTATGCAAAGTAGATTCATCCTCCTGCTTCCTTCACGCCAATTTCATCAAAGCAATGCATGTTAGTTGTGTTATATGCTATGAGCCTGCCTAATTGATTCATTTATTACTGTGCATTCTTATTAGATAGGAGCTTAAGTTGCAAAGTCAGAGTCAGGTTTCAGATTTTTGAAGATCTCTAAGGTCAGTTCATCTTTAACTCCAAGGCACAGATTCTGCCTGTGGTTAATATACATTGAAATGGGAGGGGGAGCTCTTCCTACACAAGGTCAAAGGAGAGGGAGTTCTTGTAGGAAATGCTGCTTATACAAACCAGGAAGAGGAGATCTCTCTCAGCATTTAGCAGGTAAGGGAAATTGTGCTCCTCAGTGCCTCCCCACCATCAATCATTGAGTCAGATCATTATGGGCCAGATTATGAAGTCTTTATTCTCACATGTGAGCAGTCACTCACACAAGTAGTCCCACTGCCGTTTACAAAATTCAGATAAGGATCCTGGTTTGGGTTTCACACACCTCCAAAATTTAGGGGTCTGTTCAGATCCTTCTGACATTTTTATCTATCAGACAAGGTTATTTTTTCAAATGCCCTATATTGCTATTACTCACACACAGCTGAAATGCTTTGCCCAAGAAAGGCACTTGCTTAGCATGGCATTTTAGGGGGCTTTTCTAGTTACTGACATTTAACATTTGCTTCTTACTGGCAGCTGTAATAATTAAACAAGACTGGCAGGTCAAGTAACTTGTCTAAATCATATCAGACAGGACCTTCTGCATTCTACATTCATAGGAGAAGTCCAGCTGTAGGCATTCATTTGTCATGATGAAAAGAATTAATTAACTGTGACCCATTAACATTTCATCATTAAAGTTACATATTTTTTTAAAACTCAAAATAACGTGACCCTGCATGCTACAGTTCCAAACCTGAGGAAAAGATTTGTCCTTGGCTTGGCAGTTGATGTTCTCAATCTCTGGAGGGATGGAGTATGGTTTAGTGTGCACTGTCTTTTGAAAACTGTAAACACAGTTCAAAGCATATGAGGATTAGGATTTTGATAAGGGATAAGTGTGGCCGAGAACAAAAGGCTGAATGAAAACTAATGACCTGACTTGAGTCATTTCCTCAGAGAGGTGAGAACATTCCTTTGCCTTAATAATTAATAATATAATACTTTGCAGTAGTTGCTTCCAGGTCTTTCAAAGCACTTTAAGAACATTAATTCAAGCTCCTCACAAAATGTGAGGTAGGGAAGGAACGCATTTACATGACTATGTTCATCATCAACATGGCTACCACCTAAGAACACAGCTGCTGAAACACTAACCAACAGTTAGGAGCAGACGTTCAAGGAAGAATGAGGGTATGTCTATACTGTGGAGTGAAGTCAGTTTATTTTAATTTATTTCACTTGCCGAATTTTACAAATTGGAGGAGCATGATCACACGGCCATGCTCATTGCATCACGGAATTGTGTCCCCACTAGCCATGCTTGGGTTGACAAGCAAAGCAGTGCACCGTGGGTAGCTATCCCACAGTGCAACTAGTCACAGAGGCTTTTGGGAAGGTTATCGTCCTCCCATGATGCAAAGTACTCCCCCCTTCTTGCCCCAGTCCAAAACAAAAAGACGATCTCCTTTTCGTGCAATTTTTTCCAACCCTTCGGTCTCTACTGTGTGCATGCCATTGCTTGAGATGAATGGAGCCCGCTCAACTCTGCACCATTATTGTGAGCATCACAAATACCTCATGACCTATTCTGCAGTATTTTCAGGGGCGAGACAGGAGTCACAGTGCTGAAAACTGTGATGTTATAGAGGCCGCCTTGCTACAAGCCATAGAACGAAACAATTCACGTTTGCTGCAGGCTGTCACGCCCCATCTGCAGTCAGTGGATCCTTCACATAGGGGGGAAATGGAATAGAATGGAATTTTCCGCATGCATTTTGAGGGACCAGAGGTATGGAGCCCATTTTGGCTATGCACATGGGAAAGAATCACACATCCCCACTCCTTAAAGAGGCCATCGCCTCTTTCTGTTCGCCTCAACCGGCGAGGAGTGCAGCATGTACTGCATCCTGCTCAACCTCCTTCTAGACCACTTTATGGTGGGGGCTAGGAAAGACTACATGAGCTCCGAGTTTTGCAGGGGCTGCAGAGGGAGTCTCTCTTGCCGCTGAGCTTCCTGAAGCTCAACCAGACTCAACATGTCTGACTGATCCGGCATTATATGCAGCATCTCTTCTTGTGTTGAACCCTCATATACCTGTGCTGCCTTCATGTTGTCCATGCCCATGTTCAGTTTGTCAGATAATGAAATCCTCCATGCTCTTAGCTTTGCATCGGTAGCCGCAGAGGCATTCATTAGCTCATTAAACAGGTCATCCTGGTTGGTTTTTTTTCCGCTTTCTTATCTGCGACAAGCGCTCTGCAGGAATATGAGACGGTGGTGTGTTGAAGGTCACATTGTCCACTTTGAGGGAAACAAAGCACAAGGTACCCATTGTTAACTCATCCTATGGATGAAAAGCAATGATACAATGTAAAAATAAGTCCCCTGAACATTCCCAAGGGACGGCTACAACTGCATTCCATTACCTGACTATTGCGGAGGTTGGAGTGCCATTCCAGCCATGGTAAGCAAAGGGTGAGTGCATCTGTGTTAGTCAAATCCCCGGGGCCCATGCTGAACAGGTCTATGCTCCCTGGAGCAGCATGGATGTGGGGCTCCCAACTGATCAGGCTTTTAACAGGTGGAAGAAAGGGTGAAAGGTGGGTAGAAGTTAACCCTCTCTGGAGTAAAAAAATGGGAACTCATTTGTGGATGCCCAAGGACCATAACAACAACATTCCTGCTTAGGGACTTGCGGTGTGCTGAACCAAGAAACCAGCTGTGCAATAACACATACTTTAAAAAACGTTCTTGGTCACCTACTTTAAGTGTGTGACATCTCCCCTAGGTAACCATGAGTGATATCAGCCTGCTGAGGGTCACATAGGCAGAAAGGGAGGATTTGCTGCAAGCATCTGGCTACAGGCCTGGCCCTCATGCTGCTACGCTGTGTTCCACAATGATGCCTGCACAATTAATAACAGAGTGGCAGGGGAAAGTGTTCTATCGTGGGGGAAGAAACAAGGTTGCCCAAGAAATCTTCTCCAAAGGATTGCAGAGTACCTGCATTAATGCTTCCTGGAGATATGCATGGAGGATTCTCGGAGCATCCCTTTGCACATAAATAACCTCTTCCAGGGTGAACTCAGTGCTTAAGCACACCGAGTACAAGGAAGCACAGCCCCACCGCCACACACACCACTTTTTCTCGCTGGTACAAGATTCCGGACAGGGGATATAACGAAAGACATGCAATTTGCAGTACATACTAACCAGATGTTTCTTCCCCAGCATCCTGGTCAGTCATGGTTTCCTGCATCTGGGTGGGTTGTTCCTGTGTTGCAAACAGCTCTTGGCTTTCAGGGAGAAGGGATACCCCACTCACCTGCCCCCTGTTCTCCTCATCCTCCTCCTTCGCCTCATCCACAAACTCATCTTCATTCATCCTGGGATTGGATTCCCCAGAGGTATCAACTCTGTGTGGTGGCATAGTGGTCAGGTCTCCGCTGAGAATTGCATGCAGCTTCTCATAAAAACTGCATGTTTTGGCCGAGGCGTCAGAAAGGCTGTTAGCTTCCCTAGTTTTCTGATAAGCCTGCCTCAGCTCTTTGATCTTAACAAGGCACTGCTGCATATCCCTGTTGTGCCTCTTTTCCAACATGCCGTGACATATATTTTCGTAGATATCCAAATTTCTTTTGCTGGCTCGGAGCTGAGCCAGAACAGACTCTTCGCCCCACAGACCCCAATGAGACCCAAGACCTCAGGTTAACTCCAGGCTGGAGCATGTTTGGGGCACGCAGTTGCCATGATCAGTTGTGTTGCCAAGCTCTCTCCTCGCTGACCAAACAGGAAATGGGAATTCAAAATTTCCCAGGGCTTCAGGGGAGGAGCTATTTCCTGTTTACGTGGGCACAGTGCAGCAGACTGCAAATGCGCAGAGCGGTCAGAACAGAGCGTTATGGGATACCTCCCGGAGGCCAATGATGTCGATTTATATTGTGCTCTGCCTACACTGACACTCATTCAACCCACTGAATTTGACTTCAGCGCTACGCCACTTGCGGAGGTGGTTTTATTAAGTCGAATTTTACCGTGATTTAGGTTGTGTTCACTCACATTGATATAAGTTTGGCAGGCTAATGTTACATACAAATAATAAAGGGTAATTATAACTAACAATAAATCCTGCTTATCTGATTACATATAATATTAAAGACAGCTTATCTGGTATTGTATACTAAATTCACTGAATCTATAGCTTACTTTTTCTGGCATTGAGCTTTATATATAGTTTCTTCTATAGTTTACTGTAGTAAAATGTAACTGACTGGTTGCCATGGATGATTCTGTTAAAACTTGGTACATTTATGAAGACAACCATTTACCTTCTAAAAGATATAATGGTTACAGATTATTACTACTGAGGACTAGCTAATTATGTTTAGCTCCTTAGATAAGCATTCTGTTGTAAGGTCAATTCCAATTTCTTGCTGTGACTGAAGGCAGACAAAGGAAAAGGTGGTAAGGAAAAGAGCAGTAAAAAATATTTTCTTCAAACTGACCTTCAAAAATATGAAAGCTATTTAAAGTATAATGAAGTACACTACACCCAGGGACATTGATCCAGTGAGAATTCTTCACTGGCCAATCAGTCTGATGAGTCTTTTAAAAGAAATAACATCTGCTATAAGGCAACAGCTAATGGACCATTCCAACAGACCCCTCCATTGCCCACAGAGTAATAAATAACTTTGCACATCCCTAGCATTTCCTATCCAAAGATCTCAAAAATCTTTACCAACATTAACCTCACAACACTCCAATGCAGGACCAAGACTAAATATTATAAGACTCCTAGAGTTTGGTATTATATATTACTTTGCATACTCAATGTATCTTAGAATGCTTTATAGGAACAAATTATTTTTGTAAAGTGCTGTTAGTAGAATGGCTGAGTAAACATTATGCATTCAGTAATATTTCACCCATTGCCTTGGAATAAATAACACGCTTTTAAAATGACAGTGGAAATTTTGGCGAGGACGTTGAGGTAAAATAATCCTCTCCTCTTCTTAAGAGAGTCCATGTGGATTTTAATTTCCACTGGAACAGTCATGAGAGATAGGCATACATTCTTATAATAATGAATGCATATTACAGCAGTACTTGGGAACTCCATTCTAGGATCACGGCCCCATTGTGCTAGGCACTATTCAAACAAGTAACAAAGAAGAGAATCTCCACCCAAGAGAATTTACAATCGACATGTACAGGGAACAAATGGACGAAGGAAACAAACCGGGTGAAGATGGGTTAAGAGGATGAAGCAGCAATCAAACAGAGTTTGGCAGAAAAGGATGCAGTTTATAGAGATACAGTGTACTACAACTAACAGGTATATTTGGGGATTAGCACAGAGAGGTCACACAATGCTCTCTCAGACGAACACCCTTAAATTCTCACCATCTACTCACATCCATGAGAAATCATTTACCTTAGTAGTCCTCAAAATAGTTAAATGCAGATCACATACTCCATTATACTTTCATAAATTTTATTCTTCTGCCACCTCTCAAATTCAAAACAGAAAATAACATTCAGTACCAATGCCGATTAGCGATTACAACACAGTAACTTTGTATGTTCTTCTTTTCAAATACTATCTTAACATGGATTATGGCTATTATATTAATCTACTGCTATGCCTTCAGTGTATTGGATTCAGATTGGCATCCTGGTCAGCATTTATGTGGGTTTTTTATAATTTTAAGGTCACTCTAAATCTCTACACAAACTCACTGTGAAATCACAAGTGCTTTATACTTTAGTAGCCTCATTTGTCTTCTCACCATAACTCTGCTCTGTTGACCAATAAGGTATATCGCTCCATCTGGTGTATGTGCCAGTGAAGCTACCTGGTATCCTATTCATTAGTGTGTTATGCACCATTTACAACCATGTACACATAAAAAGTTCAGTACCCAACCAGTGGGGGCCAGCTTTACAATACACAAAAGGTTTCTTACTGTGTATGTCAATCAATAATTCTTCCTTTAGCTAGATGGGGAGTAATCAAAGTAAAGAAGGAGTTACCACTTGCAATAGGGGAATGACTAGTTGGAAAAAGCCAGAGGAAGCCTATATATCAAAAAATAAAAGTAAACAGGACAAATTAATCGCTGATGAGACAGAATTTGGCCTGGTTTGCTTTTCAAAGTGAAAGTATCATAGTTGCCAATAAAAAACAAAAACAAAAAACCCATACGTACCATACTCTACTGACTACCATGGCATTTCCTATATTTATAGGGCCAAAATCTGCTCTCACTTACTCCTATTTAAATCCACTGAAGGTAAGTGAGATGCATTTTACCACTGCCTGCTGGACCATAACACTTTTGCTACTTTTTACGTAAAGAGCATTTTCTCAAAAGCCCAGATACAGTGTATGAGTGACCAATCTAAGCTTGTTCAAGTTTCTATTTTTTTAAGGCAATTAGCATTATTTAAGGAATATATTTTTCCTTTATTGTATCACAGTAAATGTATTTTATATTCATTGCCTTTTTATGGCTTTTTAAAAATTTAGAATGAATTGTAATGCTCATGAAACTGCCAAACTGATAATTCTAGCTAGAGTCAGATACCCTGGGCCAAAAACTGCCCTCAGTTACATCCATACAAGGTATATCCACTATAATTTTCATCTGCTGAAGTGAATGAGATAGGAAGGATGTAAGGAAAGCATATTTTGGCCAAGCAGTGGAAGGTTATTTGCAGGTTTTCCATTACTTTGTGTACCATATTGGCAATGAACCTCAATCCTGACATGCAACACCTCAATTATTCAAGCATTCCGGGGATGCTGCTAAGAAAGGTTGCTAACCATTCTAAGCTTTGTTTGTTCTGTGATGTAAGCAAAGGCAGACTTGTGTGAGACCACTTATGAAAGCCAGGACATCAAAGCAATGAATCATCATTTCCTTGTGGGATCTTACATTTTAATAATACAATTCTTTATATAAGACATGAGCTCCATTTTCCCCTTCTAAATAAAAAAACCATAAAATATAAGCAGAAGCATAAAGCCATTTTGGCATCCAGCACTGGATGGACACAATGAACCAGAACTCTTGTATTCTGAGAAAGTTGGATGCTTCAGCCAAGAGGGTTGAAGTCTCTGAGAACTGATTATAGGTGAGAAATCTGCTTAGCTCAAGACAGTACCTTGCTGAACTTAAGTTTTAGTCACTAGAAAGCATGTTTTGTTTTGTTTTGTATGATTTGTAATCATATCTGTGTCTCCTAGTCTTACTTATTAACACTTAAATCTCTGTTCTTTGTTAATGCACTTACTTTTGTCTTATTACAAAACCATCTCAGTGCTGTGTAATAAACTGCAGGGTGAAATCAGCAGCAGGCTAACAGGCTGATGTGCTCTGTCTCTCTGGAAGCAGTGAACTTGGTTGCTTTTGTGAGTGGGCTGGGCAATGCTGAGAGATGTCTCTGGAGAACTCAAGAATTGGGGTTCACTGATTGTTACTTGCAAGTCCTATAATCATAGAAGATAAGGGTTGGAAAGGACTTCAGGAGGTCACCTAGTCCAACCCCCTGCTCAAAGCAGGACCAACCCCAACTAAATCATCCCAGCCAGGACTTTGTCAAACTGCACCTTAAAACCTCTAAGGATGGAGATTCCACCATCTCTCTAGGTAACCCATTCCAGTGGTTCATCACCCTCCTAGTGAAAGTTTTTTCTAATATCCAACCTGGACCTCACTGCAACTTGAGACCAATGCTCCTTGTACTGTCATCTACTACCACTGAGAACAGCCTAGCTCTATCCTCCCTGGAACCCCCCTTCAGGTAGTTACAGGCTGCTATCAGATCTCCCTGATTCTTCTCTTCTGCAGACTAAACAAGCCTAGTTCCCTCAGTCTTTCCTCATCAGTCATATGCTCCAGCCCCCTAATATTTTTTTTTTTGCCCTCTGCTGGACTCTTTCCAATTTGTCAACATCCTTTCTGTAGTGGGGGCCCAATACTGGACACAGTACTCCAAATGGGGCCACACCAGTGCCGAATAGAGGGGAATAATCACTTCCCTCGATCTGCTGGCAATGCTCCTACTAAAGCAACCCAATGTGCCATTGTCCTTCTTGGCAATAAGGGCACACTGTTGACTCATATCATATCACTGTTGACTCATATCAGCTTCTTGTCCACTGTAAACCCCAAGTCCTTTTCTACCGAACTGCTTCCTAGCCAGTCAGTCTCCAGTCCGCAGCAGTGCATGGGATTTTTCCGTCCTAAGTGCAGAGTCAAGGTTTGGATGGGCAGAGTCCTGAGGTGTTTGCTAGCAGGCAGATAAGCTACTGTAACAGGGAACTCATGCATAGGTTAGCAGCAGCAAAACTCACCCTTGCCGGTGCAGATCAGAAACACATTGGCTCACAGTTCTGGATAACCTAAGCAAGGCATCACATCTCATCACAAAGGAGAGATATTAGCAACAGAGCTAAGAGACAGCTGTACGATTATGGTAAAGCATGTACATCACACTCTAATGGCAAAGCTCTGTTTGTACCTATTCACCCTTCAGGACAGGAAAGGCCTGAAGTTTTCATTTCACCTGTTGTACAGATTTCCTACCCTGGAGGTTGAATTCCATTGAATAAAATGCTGCAGGGAAAACAACTCCCCCCCTTTCATGTAGTCAAGGAATGTTAAGTCTGTAGGACTGTAGCAAAGTCAGCAAGCAAGTCATTTATGCCTGGTGATGAAGGTAAAAACAAGACCGCACCTCATTGCTAACTAGATTTGGCTAAAGCAAAAGATAGTGGAAAATGGACCAAAGGGGTACAATCGTCTATGAAGCTACCGAGTGTGTATGTATCCATTCTAAGCATAAGCAAAAGGCCAGCTGCCAAGGAGCTGCAGCCACAAACAGGTTGCCATAAGTTGGCCTGGACCTGCATGACACTGTTAGGAAGTGGTGTGATTTCCATTAGACTACATGCATCAGACACCATCTCTGGGTAAGAGTAGCTTCCAACACTGCACTGTTTTTTGATATACATGATCAGGACCATTTCTTCAACCTTTACTCATGCTCTGCAGCATTTCTTCAGGGATAATACTACGCAGCGTAAGGGTTGGAGAACTGGGTAAGGATAGGTCAGAATTTATTTCTAAAAGTGGTAACTACCCTTCAGTGTCTACTGGTATATAAGTGGAATAAGGCCATTTTATAAGAAGCCCATAAGGTGTGTGTGCCAGTCTATCATGAGCACTGCTTAGAAGTTGTGTGTGTGTCAGCATTTCTAGTCTTCCTGCAATAATTATCTTTTAATATGGAAAAGTGGAGGGATTAATATAGTTAAATGCACTATCATTTTTTTTTGCAAGACAGCTTGTTTTCTGTTTATTCTTGTCTAGATGTTCAATGAACTGACTGCCACATCCCACAATAAGTTGAGTTAAATAAATCAAACAGAACATATTGCTTAATGAGAAGTCAACATAAAAAAAAAAACCTATGTAAATGGTTAGAAGATTTTTTAACACAGATCCATAGCTGCAAGAATTCACAAAATTTGTGTACTTCAGAAAGTCAGAAATCATTATGAAAAAATAATGCCTAAAAATTGCCATACAGAGGTAATGTAGGTATTAAAATAAACTTTGATCTTGCTGGTAAACTATTTGTTATACTACAGAGCATAACAACCTATGCTGGTTATTTACCACTCCATACCAATACAACTGCAATTAAAGGAAATCTGAAATGGTTTCCAGAACCCTTTAAAGAGGTGCATGTAATACTGAAAAGATTTTCCACCCTGCCAATTCTCCAGTCTACTATCAATATATCTGATTACTACTATTTATCACAGAACCAGATTCTGCTCCCAGTGACATAAATCTAGTGCACCAAAGGGTTACTCTGGCTTTACATCCGCCGAGTTGAGAACCAAATTTGGTTCCTCAACAGCATTTTGCAAATTATGATAATTTCACTCTTCCAACTTTTGTGATTTTTATCACACGGCTAATATTTGATTGGTTTCCTTAATCCCTGCCCCCTGGAGTCCTGTAACTAAGTGAGAATTTCAGCTTTCATTTAAAAAAATATAGCCATTATGGTTACAGAGAGACACTTGAAAATAAGGCCCCGGGGCACCCCACAGCCTCGGAGACCAGAAGGGAAATAAAACACCACCAATTTATTATTTTAAAACCTTATTATTTTTAACCCAATCATGATTTTCTGGGACCTGAAAATAGCAGCACAACTTGTTACTAGTAATTTGCTGTCTTATAGTTCCTTGGTGCTAGACCAGTTTATAGGAAATGTTAAGAGATCCTCCTACCAGCTAGACACAGGAAGCTTATGTCTCCATAAAA
Organism: Mesoclemmys tuberculata; assembly: GCA_007922155.1. Lineage (NCBI taxonomy): Eukaryota > Metazoa > Chordata > Testudines > Chelidae > Mesoclemmys > Mesoclemmys tuberculata. Next base: position 13,202,685 of record ML675649.1, read on the forward strand.
TGGACTAAGCGGCTGACCTCTGGCTGGCACCTCCCAAGCAGCAAAAAATTCAATTACTTCTTAAAAACACAATTACAAAAAATTCAGGAAATAAAAAAACCAACTTTGTCCACAACACCTTCTGTGGCTCTGGCTGGTAGAAAAGGACTTGGAGAACCCATGACTGGTTAGCTGCGTGTTTATCCATTATTATGTGTGACCAGAACTGATAGCCCAGGTTTTCACAGGTGTTTTCAGACTTCTCTCAAACTAGTTCATGTCCCTATGTTTTCAGAAAATCAGGTCAAAAACTTAGTGAGCTGCCAGCCCGGATAAATGACTGGTGAGAGGAATTTTCACTGAGTGTATGAGAGACAGGATTTTCAAAACTACATCTGTGTGAAACAATCTTAACCATGTCAGATCACAAGCATGAAATTGTACAGCCTTCAACATGCCTCTAAAATGAGTGGGAGGAAGGAGTTGGGTGGGGAAAAGGGACAGCTTACCTTCTTTAAATTAATCAGCAGTACTTTAAATAAATCCATATATAGCTATCCACAGAAAGAATATTACACAGTAAAGAAAACATAACATAGGTGATTAATTATAAGGAAAGTACAATCGATTCTGAGAAACAGCATGCATTAGATAAGTACATCTTGTAAACAGTAAGAGTCTAGAACAATCAGGTGACTGGAATAGATTGCCTGTAACAATAAGGTGACACCAAAATTATTGGCCTCAAGATCAAATTTTGTGATCATATAAATTTCCCCTGCTATTCTTTTCCTTAATTTATTTTATTAATTGCATCTGAGAGGATCACCAGATTACTATGTAAAGAGAAGGGGATAAATTTATAGCATTTTAAAATCTCATTACTATCTCTGTCATGAGACTATATCAATACTGTGCAGTTTTTTCCCGCATCCCTGTCATAAAAGTATCACCATTTCAATTCCTGACATGTTCATGGTCAGCAACATTGCCCTTTGACCTTTCCAGTGATCCGTATTGCTAATTTGCTTCCAATCCTGCTTCACAGATCACACGCTGTTACAAAGCAACTGATTAAAAATGGCGGTGCACACAGAAGCCTATATTACCACTTTATGTATCATGGCCGGAGATTTGGTCTAATTATGAAATAATGTGATCTTTTCCCCTTCAAGGTCTGTACGTACCTCTAGGCTGCATCATTCTGAAGCAAAAGAAAAGCTTACACCTGGGCAGACAGCTGTAACTTGCTGTAAGCTCCTTCACAGACAGTTATTCCCAAGGAGCTGCTCACTGACTAGCAGATAATAAACTGTACTTAAGATTGGGCTGATAACAGTCATCCCTTTACACTACCCATCTGAACTACAGGAATTGACGAGGGGTGGGGAAGAACAACGCTAGTCAGCAAAGTATCCTAGACCCATTTTATTTTCTTCTTCACGGTTACATGTCATGTGCATGTAAGGTTTGTTATGTTGGAAAAGGTCAGTGAATAAGACTCCTTTGCCTGAAAGGTTTACTGTTAGATTTAATTTCTGACGAAATATGCTGTCAAGTAGAAAAAAAGGACTTGATTCTGACCTCTGTTGTAATGGAGGGTACTGCACACATAAAGAGTCTGTATTCTGGCACCCCGCTCTGTTGAGGTGTAGTGTAACTCCTTTCCAGAGAACACAGTCGTAAAAAGAATTACTTGATTCCTAAGAACAAACTTATATAGACTGCAGGCTACACTGAACAGAGTTTATTGTTTGGCCCTCTGTAATTGTCTTTAAATCTTAGTTTTGATTCTGACTGATCATACACTGGTATAAATCAGGAGTACGTTCAATGAAGTCAATGGAGTTACACCCACATAAACTCAGTTTACAATCAGTCAGAATCAGAACCAAGATTTAAAGACAATCATAATGGGTCCATCAGTAGACTCTATTCAGTGTAGTCCACAGTCTCTAGAAGCTTGTTTTTAGGAACCAAGTAATTCTTTTTACCATTGTGTTCTCCAGAAATGAGTTACAATACAGCTCAGAGTAGATTGCCAGAATATAGTATCTTTACATCTGCAATACCCTCCATTACAACAGTCTCGCAGTGATAGCCCAAAGTAGTAATTACTTATTACCCAGCTGATCTTGTTTTACCTATTCATGAGCAGAACATGAAGGAACTGAACTGCATGGATTCTGGCAGTCTGACAGGATTATCAAAAGCACCTTAGTTGCTAAACAATCAAGTAACACTTACCCAAAGAGCTCAGGGCACCAGATAAGAGAGTGAATAATTAAACAAAAAAGTGGTTGTTATGCAAAAAGCTATCACCTTGCTAGATCGTCCCAAGATTTCCTAGAGATCAATTAGCAAATATTGCTATATTTGCTACCATGTTACAAACGCTAAGTCCTATCGAGTACTTTGATTGCGCACTATGTTAGGTGATACTGCAACAGATAAAACAGCACCTCCCTGAAATAAACGCATCATGATGAGTTAGCTTCATTTAACCATAAATCGGAATAAGCAACACTGTAATAATGCAAAATTAAGAAGGTGTGACTGTAGGCTGTACTGTCTCTGCAGGTGAGGTTAAAATTGGGCATTCAGAAAATCTACATATTGTAAGAAACAGGCTAGTGGGTATGTGTCCCACTGCCCTAGCAAAATCACAACTGTTCAGTTGAGTTTCCAATCCTGTTGCTACCAGTTAAAATGTTTCTCCTCCAACTCCCGGGTTAGAAGCCTATTTTAGAAGCAGCTCCAGTTGCTACCTTGACATTCCAATAGGATGAGATGTGCAGCATGGCAACAGCTGACCAAATTTGTTACAATTAAAGGCTTGATCCTTTAAAGTGCTCAGGCACCTGGTAAAAGTTGCTGAACATCTTCAGCTCCCACTTAAGTCAGGAAGAGCAGATATGGCTCTGTATTATGGAACGGACTGATCCACTGCTGCCATTTCAGCTTTCACAGGCTCCTAGGAATTTCTGGGATAAGTTGGTTGCTAATGAAACTAAAAATGTAAAAGAAAACGGGTCAAATAAGAGAAGCTACTGCTCTCCCCATCCCTAGCAAACCCCTGGATTCAGACCTGTGCAGGCCACCCCCTTCCCTTCCACCACGTGGATTTTAGAAAAGAAACAGTAGGGAGGAACCAACCAAAGACTGAAGCCATCGAAGTAGCTGCAGAAGCAATTCAAGCAGGTACTGCTTCTCTGTCCGAGAAGGCCATAAAATGGGGTCCAGCTGGGCCACCCTTCGCTGTAGTACCCCCTAGCCCCCAGCTCAGAGCTGTGCAGGAGAGCTCCACCCTTTGGTTCCATGAGGTGCCTTCAGTCTCCCAATCCACGTGGTGCTTGGGAAGGAAATTGCAGAGAGGAACGCCAGAGACTGAAGCTGGCAGAGCAGCTCCAGAAGCAGCTAAAGCAGGGACCAACCGTTACTGATAATAGGTTCCATACTTTTGGCTGAGCTTTCTCTGTCTGTGCTGATTGGCTGTTTGTTCCAGTTTCACCCCTACTCTTGCTGTCTCTTCACCTTAGGCTTACTCTATACCTGCTCCTCATACTTTTCTCCCCTCTTTCTTCTCACCTGCTCTGTCCCTCTCATCCCTCCCTTTCCATTTAGCTTATCCCCTCCTAATCCCATCCCTCTAAAAAAAATTGAGCTGTTTACCACTATTATGTTGATTGCTTTGTTTGTAGGCGATAACCCTTTCCTCTGTTTGTCTTATCTATTTAGATTGTAAACTGTTTAGGGCAGGGACTGTCTACTACTTTGTGTCAGTATGGTGCCTAGCACAAAAGGATCCCAAACTCAGTTGGCCCACAGGCACTTTTGTAATAAACATGATTAATAACTTAATGCATGTAACCATTGTTCCATTTGTCTACACAGCTCTGCTAATATTTATGAAGTCTTGTCTGAAACCCTGTATAGGTGAAAAGCCTTGAAAACTCCTGTCCCCATTAAGCCATTTAACCATTTCATTTAATTGAATTTCGTCATGTTATACTAATTAGGGGCAGATTCTGATCTCCTTACACTGAATAGTACCACATTCCACTAGTTGTGTCATTGAAGTCAATGGGGCTACTGGTGGAGTAAGGTGTTATCAAGCTAGGTAAGGGTATGACAGATTACTGCTGCAGAGCAAGATGATCTAGCATAAGATAATGTTTTTATGTAAAGCCTGCAAAAACAGGCTGAAACTGCAACCAAAACACTGTGTTGTACAACTTCTCGACAGTGCAGGGATCTCCATCCAGTGTTTGACTTTACATACAAACTTACTGATCTTACACTTCTGCTTTGCAGTCAAGTCTATTGAGCTTGACCTGAGTAAGAAGTACTCACTGAGGTCCAATAATTCCTGCATCAGCTACTGGGAGATATAATGGGGTGAGTTAAAGTTAGAAGGCCAATTTCTGCCTTCGGTTATATCCCCTGTTGACTTCACTAGGGTGGAGTGTGTGTAACTGATGCCAGAATTCATTCAGACTTTCAATCATAATTCTGAATTCTTTCATTCTATTATTAACAAAAATTGTTGATATGATACCACTAATGCTGTAGTCAGACCTCAATATAAATAAAACACTTTCCTTACCTTTAAAAATTGTTTATTTAATTGTACTTAGCTGCTCAGAATATCTCAAGGTTTTCAATATAAGCAGGGCCTAAAGAACACTAGAAATATTATTACAAAAAATGAAGGCTGTCCATGCAACCTTAATGTGGCTCCCTTGTGCATATGCATTATGATACAGTCTTTATATGATCACATGCTATTTGTTCCACAGGACCCATGCCTTATTTGGTGGGCATCAGCAGTGGTATACTGAAAGCGCAGGATAGACAGTGTCCCTGATCTCATTTCCTGTGCACAGCATCACAGCAGCTAGAAGCAGCAATTGTAGGAAAAGTTGTGCTAAGCCCCTGGATCCCAGGGATGGAGCACACTCATCCCAGATGGAATCTTTGTGAATTTAGTTGCCAACCTCTAACAAATCTGTGCTGCACATGTGCTGAGATTTTTCAGAGTGGTTTATAACTGAACCAATTTGGGCCATTTTTCAAGGGAACATCAAAAGGCCCTGATACCAGTGGACCCCCATGCCAAATGTCAAGTCTCTACTCCAAAACAAGGAAGATCTCGAGCTTCTCAACTAAAAGGTTGTATGAATTTTTTAACGTGAGCAAAACAATGTATTTTTCTCTAATCTCATTATGAGAAACAGCTGAATTGATATAGCTGAAATAATAATAAAAACCCCCACATGCAGGCACCCAGCACAGAAAATTTCAGCCCAAATGGTTAAAGTTTAGCAAAGTTATAAACAACTGAAAACAGGGTCTTATAATGGGACATGGTGGGCAACCTTAAATAAAGGCATAGCTGTATGAACCACTGATGATAATGCTGTTATATAACTAATACGCCCACTGAATATAGAATTCAGTTCTAATGACCCTGCTTAAAATTTCCAAAGCCCATTAGGATATTTAGATACACATCTTCTGCTGAAATTAATTACATAAAAATTAATAGGAGTTATATGTCTAAATCCCCTAATCAGTTCTGAAAATCTCAAAAGAATATGGCAAAAATAAAGAAGGTTAAGAGACAGGCAACAACAATTAGAGGCATGGAGACTTCCATATGAAAAGAGTTTTAAAGGACTGTAATTGTTTAGTAAAGAAAGGAAATGAATAAGAGTAAACAAAAATTTCCAGGTATAGAGAAGTAGATTGGACTTCTTGTTTACTCACTCTTAATATATAAGGATAAGAGGATAGTCAAATTAAAAAGCCACAGATTTAAAAATTTATAAATGATATCTACTGGATAGCCATATAGATATACACACACACAATATCCAAATTAACCTGTGGAACACATTTCCACTATGCACAATTGAGGGTATTCAAACAAGCACTACGCATTTACAAGAGCGTGGATGAGAGCTCTCATATATGGATGAGAACATTCACAATCATTAAACAGAGGATTTGTTGGTTGTTTTTTAAGAAGAGATATAATCATCATGTTTTATGCCTTAAACCAACCACTGACTAAGAACAGGTCTACACATATAACACTGCAGCTCTGCTATGGCACTTCAGTAAAGATGCTACTATGCCAACAGGAGAGCTGCTGCCATCAGCATAGTTAATCCACATCCATGAGAGGCGGTAGCTATGTTGATGGGAGAAGCTCTCTCATTGACATGGCGCTGTCTACACCAAGGGTTAGTTTGGTATAACTACATCACTCAGGGGAGTGGATTTTTCACACCCCTGAGCAACATAGTTGTACCAATGTAAATGTATAGTGTAGACCTGGCCTCTATGAGGCTAAGGTTAAACTTCCCTTATAGGCAGGTTATTCCATATTTTTCAATCCTGGAGTTTCTTGCACCTTCCTCTGATGCATATGGTATAAGCCACTGTTGGAGACGGGACACTGGACATTGGACAGGACATGGCCCACTTGTCTGATCAAGTATTGCAACTCCTGTGTGCCTATTCCAATCATCTTGCTCAGTCAAAAATTTCATTGCCTTCTAAGCTTCGCCTGATTAAGGTATATAGGACCATGACCACTGTATATCACTCAGTAACTGCTGTGTTATAAAAAATGAAATGGCCCGTGTTTATGTAGGTCTTACAGAAAAACAACATTTTGTGCTATGCCAGCTTGTTCTGCCGCAGCAGCAAATTGTCACACCCTGTTCCCAAAGCAGAGCTAATATTACCTCGGATGGTGATGCACAAGCAAGGAAGTTAACAAAAAGGCATGTTAATGTCAAACTCTATCAAAGATACAGGCTGAAAAAAACCTGACAAATAGAAAAAGGACAAGTCAAAAAAAAGCCTAAAAACTTTACGCTCCAGCGTCTCAGAGAGTATTACAAACAAAAGTAGATAAAATACAATTTAATTTTACATAAGTATGACAGTGTCCTTTCAATTTCAATACACTTATTTGCTTTACAATAATACACAATGAAGAAAATACCTTACCTTGCTTTGACTGTCACGCCTATATTACTAAGGCCAAATAACAGGCTGGGTTTCTATATATATAACAATAGGCATAACAACTCTTAAAACATTACTGAAGAAGTGCTCAACACCCAATGTGCTCTGTAACAATCAGGACACTGTAAAGTAGAACTATGACTTGTTGTGTAGAATAACTACAACTGGCACATGATCTATTGATTACACTCTGACAGATAACGGATCATCTGATACTAAGTACCACTATAACTTATGGTTCTTATACCTCTCCAGACCACTCATTTATCAGCCTTGTGATGGCTAATCACTCTTCTGATCATAAAATATGATTGCATGAGGTCATGCATCAATTTCGACCAAACAAATTTAAGAAATTCCATAGAATAAACTATATTTGCAATTTCAAGAAAAATTAATATATGCCAAGCCAAACTCAAACCCATACAATTTATAGAAGCCTTTTGTTCCATTTTATTATTATTACTAACAATCAAACTTCAAGGTTTGTACATTTATATGGTGTTTTATAAATATAAACTAAGACAGATCTGCTGTTTTACAATCTACGGAAGACACAAACAGACACAAGACAAAAATGTCAGAACATGGTGAGCGAGGATTATTGGAACTGATAAGTAAGAAGGAAAAGATTCCTGGCATAACTGGATTTTAAGGAGGAATTTTAGGGAGGACATAGAAGGGGCAGGACAGACAAAAGTGGGAGATATTCCAAGAATTGGAATATCCTATTAGTATGGAATTCCTATTAGTATGGAAAAAAGACCAAACAGCGAAAAAGGAGAGAAAGATGATTTTGCCTTGAGTAAGAAATTTCCTGGATATTCTCCAATTACATGACAGCAGAATTTGCAGTGGAATTCAATTTTTGCCTCATAATTGTGTTTGAGAGTCAAAGCTTTCATTTTGTGTATATATGTGTACACACACACACAGAGCATTCATCATTGAGAAGAGAACTTGGAAACATAAGATGAGCATAACTGACATGGTGTTGTCTCTCTGAGGTTGCAGACAGCAAGAACAATAACTCTGATTGGTGCAAGATACCCCACTCATCTCAATGAGGTTTGGACTCTGGAACCTAACAATTGCCGTCTAAATGTGAATATTGTTGTTTCAATAGTGATCATTTTAGCAGAAACATCTGTGTATCCATCTGTCTAGATTACAGCTCACATTGCCGTAGTCTCTGAGTATCTGCTCAGCTATAGCCAGCCAATAAGTTTATCCCACACTCCCAAACTACCATCAATGCCTCATCTGGAGCCAAAAGCCCATATGGCCAGGTTGCCATAACCTCCAAATTCCCTCAGCTGCTCCCATTATGCAGTTATGTCAGGTCAGTACCAATATCTGTGATATCAGTAAACTGTACATATGTAAACAGTACAAGATAAATGGAATTGAATATCAAGATAAAAACACAGCGCCTACTGTTCTGATTGGACTATTCATTCATCTTGGATTCATTAAAAACTTCCATTTTAAATTAACTGGAACTGCCACCAAATTTCCCAACTGCCACATGAGAGTGCTGCAGACTCCAGGAATCTTGCCACAGAACTTAGATGTAGTTTGCTGGGGAGTACATGTTTTCTTGAGTTCAATTTTGGGGCCCCCACTACAGGAAGGATAAGGACAAATTGGAGAGAGACCAGTGGAGGGCAACAAAAATGATTAGGGGGCTGGAGCACATGAGGAGAGACTGAGGGAACTAGGCTTGTTTAGTCTGCAGAAGAGAAGAGTGAGGGAGGATTTGATAGAGGCCTTCAACTACCTGAAGGGAGGTTCCAGGGAGAATGGAGCTAGGCTGTTCTCAGTGGTGGCAGAAGACAGAATAAGGAGCAATGGTCTTAAGTTGCAGTGGGGGAGGTCTAGGTTGGATATTAGGAAAAACCTTTTCACTAGGTAGGTGATGAATCACTGGAATGGATTACCTATGGAGGTGGCGAAATCTCCATCCTTAGAGGTTTTTATGGCCTGGATTAATAAAGCTCTGGCTGGGATGGCTTAATGGGGTAGGTCCTGCTTTGAACAGTTGAACTAGATGATCTCCTGAGGTCGCTTCCAACCCTAATATTCTATGATTCTATGTCTCTATAAATGACTGATAGAAAGGAAGGAAGGAAATAGGAACATCAATGTATGCAGGGTGTAGATGAGATTATGCAAGGCCTTTAGAATGATGGAGTGGATCCTGAGTTTGATGGGGTCAGAGAAACCCAGTGAAGGGATGTGAGGAGAGTAATATTGGAATGGTGGAAGAGGATTTCAGTAGTGGAACCTTGGAAAATTTGGTAGAGGGAAGAAGGACATAGAAGAGAATGGTCTAGTAAATGAAGCAAGATATGACCCAAGGTGGGTGCAAGTTTTTCTAGTAAACTCACTTCAAATACCGATGAATATTTAAATTAATGTTTTCTGTTAAATACATTATGAATGATTAATATCAAGTTCAGGAATGAAAATATTGAGTGGTGTATCTGATGCGATTCCCATTTATTTTTCCCATTAATTGTATAATTTGTTTAAGTCAATATGAAAATCAATGCAGTTTTTGGCACGGTACAGTGGTATGTGACTGAATCCACCAAGGGCAGTTACCTTAAATACATTTAAAACCTGCAAAGAAATAAAAACAAATTAAATATAAATATATTGCACAAATGTTTACTGTTTCAGTGATGAAAAATGGCATCATTTGTTTAAAAAAATTACAGTAGTCCTTAATAGGATGTTACACAGTCACAGTAGAAAACATTTTTTAACGAGAATATTCCATCATAAATCCATCTTCCTTCTCTATGCAAATGTTTCTTGCTTCATTTCTTGTCTTTAAAAGATATTCAGGCCCCACACCAGTAAAGACCTATGCAGATGCTTAATTTGACACATACAGACCTTAGGTTTTAATGAGACAATGTCCCTTCATACCTACCGGTTTCTATCAAATTAACAGTGAGGGCTGGGCTATGAGGAGAATCAAGCAGCTGGAGATAATCAAAAATACCATCTGAGCCTAAAGTGCCACCAGTTCTCGACTAAAGCTCCACATCACCACTTGCTTCCTTTTTCTTTACTTCTTGCCTCTTGGTTCGATATAAAATCTTCCCTTCTTCTTAGGGTGACCATATTTTCCCAAAGGAAAAATAGGATGTTGCGCGGCGCCAATTTGAACCCCACACCGCTGCTCTTTCCTGCGCACAGGCCTGGGCTGGCTAGGCCTAGCTGGGCCCGGGCTGGCTGGCTGGGTGGCCGAGCCACCCAGCTCTGTCACCAGCCCAAGCCTCTTGTCCCTGCCGCCTACCCACGCAGGACCGGGCCAGCTTGAGCCGCCTGTCCCTGCCATCTGCTGGCGTGGGGCCAGGGCTGGCCCGAGCTGCTTGCCCACGTGGGGCCGGTGTAAGTGCTTGCCCCTCCTACACATTCTTCTGCAGCTTGCTAGGGCTTGTACTCTACTTTTCTGGCAAATGCCCAGTTTTGCCAAAAACGTCAGGACAGACAGAACAGGGTTAAAAAAGGGACTGTCCTGGCCAAAACAGGACATCTGGTCACCCTACTTTTTCTTTCTCCAGCTCCCAGCTCGCAAAAAGCTTTTAAACTAGTACAAATGTTTTTGCCAATATTAACTAGCGTTCATGCTTTCTGTGAACATTCTGGTGAATAAAACCTAGCTTACTCAGATGTGGTCCAATAAAAGGGGGTTCAAATGCCATTGAAACAACAGGCTTTATTATCAATAAAATCCACAAGTTCTCTACTCACCCACTTTTATATGGGAATCAAAGATTATACATAGATTTACAAAAAGGGTACTCGTAAATTTGTTTAACAAATGATCTTGCCTACCTCCTGTTTGTATGAAGTGCTTTTGTTTGTTTGTTTTTTTAATTGAAAAAATAAATGGATCCAGATTCCCTACTCAATTTCCTGAACCTCTGGTGCTCTCAATCACTAATTTCATCTGCCCCTCATTACAAAACCAAAACCCTGGCAAATCGGTAGATTGTGAAATTATAAACAATGCAGATCAACCTCACAAAGAAGTGGGCTAGAAAGGAGGTGGTTCTTACTGAAACATTAATCTCTTCATTTGGAAATTGGCCTTGTCAAAGCCCATGGTATATCTGTTCTATGAATGAACAAAAAATGTCTACTTTCATGATAAGGATGAACTAAATTCAGGTTAAAATGCACTTATATTTTGAGAACTGAATCTATGTAAATGGCATCACTGAGTTCAACATATTTTGTCCCAATGACTCCTGATCAAATTTACTCAGCTTGTAAGGAAAAGGATGATTTTCTAATTGCCAGCACCACAAATTTCAGCCTAGGGTCTGAACATCAAGTTGTTGTTTTTTTTGCTTTTGTTTTTTTATGACTCATGCATCATAACCCTAAATAAATCTCTGCTTTTGGGACTTAATTAACAGTTCTATTAGTGACGTAGAGCCAAGCCAGAATCCAGCTCACTGTCTCCCAGAGATGGCTCTGCAGTGTTAACTCATGTAAAGAATAGCATGTACTTATTTTTCTACAAAAGTCAGCAGATGAGACTCTGAATATACACAGGGAATAGATCTGCTGAATAATATGTCATTTTTGCAGTCATTTCTCTAACCATATATGCATTTTTAAAACCCAGTAATGTTTTCATTCACTGCCAAATCCTGCAGTCTTTATTCAATGGCAGTTTTACTAGAGAAAGGACTTGAGGTTATATAGAAAATTTTACATGATTTTGCCACTTCTGTTGTTTGCTGTTTTAAATAATGTAAACATTTAAAAAAGTTAATAGCTGATTTGATTAATTTCTTGGTTTTCAATATGCAGTGAGATCCTTCTATTTTGTTCTCTGCATTAATCAAACATCTAAAACTTGGGAATGGGTGATTTACTATTTATTTATTTCCTATTTTGTCCTGCCTTCCCCCATCCTGAGCAAAACCTGCCAATTGTACAATACTGGGAAGAATTACATGTGGTGAGGCCTTTCAGAGCTGTACAGCAGGAGCACTGAGGATGAGCTAAAGATATATTACATATAGGATTTAAGGTTTGATTTGGGCTCATGAATAATAGCAGCAGTTCATTCTCAGTGCTACTGGAAGACAGTGATATGGGCAGAGCTACCCCATGCCAAATTGCGTGCAGACTGACTTTCTTCTTACCTCAGAAAATTAAAACTGCCACCTCATTAAAGAGAGCACTGCATTACTAGTCTGCTGGCACTCACTATGGATAATGCAGCGTGCATGTCCTGTTGACTAGAGGAAGGAACCTGTGAAGAAGCTGACACAAGATTATTTCTTTACAAAGGAAGCATGGAAAGGAGGTTTCAACAGACCTGAAACAATAGCAGAAATCATAATCTCTACCACTGTGACCATTTTCAAATACTCAAGAATTCAAGACAAGCGGCTGACATCCTAGCACCAAAAACTTTACAAACCAACAAAGAGAAACAATATCACAAAGAAGCCGAAGGGTGATGCTATCATAATCCAGATTACTTTCCCTTTCCCCCCTCTACACACGGGGCAGTAAATACTAATGGGAAGAAAAAGCAGCTTTTATTCTAAGCAGCCTTTCTGCAAATCAGCATTTTCAGCATTTCAATACTTAGCTTCCACAGCAGGGAGCTAGATTTTTTTTTTTTTTAAAGGATTAACAACCAACTATCCAACTGAACTGAGGGAATAATGTTCTCTTTGAAGTTTTCTTTCACCACACTGGGAAAGTTCAGATGCTCTTGCTGGGACAGTTCATACGTTCCAGACCTACACTAATTACAATATTAGGTTCTCTGCATTCACTTTCAATGTTAATTGTGAGAATCTGTGGTAAAGGTAGTATTACAATGAGCCTGTTGTTGATTCTCACATAGGTATTGAACCCTAACTAAGATCCAGTTCTTTATTTTAAGGAGCTAATTTAAGAAAATGCTCTACAATTCCTACCATGCTTTAATTGACATGTAAACTATCATACATCTTGCTTTCCTTTCACTTGCAAATGTAATGTATCTAAAATGAATGGCTTTGCTCCATCAATGCACACTGCCCTTTGCAGAAGAAACAACTAATCTCAAAAATGCATTGTTTCTATTGCCTAATTATTTATGATATGTTCTCCAAACTTCTTCCCAGGAAAACAACTTGTCTCCATTACAGAAAATCAGACTGAAAATGAGCCATATTCAGCCCTGGTGTAAGTGGGTGAAACTCCCCATTGTTTTAGTTGGGTGTTGCACCTGCTGAGTTTGGCTGTGTAGTTTTTAGGGTAACTGAAATTCTTGGAATGACAGAAGAAAGGACACTACATAATGAGCTGAATGAAGTAGTCATGGCAACTGAAACTTTGCAAAATTCATTGTCTCTCTGCTAGAAAGATTTTTATTTTCTTTGTCATCATACTCAAAGCATCCTCCACAGTTGTAATTGACCATTAATAATTATAGCAACAGTTGCTAACTATGTTGTTAATTAGTCAAAAATGTCAATTAAAAATTGAAAATTACAAGCGTAGAAATACCAGCTGGGACTGAATGGTTCAAGGGATTGCTAGTGGGTCACAGAACATTTTACCTCTAGATCACTGATTCATATCCAGCCCAAATTTCATTTGTTACCATCCGATGGCTTTTTGGTATTATATGTGAAGTATGTTCATAGATTTCTGATCATTTCCTAGTATAATCGTGCCTACATTCCATCCATCACAACCCAATAATAAATAGTTGGCTTCCTTGTTTGCAGTCTCAGCAGAGCAGAGAAGTCAATAGATTGGGAATGGAAACTAAATTCCATTCTCAACCCTAGAGGTTCTCTCTCAAGGTCAGTGTTCAGCACATGGGTGAGGCAGTGTGGGATGAAATTTGTTCTATTCCTTTTCGGTTGAAACACCAAGTATCTAAGTGCCTAACTTCCATAGATATTGATTTCAATGGCATATACTTTTAACAATCTGGCCCCTGGTCTTTCACCTCTCACAAACACTAATGCACAAAATAAAAGATGCAATATAAATTTTGCTAACCACAATTCTTCTAACTCAGTGGACTATACTTTTACAGAACTGCTGCACATCCATTGAGAGTTGCTTATGGTTGGTGTTGGTTATATGATAGGCATTCTGCCAATCAGATATTCTCCAAACATCCTCGTAAAGCAAATGCAGCTCTGGCAAGATAATTACCTACTAGGAATTAGGCCAGGGCACTAGGCATTAACACTTCTATTTTTGCAATAAATAAGCAATAGTTACTATAGTTGCTACTATTGTGGTGTTTGTGTTTGAACCTTTACTTACGTTTTTCTACCAGCTTTTATTTACGGTACCAAAAGAATGTGAGCTCTAATTATCTCTTGGTATTTCAGCTCCTGGATGACGGAAGTATCATGAACAGAGCAATTTTGACTCCATGAATGTCTCCTAGAGGGAAAAGGTCTCCAAAGTACATATGGTCCGCCATACACTTTCCTCTGGTGGAATACAGGTGGCTTCCCCTCAGGGCAGGAGAGAGCAAAATGGCAAAAACCACTTACAATCCCCATTATCTATAATGTGGACAGTGCTGTTTAGGGAGAGCACAGGCCTACAGCACTAGAAGATACACAGAATCAGCGAATGTTGCAGACAACCTCTAGTTCAGGGCTTCTGTTAGCCCAGAATTTGACATTCCTGCATGTACCCCAGAACTTTGATAGTACTGCAGTCAGCCATTTTGTATGTTCAACCATTGCCAGCTGAAAACCAAATATCACATAGCAAGGAATAATCTTAGGCCTTTGTGAAGCCAAGTCGGACAGCTGAACCTTTGCAGTTTGGGATGATGTGACATAAAATTAACAGATTATAAATTATGGAAGAAAGTGAGTGAATAGCGACCTTGATTTTAACTGCTCCTGACATATTGTTATGACTAGAAATACTAGAAATGTTGTGAGATAATGCATAGTTTGTTGAAATCAGGAAAATCTAATAAATAGTAGTTTTAGTTAAGAGCTCTTTTGCTTGTATCAGTCATTTATCAGATGGATAAATTGTGCTCCCATTGATTTATTCCTGACACTGCCTGGAGAGAAATAGTTAATAGTTGGGTTCTATGAAACCCTGGGTAACACTCCTATGGAGCCCCAGTTGGAATTTAAAGTTCCCCATGCTGGACGGTGACAGTGTCACCACCACCTGGCCTTCTCAGAAATGCAATTTCCCTAATAGGTCCCAGGGTTCTTTTGAATATAGGGGATTGCAAAGTTCAACAGGTATGAATCAAAGCTACTGTACAGTGGGCATCCAGTGAGACAGTTTAGATTTTAGGAATATTTATTTGTCCCAAGCCCAGAGGCTTCCCTTTAACTTGCAAAACAATTTCTATTTAAACTGAACCCAAACTTACATCTCTGTTCAATACCAACAGTCAGGAGGATTAGCCCAGTGACTAGCCCATCTAACTTCTTACAATTTCCATGTGTTTTACAAAAGACACCCAAGTCTCTAAATCCATTTTCTTCCTTCTTCACTTCTATAATCTTCACACTTTATATGCTTCCATATCTGTTGCAGCATAGTGTTAGACCACACAAAAACAGTCTCAAATAGCCTCTGAAAACTTTCACCTTTTTAAAAAAATCTGAATTCTGACATCAGTCTGTTTAGACATACATTTATCACTTCTACCCCAGGGTACTGCCATTTCTATGGAATACTTGCCTGCTAAAACTTCAAGCAGACTATCAAAATAAGAGGGTCTTGGAATTACCCCAATGAATCTAGCATCAGACAATTCCGTCTCATATCTGTTTTGATAGACTCCTGAATCTTGGCATCCTCAAGTCAAAGGGACCAGCTGTTCATTGCAGTTTTTGGAGAGTGCCCATGTTTAAGCCCAAACACATCTAAAAGTCCCAATAACTAAAGTGACTTCTTTTTCCTTCTATATTTGCTAAACACAAATGAGAATGATCTTTCCTAATCCATCACATCCTTTATGTGCAGTCTACAATGAAGATCTTGTATATATCTTGTATATATCAATTAAAATCATACTTCTGTGAGGACAGCTTCCAAACTCTGTATAGGTTAATGGTATGAGAATCTTTGAAGCAGCACAATGGTTAACAAATCAGCAGACTTGACTAGTAGAGTCATCCCAGCAAGGTGAATTTTCTTATGATGCATGTATGATTCCACAGAAAACCTTGGTGGGAAAAGAGTGGTATGTCGTTAGGGGTGGCCAGGCAGTTGAAGAACTTCTAACAATCCAAGAACTATTTTTACATTTTAATGGAACTAGACCACAGCAGAGGTAGACAGCGTCCTACTTGCAGTAACATTTACAGAGGGGAAAGCTTGTTGATTATTTCAAGGAGTATGGCATGCCAAGGAATGGCAAGGAAAAAGGAAGAAGGGAAGTATATGCTAATGAAGCAGATCAGCACAAAATACACAGGAAAACTGGTAAAAAACATAAAAACGTTCCTTGCTCAGCATCTGATACCCAGTTCCTGAAGCATCTGATGTTTTGACCCCTTCCTGAAGCACTTGTATGAGCCTGAGTTGCTAGAAAGTTCTCATGATTTGCCAGGAGCAAGACAGGCACTAGGTACCCTGTTTGATGAAGAATTTGATGTTGGTAACATCTTAGGCCCAGATCCTCAACTGATTTCAATAGGAGTTAGATGCCTAAATAAGTCTGAGAATCTGGGTTTTAATGACTAGTAATTTATCTGCCTATCGGAAAGGCAGAGAGTGATACAGGTCAATAGACAGGTGACCCATTGTTTGCAATACGTTACTGGGGTTTTCACCTAATGTACGGTGAGTACCTTTTGTTTAATAACAGTATAACCCTTAAAGCATGTGCCTGGGACTGGTAAACCAAGTGTTAATTCTCTTTTCCATTTTTATTATTCTCATTTCAGTTTATAGTTTCCAGAGATAAAGTCCAGTCTTTTCAAATCCTGTAATTCACCTGAAGTTTGCAGGGTGAATGATTTGTCTCCCACTACTACTATACTATACATACTATACTATGATGAGTATATATGTATCGCCATTTATAATTGATTTCGGGCCATAGATTTTAATGGGGTTTCCCCTATCCCAGCAGAATGTGTATACTTGTTTGTGTCAATTATATCATGCCTACATAAGGACCTATTCATCAGGCTCTTTATATGCTCATTCATATTGGTCTAGGCAAGGAAATAGGCACAGTTCAGGAAATATAGTGCCAGATGGACATTCAGTTGGATTATGCCAAACTGTACCTAATAGGAGAATAATTCACAGGGTGGGCTTAACTAATATCATCATCCCTTTAAACGTGGCTGTGCCTGCCAGTGTTGGCTATGCAGGTGGCACAATTAACTGGTGAATAACATCTGGGATCAAAAATTAAATTATGGATATTAAAATCAAAATGAAAAATTCTGCATATTTGCATACTTTGCTTAGCAAAAGGATACTGCTTTGGTCCAAAAATGTTATTGGCAATCATTGTTGCTTAAAAAGGCCTATGCACCAGGTTCATGAAGGGAGATGTCAAGGTAAAATGACTGTTTTAAATGTTCCTTCTGAGTGAGATTTTTATAAGTGCGAGGTGGAGTTATGTCACCAACTCCCATTTGAAATATTAGTTAAACATAGTAATTCAGAATGCATGGTGCGTATGGAGATGTTACTGTTACATACCTATTTATTTATGGGGAGAAATTATGTGAACGTTAGCTCCCTCGCTGCATTCTCCCCTGCTCTTTTACGTGGACATTCAACAATACTGTATGAATTGTCTATTTCCAGTACAAAAATTGATTTTAAGTTCAAAATATTGAATTGCATTGCTATTCATGTGAAACAGTATGGCCAATATTTAAATTTTCTGCAGGATCCACTTATTAGCCAAAACTTTCTAAGGTATTGATCCTGCATACCTGCACATATTTAACTTTAAGGTCAATGGAACTAATTGCGGGAGTAAATTTCAGCATGTGTAGGATCAGGTTCTCAGAGCAGTCTTTATTTAATAAAAATGAAAAGCAGAATAACTTTTCAAAACCAGGGAGGAGCAAAGAGCAGACTCCTCTCTGGAGTCATCTGTAGACATGAACATCAGATCTAATTTATCTATTCAGAGATTAGACTCTGATACAGTGAAACACTTACGCATATGCTTAACTTTGAGCACAGAAGTAGATCTGTTGACTTCAGTGGGACTACTCACATCCTTTAACATGTGTTTAAGCATTTTGCCGAATCAGGGCCTTAGATACTTTTTAGTGATTAGCACTACAGACAACCTTATGTACCTACCTGAAAATGCTTAAAGTAGCAAGAATATTTATCTTCAGCTTTCTAGCAAATTTCAACCTCTCACGTTGTCAGTCCTACATTTTATAGATAAATTCCTGTGTGAATAAAAGATTTTCCTGTCTTCCCTGCAGAAGTCAAAATATTAAATAGCGATTTCTTCAGACTTCACTGTTAATTTATCAAGAAGGAAAAGACAAGGTAATCCCATGTGTAGACTCAGAACTTCATAGTGAGACAGCATGTCTTAGTGGATTGAGAATCAAAGTAGGAGCAAGGAGATTTGGGGCCTGATTCTCCTCTCACCGGCACCAATTTTACATGAGTGTAACATCATTGACTTAAACACAAGCAGCTGATTTACAACAGTGCAGGTGGGAAGGGAATCAGGCCTTTGGGTTCTGTTCCAAACTGTTATTGATACTCTTTGTGAGCTTGGGTCCTTAACCTCTCTCTGTCTCAATCTTCCCCATCTATAAAATAATAAAATAATAATAATAAAAATACTTACGAACCTTTGCAAAGAACTTTGAGATTTAAAGATGAGAAGCACTAAGTATTAGAATTATAAACGTAAATCCTCCAATCACCAGAGGAAGGACACATGACCTCTTTTGATAGTCCAAAAGCTGCCAAAACATTGCATAAAGAAATGAATAGTGCTGAATGTTGCCTTCAGTTATACCCATGCAACATCATTTACTTCAGTGGTGTTGCACAGATGTAAACTATGTTAGAATCTGATCCACAATTTATATGGATTTTTTTTAAAGGTGATTCTTTGTGAAAACAGTTATAAAATCACAGAGATGCATAATTATTTCCTTCAGTTATGTCAGCGTAAAACCATCAGTAATCCCATTTATATCAAAGACCCCTATCTTTATTTTCACAGGTATTTTACTGCAACGTGGATTATGTAAAACTGAAACGGAAGGTACCAAACTATGTATACATTTACCGGGGGGGGCGGGGACGGAGTGTTGTAGCCCATAAAACCAGTCTATGCTTGCTTGCATTATAGATATCTATGTCTTTCTTTAGATTTAAGATTGTTGGTGTGGTTGTAATATAGTTATATCAAGTTTATATTAAAGTAGTTTTGCTGTAATGCAAAGTACTCTACAGGCCTCATCCTGTATGACCGCTATGCAGTTAGCATACATACACTCAGGACCTTTATCCTAGATAAGTGTTATTGAATAAGACAGAAATAGTCATAACCTTTACTCTAGATAAGTAAGGAGGCATCAAAACAGGGGATGTTGATTTAGGTTACACCCCAGAGAAACTTTAAAAGTACACCGCAAAACCCACAAGAAGGGCTAGAAATAAAAAAGATGAAGGATGAAAGACCATCTGAAACCATCTGGGAAGAATGTGATATGTCAGCAATACGCACACACTTGCCAGCCTATAGAATAAGTGTACCCCCAATAATTTGGGGTGGTCAGTCCAAGTTTGGGCTTAGGAGGAGGGAT
>ML675649.1:13222904-13311428 GCA_007922155.1 Mesoclemmys tuberculata
GATCGTTAGCCACTCCTGCTTGAAGTTTCTTTTAGTTAGTGTTAAGATTTTAGTTCTTCATTTATATTTAGTTCTATTTTGGTAAGTGTTAGTCTTGGTCTTACAGCTCTTAGCTCTCGTGCAGTGCCTACTCTACCACTCTACCCAAGAGCTGGGGAATCAGATGTCTTCCTCAACCAGGTCATCAGGGAAGGGTATGAGTATATTAATCCAAAGCATATCATAGAAACATATATCATATAGCATAGAAATTGAGATTGTATTACTCATTTTAGTCTTCATTTTATTGTTCATTCTCTGAATATATCAGTTTGTTAACATTTTCATCATTTTAGCTATCATTTTATATTTTCTGTTATCTTAATAAAATTATACAGATTTGACTATCTCTGACTTCCTGTCGTACACCCTGGGGTCCCTTATAATACTTCTGGAGCCTGGTTCAGGATATGAGCCTTATTATCTTCTGATCAGATCAATTGGCGAACCTATAACCCATTAAAATAAATAGATCACCCCAAAATCAGGCTACAGGTGAATCAGTTGCTACTGTCCAAACTGACAATCTAATGTAATGTAAATTTTAAAAAAAATTCTACTTAGACATGAATAGTTCACCCTTGACCAGAATTCGTGCCAGATTCTCCAAAATAAGATAAATTTGTGTGTTTCTCCAGTCTTCAGCCAGTAACTAGCATGTGACAATATCAGCTTTAAGATCATGCGTGGAGGCAGAGAGCTATTCTGCTGACTCCTCCCAGAAGCCTCAAGGCAGTCTCATTAGGTCCCACTCAAATACACAAAAAGCGAAGCGCATCTCTCTGAGGCCAGGGAGAGCTACAAGGGGGAAGACATGAGGTCCTGCAGGGAGAAACTCTAAGACCAGCAGCTCAAGAAGTTATTTAGTTCTGAGGTTTGTAGGGTTGATTCTCCTGCCATTACAATGAATAAGAGCTTGCAGTTGGCTCCAACAGCAGTAGGAATGTGCACTTTGGGTCGGATTTTTAAAGAGATTTAGATGCCTGAAGATACAGATAGGTGCCTACTGGGGTTGATTTCAGTGGGAGTTCAGCACCGAAGCACTTTTGAAAATCCCACTAGGTTCCTATCTGTATTTTCAGGAACCTAAATGCCATTAAAAATGTGGCCCTTTTTGCTGGATTCTACACTACTGAATTCAATTACAGCTTTATCACTGACTTCCATGGGCACAAAATCAAGCCTTAAATTTGTGAGCATGTCCCCCTTTTAGGCTTTTGTTACTTGAATAAAGACAAACCCAAAGAAGAGAATGGGTTTGGATAACATTCAGCACTTGTGTGTACAGGTGCATATATGTGCGTATGTGCATGCACACACTGTGTTGAGGCTGCCACCCATTTAATAGAGTGCTGGCACATGTTCCATCAATTATTTTTCTTTCTTAAATGCTGAGCCATTGGGGTAGTTTCTGTAAGATTGAAACTGCTGTTCTTCAATCCCATTCTCCCGAGTCATTCAAGCCTACACTCTGCCACCATGGTGCGAGGCCAACTAATTGTATAAATCCTAATTATGCATATAACTTTGAAAAGCCTTAATTCCTTCTGGAGAGATATAAATAAATGATCAGGAAATGGAATTACTAAATGTTTCCAGATCAAATTAGACTACAAATTTTCTTAATATCTTCCACCATAAACCTTGCCAGTGTACTTTGAAGTGGAAATTCAGTAAATTTATTAAATTCTGCAAAAACTTGTGTTATGCATGGAATGCGTTTCCACCAGGTTATCAGAACTGAACAGCTACAGTATGAGCAGTAATATGTGCAGATAAAGGAAAGCAATAAAATGATTACCACTGTGTGGAAATTATGAAAATGTTTTATTAAATTTATTCAGCAGAAAAAACCCCGCTACATATATTTCAACGGTTGGCTTTCCGATCAGTGCTTGCTATGGGCAAGCTGTGAGTTTCCTCATGCCCTATTTGATGGTAATGGGCAATTCTGCTGAAGTTTGCATACAGAAAAGTGACATTTATTTCTCAGTCATTTGCAGAGTGGACACCTTGACTAGCTTATAAAACCAAAAAGTGTCAAGATAATTCAACACAGGCATAAGAACATCTGCTTCAATTGTTAGGCTTCTGGGCCCAATTCACCCAGAATGAGATAACATGAACTCCAAGTGAAGTCAGTTGACTTTGATGGGAGTTAGTCTGGTATGGCTGTTGAACTCAATACTGTCTCATCAAACACTATGTTAGGTTTCTTTGCACAAACCATGTGCAAAGGAAACAGATAAACTCATGAATTTATAAGCTCATTTAAGTGTAAAGTAGTAACAAAGTTTCAGGAGCATCTTGCTTCTACCAAGTCCTTAATGAGTAACTACTTGTGGTCAGGTTTTTAAAAAGAGTCCAGCACCCACCAAAACCACATACACTCCAGGTGTTAGGAAACAAAATCCCCACACAAACAAAACCAAAACAACACAAGGTTCTTTATAATTTTGTGTATTAGATGGGTAGCACGTCAATCATCCTTCTATGAATGTATCACAGCTCTATGGAGAAGCCCTACTCAACTAAATAGGGATGAAATCAGTAGTGCACTACAAAAATTACTCTAAAAAAGAATAGAAAAAATCTTATTCTCTATTCAAAGTTTTAAAAATCATCCTATTTGACTCTTTGGTGGAGATATCATTGTCTATTACATTCTATAGGATTGATCCCCAAATCTATAATTATTTTCTATAAGTCTATTGGACTTTTCTATAAGAGATAGACCTTTCTATGCTTTTTCCTTCTCAAGTGACTAAGCACCACTAGCTAGAATCTCTTGTTTTTCACTAGAGTGCAATGACTGCATTTGTGATCTGGATCTATGCAGGACTGGAGGAGAAAGGCTTCCTCCCTTCTCCCTCCCCTTCATAAAGCCCCACCAAGGCTGGCCACAATCTGGCCCAAGGATAACAAAACCCATTAACGAAGTTAAGCAGAGATTCAACTATAGAATTAATCTTTTTGAGCAGGTGGTTTCTGGCGTATCCACTGTCAGAAACAGACTTTGCACCAAGTAAGTCCAATTCCCAAAGCAAAGGCATTAATCAAAAAGCTATTACAACTTATTACTGTTCTAATTTGGAAACGTTGTAAACATTTTTTTGTTCTTTAAAACAAGCACAGCATCCACACTACACAGTGCTGGGCAGATAAACAAACAGATTCAAATAACTGTAATCAAACGTCAAATGCTATATATACAGCACTGAGTTTCTTTATGGTGCAGCCTGTCTCCGCAGTCAGTTGGGAACCTTCCCAGTTCTGAGGGAAATGGCAGGAAAGATCAAGAACCATTAAACACAGATCTATACTATATCTATATTATATAAAGTGCAATAACCCACATTAATACTATACTATATAAATATATGTATAAT
Source organism: Mesoclemmys tuberculata (assembly GCA_007922155.1). Taxonomy (NCBI): domain Eukaryota; kingdom Metazoa; phylum Chordata; order Testudines; family Chelidae; genus Mesoclemmys; species Mesoclemmys tuberculata. The sequence goes on from ML675649.1 coordinate 13,226,333, forward strand.
ACTATATCTATATTACATAAATTAATTCTATAAAGTGCAATAACCCATATTAACGTGACTTTAAGTTTACATAGTCAAAAAACAAAAAAAAAGGAAACATAAAAAATTAAGATTCCAGCATTAATGTTGACTGGTCTTTGTTGCATCTCCTATTATGAGCCATACAGGGTCAAACTACAGGTCCACTGAATCCAGCATACTGCTGTAGGAGGTGGCTTCGACCCAAAGTTTTAGAGGAAAGAGACTCTCCTTTCCCATTATTATGCACTAAACCAATTGTACCAAGCCCATCAGATGATCAGCTTATGCCCTCAAGCATGAGATTTGATTACCTTTATTTTGGCTTGCATACAGTAGCTCCACATAGTATTAATGGCCATAAAATTGTCTAGCCTTTTAAAGATCCAGGCACAGTATTCACAGTGGCGAATTTCAGCATATTTATTTTTGTTTATTCTAAATGTTTCAACCATCACGTGATCCCTTGTGCTCATATTATGGGACACGTTTCAAAAGGAGATATAGCTAAGCATTTTCACTGCTCTCCTCTGGACTTTGTCTATAGAAGCTATGACCCAGGAACTTCTTGTTGCCAAATCTCAGAGGGCACAAGGGTGCATAGAGTTTTACAGGGATCACCTGGGTCAGATACGTTCATAATAATTCACTAAAGGGGGTATGGGAGGTCTTTACTGAGCAACAGTAGCCCAGAGGTCACGCTAATCACTTCAATATCTATGCAGGGATAATATTTAAGGAGTTATGCATCTTGTTGAAAATACTGATCTCAAGGTAGTACACCGGGGAAGCAACACAGAACTTTAGGCTATATTTTGTCCTTGGTTGTAACCAGGCAACCCTCTGGCTTCAGTGGAGTTGCAGAGATGGAACTGAGGAGGTAATTTGTCTTCAGATCTTTTTAAAAGCCAAGGTGACCAAAAGTGGGCACCATACTTTAGACAGAGATGTGCCGTTTTTCATTACAATGCCATTACTATGGGAAGACAGTAGCAACTCCATAGGTTTAAGAAGGTGTGAGCCAAAGCCCACAGAAGTTAATAGGATCTTTTCCACTGACTTCAATAGGCTTTGGAACAAATACACCAAAACATCCTAGTTACTTCCTTTAACTGCTTGCTGCCCCACACTAGATGTCCAGTCCTGCTTCCAAAGGAATCAGTGCACACCTTCAATTCACAAGGCCTCTAAAGGTTTTTCCTCGGGTACCTCACAAAATCAGAGTTTGTCCATATTTAGGGGAAGTTGAGTCTATTTCTGCCAAAGGGCATCAACTTATATTTATTCACATTCGATTTCAAGTGCCATTTTTCTAACCAATCACTTCACTAGAGCTTCTCACAATTCTCCAGAGTTTATTTATATCACCAGAGTAGTAGGTGAGTACAGACTCATTTTGTCCCAGTAATAAATAGTTTCTTTCAAGACCCAAGCATCAACTAGTGTTCTCTGAACACTCTGGTGGAAAGAAGACTTGGATAGACAGACTCATTTAAATGACGTGCCGAAAATCTTTGGAAAAGCTGAATATAAACAACAGTTTAAAATGGTGTTTTTAAGAATACTGTACTTGACCTGAAAGAAGACCGAAGACTCATTATGTAACTCCTAATCCTTATGCCATTCACAAGTCCAGTCAAATCATAATGAATCTTTTATTTGCTTTTGGTTTCTGAGCTAAAATGAAGGTAAAACCTGAAGCAAAACCAGGAGAATAAAGTTAGTTACATTAAAACAAAACAAAACACAAGGAAGTGTCTTCTTGTGGTTGTTTCAAATGACTTGGTCCTCTTATGAAGACCGTTCAGGTTTTGAATTTGCAAGCACCGAGGAAGAATTTCCTTCATGGACATGATTGCAAAATTTGCAAATTTCAAGCAGCAATTCACATTTTTAGAGACTGTCAAAGACAATGCTTTCCTATCACTTCAGGGCAAGAAAGTGTCTTCAGCTTTCAAGATTTGGATAAATGGCTTAAAAAGAAGCGAAAGTTGCGGTTTCCCCATGATTGATCTCTAAGGATACAATTTTATCCAGAAGCAAGGAAAAGCATAGTGACGTGCAAATGACCTTTTCTATAGATCCTGGAGAGAACAGGAAAATGGTCCAGTGAGAAGCATGCTAGCCTGGGAGCCAGGTTCAGATTTATCTTCTACCCAATACTTGCTGTGTGACCTTGGGCAGGTCCCTCTGTGCCTGAACCTCCCATCTGTAAAATGGGGATAACAGTACTCCCTAACTCACAGGGAGGCTACAAGGGTAAATACATGAAAGATTGTGAGCCACTCAAATACTCTGGTAACGGGCTCAGATAAGTACCTAAAACAGCTAAAAGAAGAACTGCACCTCTATGATTCAGTAAAGAGCTCCTTGAATCTGCAAATATTGCAAGAACACCCTCTTCCTCAAAGTCTGGATCTAAATCATCGACCTTCATTTGCATCAGGACACCTAGCCATTTCTTTATGATCCTGTAACTCTATGGATTTGTCTGCCTTCTCTCTAGCATTTCATCTCTCCATCTTAGGCATCTCTAATGCCTCCATCACTATAGTATATAGGATTTCATAGAAACCATGATGATTTGTAGCAGACATTTGAGCAGCTCATAACCAAATTCTGTGCTGAGTTGATTGAATGCAACTTGTTTAAAATGCCTGAGTTTGTCATTTGAGAAGCAGACCTGTTAAATCAATATAGTTAAAAAAAATCACCAGTCTTTGGTTATGTCTGTCTGATTAACCCGTGTGCTATATCCCCACAGTCACTTCAAGTCCCACTGCCTGAGGCAGAAAAAATGCAAAGCTCAGAAGACCAGTCAGTGGTCTAGCAGTTTACCAATCCTGCAGAAATGGCTGCAATATTTTTCGCCCTTCCTGCTCCTTCACGGAATGAGGCCACATGAATTTAGAGTGAATCTTTACTGTTAATATTTTATAGCAAGGGTTTGTTTAAAGTTCTGATTTTTCTGCAAAAACAGCAGCACACGTAGAAACTTACAAGCATTTCAAGGAAAAGGGACAGAGGCCCTGCGGCTGAAAAAGGGGGTATAGCAAATATATAAGGTGGTAGAACTGAACAGGTTACAAAAGGACTGAAGGAACAGAAGGTTCGGAGACTGGGAGAATTAAATAGCAATTAAAGAATCCAGGAAAAAGTAGGGAAGAAATAATATTTTATATTTATTAGAAGTATAGTTTTACGTGAAGACCCCACCATAACTTTACAAAGGCACCTTACAAACAAACATATTATCCTGATAATACAGAGAAAGACGCTGGACACAGCAACATGAAGCGTCTTGCCCAAAGTCTCCAGAGGAATTAATAGCGCTGTTAGAATCTAGATTGCCTGACTCCTGGTCTCTGACCTCAGTCCACTTAGCTACTGCTGCCCATAAGCCAAACAAAGGGATAGATAAGGTAAGAATTTCAGGAGAATTTCTGGATTTAATGAAGAAAAAAAATGGAAAAATGGAAAATCTATTGTAGAAACACCATCGCTTTTTGTTCTCTTCACTCTCAGAGAGGGAATTTATTTAAATCTGGCAACACAACTAGTGAAGTTGTGATGAATTTCATACTTGATTTAGTTTAAACATGTAAAATTGGCAAGCATGTCCATTCATTTCCAAACTTTGTGCAGCAACCAAATTAGGCAATACTGATCTTTCTTATCAAATAGAACAAAGCTAGGAAACTGTATGTGTGCTGAAGTTTCTCCGTAGATGCATGGTTAATGCAATGTAGCACTCTGGGGCCATTTTGGGCTAATTTACAAAATCAATCTCTAATTTTGCACGTATGTATGTATGTATAATATATATTTGTGTGTAATATATAAGTTTGAATATCATGGATGTATATTTGGAAATGTTCCGTTCAAGTAGACAAATTAATTTGCATTTATATAATATTTTAAATCATTCTTCAGCTCCACATGAATTTGCATGATGTTTTCAGTCTGGTTACGTTGTTGGAATACCAGTGGAGCACTCCGACAGAGGAAAGGATATATTTGTGTGTAAACAGGTAACTGAGTTCTACTACCTGAGTTTATCCTTGAAAATACAAATCTATTTTTAAAAAAAACACCCTTACTCTTGTTTGCCTCTTTATTCAATGTATGGCTATCAGTTCTTCTGGCATTAAAGTTAGGGGAGGAAGGATGATCTTGTGGATAAAGTCCTGAAATGGGATTTAAGAGATTTGGATTAGTTTCCTAGCTCAGTCATACACTTCCGTTCGTGATGTTGGGCAAGTCAGACAAGCCCCATTTCAGACCAACTTTTCAGACCACTGCTATTCTGGGGATAATGCTTGCTTTCTCTAATAATTTGTCTGTCTTGGTCTATTTAGATTTTGAACTCTTCAGAAAAGGAGCTTTTGCTTTTGGTACGTACATTGCCTTCCATAACTGAGCTCTGATCTCAGTTGGGGCATCTAGGCGCTACTGTAATATAAATAAATAATATGTAATAAGTTACGCCTAAAATATAAGATCTTACACACAAATCTCAGAGAAATGCCTCTCCCATGATATTCTGCACAAATTTCACAGTCTATCTGAGAGTACATGGCCAAATATGGGCCAGATCTTTAATTCCTTTGCACTCAACAATCTCACTGAAGCCAAGGAATGTAGGATTTGGGGGCACAAGAACGCAGAATTGGCCGTATTAATCTACCTGCATGACATCTGACCTAGAAACAGAAATGTTCAGGCCCAGTGTGTATTTATTGTATTTGTTTCCTAAAAGTTAATCTGCAAATGCATGTATGTAACTGACTACTGTATTAAATGCACAATAGTCAGACTGCAACACATGATGTAGTATATAGGGGACCTAGAGTGATTTAATTTCAAAATTCAGTTTTAAGAATATTTACTTTGTATCCCCCTTCTAGATTTAATGACAACACTTTAAATGCAAAATCTGATTCATACATTCAGATTTAACTATAAAAACATTAAGAGCATTGAATATAAAAAATGTCAGAATCAGTAGGGCAACTGCTCCAAGTGAAGACTCGCGTTTTAAAATATAATTTACGGTATCTGGACTATGTCCAACTGATTACCAATTTTTTCTGCCATTTTGTCCCTTATTGTTTGAACATTACCATCATTATAGTTCTTATCTGGCCAAGAGCTAGGCAAGTAGCTCCCTCTGGTGCCAACAGCAATACTGCTGTATGCATTTCACAGATCTTGCTGACTATATTTCACAATCTGGGGCTAGATATGGGACACTCAGCCCACAGCAGGATCTGGTGTATAGGTTTAGAGGGAAGTCTCTTTTTATAGGCATGTCTTCAGCTAGAAAATGAAGTTATGAATTTTTGATTCTTTAATTTAACAGCATACAAAGCAACATACAGAAGTTAAGGTATAATATATGCAGCATACTACAGTATTTAGCTCGTTGCTGGTATTTATGAATTTTCCTGCATTTAGACTAAAAAACAACTTAAAGTTAAAAACCATTTAATACTTTACGAATTAATATATAACTTTGCAAAATGCTACAAAGGATAAATTATCATTTGAGCCTCAGCTGCTTGATATAATAAGAGCAACATACCGGCTTAACGCCTGATTATTTAGTTTAGATATTTTCATATATTTCTGGTATTTGCAAACGTTAGAAACCACTTTCCCAGTTTTCTGAAAGCAGTGCACTCTGTGGCCACAGTTATCAAGACTAAGGTCGCAATAGGTTTCCATGCCCCGCATTAAAACAGTAGAGTAGTAAAAAGAATATGACAAGGAAGATTATTGCAGCACCTATCAAGCTCTGTGATGGTTAAGGGCCTGTCAATATCTCCATTACCATTCCTTATTATCATTGTGGGGTTTTTTATTATTATACAGTGGTTCTGGAGAAATCTAATTCAGGGAAATATGCTTACCTCTATGTAGGATATCAGTATGTTAGATGTTTCTGCTTCGGAGGTTATAGCTAAGCATATGCCTACATATGGATGCCTACATACTGGATCCAATCCTCTCACCCCAAATTATGGGTAAATTGAGATTTGTATCACAAGAACCTTGGGATTTGAGCCTCCCTTTGGTTATAACTACATAATTTCTCAATTTGCTTAATGTTTAAACATTTGGCAAGCAGCTGCTCCTTCATCCATAACATTTTGGAAAGAAACATGATTGAAATGGATGAAATACTTTTACTTGAAAAGAGCTGGATGGCATCTATCATGGGCCAAACCCTGGAAGCCTTCCTTGTGGAATTCCCATTGTCTTCAAAAGGCAGCCCTGCCTAGTAGTAAAAGTCTGTGGTGGCAGCCCCACCTAGCAGCATGGGGGTTGAGGAACTCGGACCCTCCCACTCCTCTAGTTTACAATCCAGGGGCCCACTTGGGCCCCGTGAAACAAGCGTTTGCTACCTGACATCCAACTTACACTCCCCCTAGACCTCTTCCTACCACTCTGCCCCCACCATTAGGTCATGTCATGGCAGTTGCCCATGGCAATTTGGTCCCTGGGTCTCAGCAGGCTAGGGAGTCCCAGCTCCATGAAGTAGACCTTCCTAGCACAGTTCTTCTGCAGCGGTGAGTACAGATCTGCCTCTCTCTGCCTGCCATCCTGCTCTACTGAAGAGACTCCCTTTGCGTCCCTCCTCCAACTGGAGCATGCCTACCAGGGTGGGGCTTCCTAGGCCCAGAGTTGTTCCTGTACCCTTGACACTCCAGTGCAAGGTTTATACAGCCCATCACAAATAGTATGGAAATACTCTAGCTTACTACACAGTATTTATGCATAATAATTATAAGAATAATTAACATTTCATTTTCATCTTCAGAGAACTTTACCGAGATTAATTACATCCAGCACTTCAGTAAGGTAGCCATTTTACTTATGGGAAGTTAACACAGAGAGATTGAGTCTTGGCCTACACAGCCATGAAGACCTCCCTAACTTCTTCCTTAGGCCTTCCCCCTTAGGCTAAGACCCTGGGTACAGGCATTCAAGAGAAAGCAGGAGCAGTGCACCTTAACCTCTGCAGGGGAATAAGGAATAGTTGGGAATGGGCCAAGTTTTTCTCTGCCTACCCAAGTCAGTAACAACCAGTCCATCCGAGTCAGTGTGGGTTTGTTCTAATTTGATAATGGTGTAAGACCACAAGAAATTACCACATCACCCTGTAGCGTGAAGGAAAGAAATAAAAAACTGCGCCTCTCACATGACTTGAGGCAAAGCAATAATTATTCCCAAGTGGTTACAGAAGAAATCAGCGTCTGAACCAAGATTAGAAAGCAGAGTTGTTGACTCTGAGCTCTGGAGACTGTCTCTTTCTGGTAGTATTTTTATCCTTCATTTACACAGTAAATCCAGAATTTTAGAGTGTGAAAAGGAGTGAAGTGAAGATGAACTCAAGCTACAAAGTTTGCATCCAGCCCTGAATTTTATCTTAAAAGTTTTTAGGGGGACAGTAATATGGAACCACGAGCTTTTCGTTCAGTCGGTCTCCTTTACAAAGCACTTAATGCTCACAGTGAAATTCAGGAGAGATTATACAGTCCTGCAGTTGGACTGCAGGATTCTTTGTGGAATTTTCTCCACCATTTATAAGTAGATTCCACATAAAGTTGCCATTATTTGTATGAAAGCGTCAACTAAAGCTTAAGGGGAAAATAAAAAGAATGACATGAAATTTATAATAAAGTAATGTTGTTCGACTTATGTATGCTTGAAAACAATGAACCCTGAAGGACAGAGTGTTTTTTCTCTCACAGCAATCATAGATACAAAAGCATAAGAGTTGCAAGACTAAAGCAGAGGAGGTGTGAGCCAGAAACAACAAAATCATCATGCTTTGACTCTTCTGGAAACCACTTTATCCTTATTTAAGTGTTAGTTGCTCTAAAGGCCCCCACATTCAGTCAGCAATCTCTCGTCTTAAACAACAACTTTAAACTAAGGTTTCCAGTACAATTTTGTTCAATGTGTTGTTAAAAACTACCTTTACTTGGCAACCAAATGTCACTTGTCTCTTGAATAGTTGCTTAAAACAGGTTGCACTTAGATTTTACTGTAAATTTTTATATTTTGCTTGCTGTGTTTGAAGAATCATCAAACAAGAAAAACACAGAAAGTAAGTTAGGGTTAGATATACATGTTGTCATATCAGATTACATGGTATGTAAATACAGTAAAGTTACACTCTAATTAAAAAAGAACAGCTCTTATTCTAATCTCACGTAAACTGTTTTAACACCAGTTTAACTCCACTGACAACTGAAATTACTCCTTAGTTACACTGGTGTAACTCATATCAGAATCAGATCCACTGTGAATATAATATTTGATACAGTACAATATCATATAGTATAGAATATACATTTACAGAGGAGTCTATCAAAGATATTCCAACGAGTCTGTGATTTCCTAATTTAAAAAAATTGCTCCCAAATGCTCAGATTTCCTTGCATACCAACAAGATTAGCAACCCATTGCCCTGATCACTCTGCTTGTATGTTGCAACCTATTTCTCTCCCCTTTACTTTACTTATGTAGGCTATAAGTCTGCAATGAACTCCATGTGAGTGTAGGGGTCTGCTTGCCACAGAGCTCATTGCAAGAATAGGTCCTTAGAATGTAAACTCTTCAGGGTACAGATTGTCTTTTATTTTGTATTTGTACAGCACCTAGCACAATGAGGTGCTGATTCAGATTGAAGCCTCAGAGGCCTCTGGACTACAAATGGTAATGCATAATAAAGTCTGGCAAGTAGCTTTTCTTCCATAATTAAAAGACTTTAATTTTCAATGTACTGCCATTTTAACAATAAAATTGCCAGCCAGCTATGGCTTTCAGTAGAGTTTCATCTGCTGTTCAGCCATTTTTTAATTTTAATTTTCTAATAAACTTGTTTAATTGGAGGCATTCAGCTTTTTTTTTAGTTCAGTTTTTTTCTTAATGAAATATAAAAATTAAATGCATCTCAGCTGGAGGTGAGGCTTTATTGAAAATAAGAGATAAGTTAATTCTGCAGTAGGAACGCTGAACAAAAAGAAAAGACAGAAATAGTCAAAATAAAACACCACCAGCACATGCAGGGCCTTTAAGATTCTAGCATATGCTTACTTTTGTTTATTTAACTTTAAGTGTACTGAGTTTTGGTAATTAACAATATGAAATATTATGAAACAGAACATGTACACGTACATATCATACATCATTTGAAAGCTTATTTTGTCTACTTTAAGATGAGGTATGCTATGGAGCTGTCAAGTGGTGCTATTACCTTAGAAACAGGGATAAACAATGACACCGTCCATGCATTAAAATGACCACTTTGAAATATTTGCATTCATTTCTGTTAGTTTAATGACTCTATCTATTATTTCAAGACATAACATTGGATTTCTCTGTGACCTCGGAGCATCACAACAGCAATCTAAGGGGTAAAACAAAATCTAATAATAAATTAGTGCAGGTGTCGCTGAAATGAAATAGCACCGATGACACTTCTAGTCAATACCATTATCATCATCCTATTCATCATTATGTCTCTGTCGAGAGTGCATGGGTTACCACAGCCTTCATTGACTTAGCATGTGCTCAGTTCTGTGGAGGAAAGAGTGTTCTGACTGCAGACACAGTTGATTGTGCAGCGAGTCCTATTGGTACGGACACTAATAAGGTCTTGCAGAAGCTCAGATGCCACTGGGTCCTTGAAGAATACTGGAAGTCGTTCATCATGCACATTTATGTTATGTTATGTGTTACATTTATGTTACGTCCATGTTACAGTGATGATCCAACATCTGGTTCAAAGCATCCAAGTATGTTTACCAAGATGCTCGTTCTCCATACCTTCAAAACTGTTCTCACATGGTCAGAGTTGGGCCAGTGAGTTGTCCTTTTTGATGACTAGACAGCGGTGCAAGCAATGCAGAACTCTGCAGGTCTCCTTTTCTTTCTTGCTCTCGTCATACAGCATTGTGTACCAACTTCCTTGCTGCAGAAATTGAGGTTTGTCTCTCTTCTCCCTCCACCCCCCCCCCCATTTTGGCAAGATCTCTGAAATAGTAAGCTCCCTTTTCTTTGACGACATTAAAAACAGATTCCCCCACCTCCCCAGATACGAAACAGGGATGGCAGTGTCACATCCTGGTAATGCATGTGCAGCAGGAAGTATGTTGCAGAAGTAAGGGGGGATGGCATCACAAATGTCACAAGCGCAGGTCTGAAATGATGCTTATAAATTGTGCTGGTGGTGCTGCCTGTTTCAATCCACGTGTTATCTATGTGTTCCATTTCTGGAAAGTAGCCACAGCAAAGATCAAAACATATGTATCAGATGACCTAATGACTGGTTCTTTTGATACCAAAAGACCTGACGGCCACAGTGGCATCTGCAGCATGCAGGAGCATCCTTCTGTCCGCTTCCTCTTGAGTACTACAGAACCTTGGGCTTCTTCAACATCTCTACTGGTGATGAATTTTGTACCACTGGAAAAGCCTCCAGTAAGAAGTGGTGTTTGTGCCAGATGCACTCCTCCACTCCCAGGTGGAATCTGAATCCTATATTCACAGAGGAATTTTACAAGTGACTGCTTCTTGGTGCCATGTTTAGAAATATTGGTGGCACAGGGTGTCCACCAATCACCTGATATTTTTGCATCCAACCTTAGATCCCATCCTGGGCTGTCTTTCTGCAGTTTTCACAGAGTTGCTGTTGCGATATCTGTCAAAGTCTTTGATTAGAGAGTTAGTTTTGTCAAATCTTTTTAGGACCTGCCTCAAGTACTCGGCAGCCAATTCATCAAATGTGTGGAATTTGTCTCTAGCCATCATTTGTATGACAGCCATGGCATCTCCCTGTGGTTTCTTTGTTGAATGCTATTAGCTCATGGATTCTTTCAGAGCCAGTTTCCAGTTGACGCCCTCATTCAGCTTTGTCTGCTCTCCTCATTGTTTCATCAGCATGGCAGATGGACATAGGCACAGATCCTAATGGGTGACTCAGAACAGTTGCCATTAAAACATTATCTCTGCACAGGGCTCTATGGAAATCAATTTCTGAACACAGAGCTGCTGTGATTGTCCCTCCCTTGCCAGACTCAATTTGGTCAGCAAATGTTTTGGTGCCAGATTTCTTGACTGGCCTGAAGAAGCTATGTCTCCCATCAGAATCAAGTGCACCTCTCACAAATCTCTCGATCTGTTCTTCACCAACAGCTGCTATTTTGAGCAGAGACTCTTGTGCATCTGATGTCACATACAGTCCAGTAGATATGTTGTTAAGCAACTCTGGATGTAATTCAGAATCAAATGGATTTATCATATTGTTGATGACATGGTTGATAAATGTTATAAAATGCTCTTCATCCCTCTTCTGTGCAGAGGCAAGGACTTGTTTGTGGACTTTGTCTTCACTATTTCTTATTGGGCCACTTCTTTCTCTGACAGTTTTTGCATATTCATAATTGGAACCTGTGTATTATCATCTCTAATACTAATACTGACTTGTGCATAAGTGTCACTGAATTAAAAAGCTAGTTCCAGAATATTTAAAGTAGTGCTTGCATAGGCAATTGCAAATTAAAACCTTCTACCATGCTGACTAAATGCTACCTTGTATGTATAAAAGTTTACAAGTGGAGAAGCATTACATTAGGAATTCACATACATTTACATCTACCCACTGCGGGCATGCAATCTAATGCTACTGGTGCACAAACTTCAGTGTGTGCTCGCTCTGGTCAGCAAATGTCAACTGAAAATATAAAAAACTATTATAATTGCCTGTGAGGTATTGTAACAATTAAGAATGGAAGAGGAAAACATTTCATGTTGGTACATTGCAAATTGTTCATATCACCATTTTTGTCACATGCTAAAAAGCCTCATTATTTCTGGGGGTGGAGATGGGGGGAACCTTGCCTCTGCAAAACCAATTAAAATCCTTTAATACATTGCGGTTTGGTAGCTTTGAGCAATAAACATCTTGTTACGGTGTTGAAATTAATTTAAACAGTAACAACTGTAGTCACCGTCACATTGTAGTGTTTCTGGTTTTGGTACTGTGCAAAAAAATAACACTCTTGTTGTGGGTATCATTGTTTCACCTTGCCTACAGGCTTACAGCACCAATTGTCAGCTCCATATCAGGCCTCAGCCAAACATATATCAAATAAGCTTACAAATGGCATACACTGTAGGTGTGGGGGAGGTATTAAACTCTAAAATATGGCCCATTTTGTAGAACTGCTGCGTGCCTATATAGGTCCCTGTAGAATGCTAAAGTGGTTCCATTGGATAACCAGGCAGTGCTGTGGGTTCTTTGACCGTTTACTCTCATCCTGTTCTTCCACATTGTGGGTTGGGGTGGAGGAGGAGGCAATGTACATTTAACTTGTAACTTAATAAAGACCTGACCCAGCTCCCACAGAAGTCAACACAAAGACATCCATTGACTTCGATGGGAAGAGAATCAGATCCCAACTAAATAATAAAAATAGCTGGTATTTATATGTAGCAATCCTCAGTTATTTTAAGTTAAAAATAATGGCAGTTACATTATGAAAATATAAAACCCCTCTAAAAAGCATTCTTCAGATGGCTTTATTTTTCTTATAGTGAGTAAACTTAGATGCTATTATTGGCATTCCTGCTATTTATCCCTTTTTCTTTCATGAATATATGGATCTGAGGAACAGCCTAACATGTCTAAATAGTTCCATCTAGTTCAATCTTGTATATTAGAAAATGACACTGGTAAACCGTGTGTTCTCACTGACCAATAGTAGTGAAGACATCTAGCAACTATGGTCCTGATTCTCCAGTTCCACTCACGCTTTATGCCTGAGTAATTCCACTGAAACCAGTGAAGCCACATGACACAAAACAGAATAACACAGTATTGACTCAGGTCTTACATTTGAGTTGGAACTAGTTTTGTTTTCAAGACTGCTTCACAAATACCAGTGTGCCACCAACACATAATGGATATTGACCAGGAAAAATTTTCTAGTTATATTCAATTAATAGCTATTATTATATTAAATTAGTAGTGATTTTATCACCAATAAAAGCTGGATATATAATCTTTTCTCTCCAGGCACGTCTCCTCTTTCCACCTTTCTCACTGTTTCCTGTCCTCCCTTCTTTCTTCTTCCCTGTTTGACTCTTCATGCCTCCACCAACCTCCTTCCCCTAGCTCCATCCCTCTATTTCCACCTGCAGATGCATGAACTTGCCCTAGCCCCATGGTTTCCCTGGCAGCAGTCCCATTATCTGTTCAGGCCATGCCCCCACTCCATAAGGAAAAGACCTCTGACTCCTTTCCAGCATACAACAGCAACCACATAAGTCCTCCCTTCTGGTGTTTTTTTTTCTTGGCTCGGAATGCTCTGGGGGCTTTCATTTTGGAACTACATTTTGAGGTGGAAACATACTTGAAGAAATAATAAAACCATTTATCTTCTTTTTTCTCAGTTTTTACAAAGGGGTCTTCAGTGTGTGCATGTGTACATCATCCTTGTGTGCTGCCATTTCTCAGATGGTTGCACACTATGATCTTGGGCATAACAGTCCTCAGGGAATGTGGACATAGTCTTAAAACAATTTGATCTCTCCCTAATTCCAAGCTATTTTATAATCAAAAGCAGAATCTTACTCCCTTCATCAGCACTTACAAAAGCCTAAATCTGTTTTTTTTTGACAAAATGCATGACCTCACTTAAATTACTCCTCTTAGAATGAATGTCAGCGTTTTGGCCCTCTCTGGAAAATGTTATGGAAGACACTATGGTAGGCCAGCTTGTTTCGTCATACAGCAGATTACTGTACGGTTCCCACCACGAACCACTGGCAGAGTCTGAACCCCAGACTTTCAGCCTGCAATTCATGAGTTAAAGGAGTAACTCCATTAGCTGGCAGCAGCAGTAGGCTGTTATCCTCTCTGCAGACAAGTCCATAGAGGAGAGCTTGCCCCATACGCTGATAGGGCAAAGAATAAGATTCCACAGCAAAACATAAGATTAGTGCTGCCAGATTCGTATTCACTCGTAACACCACAATGGCATAAACACCCCACTTGCGGAGGATACAATGTGGAGGATACAAACCCCACAATGTGGATACAAATGCCAGTATAACATGCAACCCATCAGGATTACCCGGATAGACAGGGGAATGTGAATGCCTGAAATGTTTCCGCTGTCCCATGTGGTGGAGGCCAGATTATCCATGAATCCCTTGTTCACACCAGGTCTGTCAGCTCCTCACACTTCTCTAGCCTTTTGATGGAATGGTGAGGCCAATTTGGGGTCCGATAACCCTAGTGGGAGTTTTGCAAGATGTCTGCAAAAGGGGGTGCGCTGTCTCCATGTTTCCTATCTCCATGTTTCTTTCAAGTAAGTCTCTTTTGGGGAAGGTATCAACCATTTCATTCTCCTGTATCATTCACTGCTCTCATCCAGATCTGTCCTATATATTGCAATATTTGCAGTTTTTCCAAATGTTTAACTTTCATTTAGTGAATAGAGCATGGAACCAGAAGCCAGAAAACATGAGTCCTCTTTACAGTTGCCACTGAATTGCTGTGCGACTTTGCAAAGTCACTTACTTTTTCTGGACCTCATCTTTCCCATCAGCAAAAATGGGGCTAATGATACCCATCACCATAAAGCACTTTGAGATTTTCAGATAAAAGGTATTATGTAAGTTCAAAGCATTAGTAATAACCATCGGGAAGAATCATTAGGTACAACAAATCAATGTATTTGTTACTGAAAAAACTCCGGCCCAGTACCCCCAGTGCAGAGCATAAATAACTCCGTCCTGTGATGTTACTCGTATCAGGTCCCTGTAATACTGTTCTTCCTCTAAAAGACGTTCCCAGTCCTAAATTAACATCAACAAAATGGGAAATTTTATTTTGCCTCTACCAGAAATGATTCTTAGAGATTTAATTTACCATGCACTAGATCAGCAATGTTCTCTATGCAGTAATGAATTACTGTGTTGACCTGTGAACTGGAGCATTTGCCTGCAACTGACTGTCACTTTAGGACCTGTTATTATCACAGCATATGTACCCCTAGAATCTAGAATCTTGATGCAGCAAACGGACTGGTTGTCTGAAATGGGGATGTTCAAGTTACAATGAGCCACAAACAAAGTTCTGCAAACATTGACCTAGTGATTCCATAATTAAATCACAGTCAAAGGTACAACAAAAATAACCCACAACAAGCTTAACAATGGGAAGGTCACATGGATATACCAGTTATGAGTCACCAGTTATTATTGCTAAATATTACTGATGTTAAAAAGAAGGAAATTAAAAGAGTCGAATTACAAATAAACCTCCCCTTACTGCAGGATTGCCTTTTTTTCTTTTTCTTTTTAAAAGCAGTGAGGGTAAAAGGGGTGGCTTTCTTGTTATACAGTTGCATGGGTTGCATATTAACTCATTTTGAAAAAACTCTTTGGTCCTTCCAGTCATGAGTGAGGACAAAAGGATTGGGCCCATCATTTCTGAGAGCATTCAGTCAATACAAGTTCTCAAACTTTAATCCAAGCAGCGTCAGATAAAATGTGGTAAGCCCTCCTCCTCTCAAACATGCCACTATATAAATAATGTTAAGGTTGGATTCTGAAATCCTTATTCTTCCTCAGAAGGACCTTCATTTTGCCAGTAGCCCATTGAAGACAACATTATCAGAATCTGCACATTCAAATTGTACAGAAAAAATACAAGGAACTGTTTTGGTTAAGAAACCCATTTCTTTGGCTAATTATATGATGTTCAATAGTTACTAGCCTGGACAACTATATGATGAATTGAACCTACTTTTGTAATCAGATTTTTCCACGATGAATGATTTGTCAATAACATTAAATGGAATTCCAATTGGACTCTGTGTGAGATATATTTAAAATAAATATTGACAGTCACCTTATATACAAGGATTTTCTCTAGTACTAGCCACAGATTGTTTTAAAGATTACCAAAGAGAACTGACGGGAAACTTAGGTAAATGCAAATCCTGTGGTTGAGCAATCTTTTAAAACAGCCAGGCTTAATTCTTTCCACAATAGTGAGTTCCCAACTATCAAACGAATGGCACTGATTTATTCTGGATACATGCTAAATGGAAATGATGGATCAAAAAATTCCAGTCAATGAATAAAGAAAAAGGTGGAAATAAAGGCAAGGGAAAGGGATAACATGAGAAAGGAGCTTTCCCCTCAGCACTGCAGGAACATTAATATATTCTGCTGGAAGGCTGCACACCACAGCTCTTGCTTATATTTAAGAGGATTGGAAAAGCTAAGGACAGAATCGGCAAGCTTACAAAAAAACATTTACTTCTTCTTTTAATCAAAACATGTAATCAGAAGGCCTAAGTGATGATTACCTTCTTCTTTCCGGGTAAGTCACTAAAGCAGGCTGTGAGGCTGACTTTAGCTCCTGTCTATGTCAAGGACAATGTAAATATTACAACACTGAAAAGGTATGTTATTGCATTACCCTTATTTCCAACTAGACTCTTTTCTGTACGCTGGTCTGTTGACAATGGTTGTCTAAAAATCAAGATACACTGCATGGAGATCCATGAATATGAGACTCACAAACATCCACCTTTTGTTAAGACATCTTTATTACCAAGAACCTTTTTAGTAATTGTTGAGTGTAATTAATTATTTGGGGGATGCAGCAGACGGCTAAAATTACCCTTACTAGAACACAATTAATTTGGATTATTTACAGACTGCTTTATTATTAGCATTAAGAGCTTTAGATATTTTTTTTAAAGGAGAAGCCATTAAATCCCCTAAAAAGGCTGACTATTTCTACAATTGGCTGCTACCTGAAATTCTTATTCCTCAGGTGCCATGTGTGTCATTAAGGTAGCACCTGGGGGGGGGGGAATCACTAGAGCAAGTTGATCCAGATCAAGGCTCTGTAATGTCTGAGCAACAGTGGCCCAACATTCCGAGTCCCACCCCACGCCCAGGTATAAATGCCCTGCCAGGCAGCTCTGCCAGAATGAATTACGTCCAGTGCAAAGTCACAACCCAACGTTCTTTTAAATTCAATGCAGGTGCGTTTCCATCATCCCCACCAGCCGCGCCGCGGAGAGCTGAGGGAGCCGGCAGAGAGCATCGGAAATGTTTGGATTGCCTTCCTTCTCCCCCAGGAGTGCAACCGTCTAGCAATGCGGAGTGTAGGAGAAGGACCCGACCCAAGGTCGGGGGGGAGGAAAGCGCATGTTCTTACAGGGGCTTCCAGAGGAAATGCAGAAACTTTAGGGTGGCCCGGGGGCCGTGCTTGATGCCAGATGGGTGTAAAATGCGGGAGCGGGGGGGCGCCCACCGGAGCGCGTGGGGAGCGGGGGCAAATTGCGGGTGTGCACCGCCCTGGCCAGCTTTCCCTCTGGCCAGATCCCTTCCCTCGCCTCCTCCCTTGCGGCTCTTCGCCCCTCCGCCGTGCGCGGCCTTTCCCCATTCCCCTTGATTTTCTCTGCCCCCTCCCCGGCTCCTCGCCGCCGCACAGCCGCAAGTGAGTCGCTAGCGCGCCGCACCGAGGCTGCCGCGGCCCCGGCGAGCTCCTTTGCGTCCCTCCCTCCCTGCCGCCGAGGCTTTTCCTGCACGCGCCCGCTCCCCGCCTCACCCGCACAGCCGCCACGCACCTCGGCCAGCGCTCCCGCGGGCGCACGCCAGGCCGCTGGCCCGGGCGTTCCGGGGGCGGAAGGCGGAGAGCGCCGGGGAGAGCTGGGCGCAGAATAGCGGGGACCAGACGGGCGAGGAAGGGGGAGCATCGCGGAAGATTAGCTGGAGGAAGGCGCGGGAGGGGAAGCCAAGAATTCACAGCTCGCCCAGGCGGGGGGGGGGAGATTGACACTGGTAAAAGAAAGTCCCTCGTACTGAAATGCCATACCAGAGTCGGGTCTGGAGCAGGAAATGGGCTGGCTGCTCCGGGAGATTGAGCACCGAGCAGGGCAAGATTCCCCTTCTCCTCCAGTCCGAACCCCACTATCCTTTGCTCTGATTACACGGTTCGGTCCCAGCGTGGCAACTCTTGCTCAAAGGACCCTCCCGGTGAAATCAATTTGCTTTTAGTGGAGGGAGGACCTGCAGTTTTTGTGTGTGTTCCACCGTCGAGGTCTGCCCCTGGGGAATTCTAACTACTTCTCTTTCCTTTTGAGATGCAAATGCAGGCTTTTGTGCGCAATTTTCCACAGGGCTTTTCAGAAAGCCTGCCCTGCTCGAGCAAGTGCCGTCCGAGGATTGATGTGGAACAGAAAACGGGGGTTGTGAAACAGTTACCCGATGCAGCCCAAACACGTGCCCAACCACGAAACTCTCAAATCCTGCGCTGCGAGTCGCTGAGAATATACAAATTAACGCAGGGAAGCAATCCTATGCATTAAAAAAAAACCGCAAAAGGACCGGGGGGTTGCACAGCAAATGCAAAGAAATCAACCCAGTGGCTCTGGAAAAGAAGTTATTGGTAACCCACAGCAAACGCTGTTGCCTCAAAGGATGGAAATAGCTCACCCTTACCTTATCACTACTCCTGGTTTGCACCTGATCTGCAATCATAAATACTTCGAGAATGGAGGGGCTCAACTGTGAAGCACCGTGGATGGCTGAATTTCAGCAATTTCTTCATGCACTTCTTTTATAGGCTTAAAAGAAGAATTTTCTGACTGTCCTCAGTATCCATTAGCTCCCCCAACAATTCCAATCTTCTTGAGCGAGGCAAAACATACATATGTCTATATACAAAAGGGGACTGTAATATATCCAAAAAAAGGGGGAGGGCGGGAGAAAAAGAGAGGTGTCCCTACAAACTTGGCAAGCCAGACGGATCCACGGCTTTCCTAGCAGGAATGCAAAAACCGGACGCAAAATACACAATTCCCAGGGAGATTTCGAGCACAAAACAACACAGTGGAGAAATGCATGAGAAGAGCACACACGGGACGGCTGGACAGATCTTTCCTAGCTATACATCCGTCAGCAAAGTGAGCAACCGCCTCCAAATCCGAGCCGCCGCTGCTGCGGTTGACTTGCTTTCTCTCTCTCCCCTCCTGCTGCTGCTGCTGCTGCTACCTGTAGAGACACACACACACACACTCGCACACACGCATGCACGCACACAGGGACCCACCGCCGTGCCACATGCACGCTGCTTCTGCCCGTGCAAAACCGAGGAAGAGGTTAATCAGTTAGCAACGTGCCTTCCTCTCCCTTCGGCCTCTGGTTCCCCCCACAGTGGATTTGGCCACTCTTCAGGAGCCTGGATGCTGAGGGGATCCCCCTTGTGTGTGGGTCCTGCTCTCTCGCGCGCTCTCTCTCTCTCTCACTCCCTCTCTCGCCTGGCTCTAGACTTGGCCAGCGGTAGAGTGGTGGCAGCACTGAGGGTGAAGGGCCCAGACGTCAGATGTGACGTTTCCCAAACACACACAGATGCATGTGAGTGAGGAGAAGCAGCAGCAAGAGCAGCTGACAGTCTCTGCCACTGAAAGTTTCCCCAGATCCGTTGGTCTATCTGTCTGACCACTTTCCCCATCTTCCACCCCCTGTATCTTTCCAGTCTTTAAATGCAGGAAACAGGACCATGGGGACATGAAATCCATACAGCATGCTGGGATTGGAGGAGGGGGAATCTGCAATAGTTTTTCCTCCATGTTTAGCCCTTTCCCCCCAAAAAAACCCAAGTGCAGAAACAGAGATGATCGGGCAGGAAAATACACCACCCAGTCAGTCAGTTCGTTCAGCACTGTGTGTGGGGAGAGAGAGAACCAAAACCAGATTGATCATCACCCCCTCACTTCCCTCTCCTTTTTCATTCTCTACATGTGGGACAGCATTACACAGGCAAGAATGCGCATCATAGCATATACATATATTCCAACCCCCTGCATTGTCCATTGCTAATCGCTGTATGTGTGTGTTACGTAGACACCCTATACCCCACTTTATACTGATTGTAATCAGTTCAGTTCCACACGTTATGGGTGCCTGAGACACAGAGCGACCACCCCCTCCCATCTTTCCTTACCTCTTTTTCCAGTCTCTATTGCACATTTGTCTGAGAATTTCCAAGAATTGTATCCATTTTAATTAATGGGGATCCACAGATCCTCTGGTACAGTATTCGTTACTATTATTATCGCCAATAGGCTAATTTTACAGGTGGGTCGATCAACTCTCAGAGAGGGTAGGTAACAGACCCCACAGAGGCAGTAGCAGAGCTGTGAATGGCATCTAGCAGTCCTGTCTTCCAAGGCTTGTCTAATGCAAGCAGCTGCGTCAGAGCAAAATGTGGTTTGCACTGGGGCCAATGAAGCCAGTAAATTACTTGGTACTAGAGCAAGGCTCATTTTACACCAGTACAGTACTTATGTCCTGGAAGGGTTGAACCAGTGTAGATACTTTGGTATAACTACCAGTGCAGAGAAGTCCCAGTATAGATAAGGGACAAAGTCTCTTGCTTTAACTACTACTATTATTGTTATAGCTTCATAAACGTGCATGATGCTTAACAAACAAATAAAACAGAGTCTCTGCCCTGAAGAGTTTACAATTTAAGTTAGGGCTTGACTTGAGTGAACAAGACATTCAGGGTAAAGGGGAAAATAATGAATGGAAATAAAGAGTAGCAGCAATATCATATGGTACTACTTGTTGACGGTACCTGCATCACTGAGGTTGTGAATAGATTCAGATATTTGTTTTATTCCTTGTGAAGTGCTGTTTCTACCGCTATGTCTACACTACAGCTTATGTTGGCACAATTTACGTCACTCAGAAGGGTGAATAAATCTAAGCATCAGTGTAGACAGCGCGATGTTGGCAGGAAAACTTCTCCTGCCAACATAGCTTCTGCTGCTCGCGGGTGTGGAGTTGTTAAGCTGACAGGAGAGCTCTCTCCTTTGGGCTTAGAGCAGCTTCCAGCAGTGCCACTGCATCTCTGTAAACTCTGTAGTGCAGCCATGCCTTTATAGGGGAAAAGACAGGTGTGTGGGCTTCACAGAAGGAGTAAGTATAGAGGAACAACTTGAAAGAAGAATGGAGTCAGAAAGAAGGCTCCTAGCATGCAGTATGGTTTAAGGCAGACAGAACAGAAGGGAAAAAATGGGTGGTAAGTCATGCGGCTTAGGGAACGTCTACATTGTTCAGGGTTCAAACTCAGGATCCAGCCACCCCTTTCCATCTATACACAAATTGTGCTTCCCAGCCTGAGCTCAGATATCTCCTTGCAATTTGATAGCCTTCAGGCTGGAGTCAGCTGACACAGGCCAGCTGCTGATGCTGTATTGTAGTGTAGACATACCCAGAAAGGCAAGCAGAGACTAAATCATGCAGGGCCTTGAAGACCATTAGACAACACTTTCTTGTGAAAGAAAATCTGACACGGTGTTTCCTATTGAGAGAGACAGGTAAGCCCAACATCACAGCCCAGCAATTCATTATGTTGCTGGATTTTGTGTGTAAGTGTAGCTCTGTCTCAAAAGTGTGATTTCTAACAAAGTAAAGTAGGAGAGAAAGGACATAAAAGTGGCTGAAGGAGGTGGCATAAGCAAAACCAAGCAAAGCTTCCTCACAGTTCCTGTGTGGGGTAGGCATGCGCAAAAGCTATGAATAGAAAGGGCAAAATATCACTGCTGAGAAATCAGTACAATTGGATGAACAGACGGAGTGAAATGTTTTACTCTTTAACAGTAGTGCTGGATGCAGAGCAGTTTGGAAATCCTACAGATATTCCAAAAGATATCACATGTCCATGTGTTAAAGTATCATTTTTTTAGCCCTGGAGTCCATATAACATGTGGGGTTCTAAAGCAGAAATCTGTCCAGCAATCCCAAAAATTTGGTGCATGGAAATGCCTTTTTAACAGCCACACAAAACCTTGGTTTATCACCAAGAGAAATGTACATGACTTTGGAATATGTGATCTATCTCTTTAATGCCTGTTTCCGATGGCTGCAAAAACAGGGCCAGGTTCTCCCATCTGCTGTATGGCACTGAGTGAGGCAAAATAAGCCAGAAGAGCCCCAAATACATGGATTAGTGGAAGTAACATCTCTCCTATACCTATACCTCCCCAGTCTCAGAAAAATGTAGACCTCCAGTCATGACTCCACCCCACCCATAAACATACATAAGAAATATGTGGTGCAAGCAACTGCAGCTTGTGTGGTGGGGGGACCCACACGTGGAGGAGAGAGAGCTGCAGAGCAGCTGTTCTATATGACCTGCTTCCTCTTGTGCTGTGTGAATTTCTCCTGGAAATCTGCATAGGTGTTACTGCTGATGGAACCGCTAGTATCTAGCCTTTGCCTTCAGACCCATTTGAGAAAGTAGTAAGTTGCAAATACCAGAGAACCCAAGGCAGCATAGTTTCTTTAAGGGAGATGTGTGACAGATGTGGCAACATCCTGCCACATCTTTGGAATACC
This sequence comes from Mesoclemmys tuberculata, assembly GCA_007922155.1. NCBI lineage: Eukaryota > Metazoa > Chordata > Testudines > Chelidae > Mesoclemmys > Mesoclemmys tuberculata. The sequence goes on from ML675649.1 coordinate 13,248,803, forward strand.
TTACTGAATTAACTTTAAGTGTCTTTGGGGTCTGTTGTATTAAATGAGCAGTTTATTTATTATTGTGGGTCAGGATTGTGTGTAACTTCTCTGCGGGGAGATGTGACAGATATGAGGCCAGGTAGTTCAAAACTCTATATTGAAAATATGCCAGTCAAGAGTGGAATTTTGGGGGCAATAAACATTAAGTGGATTTCCTGGGGAATACCTAGGGAAAAGTTAATGCACACTTCCCACCTCTAGTTGTGCAAAAAGCCTTTCGAAGCCCAGCTCTGAGAAGAGGGTGATTGACTGCTGATTACCTGCTACCCCTGACTGGAGATCAAAGGGCGGAGTTGCATAAAGAAACAGGCCGATGGTCTCAGTTCTGGTTCTGAATTTGTAATCATGGGGAAAAAACAGTTGACGGTTTGGAAGGACTGCCTCTTACCAGTACCCAAGTTTGGAGTTAAGGTTGACCTCTGGCAAGCTTCTTAGCAGGCATAAAGATTCTTTTATTGTTTTTAATATGTTGTCTCTGTAATGGTTTCATATTAAGAATAAATGTGCTTAGAAAAAGCTGCGTCTTCTTCCTATGGCTGATGTAAATGTAGGGCAACAACTATAATTTTACATTCAGATGGTTAAGCCAGATAATTACATCTGGAGTAGCAGAGCGTATTGCTGTGTTGCCTCCTTCGTATTTGTAAATCTGGCACTGACTTGTTATATGTTCCATGGTCTGTCCTGGGTGACCACAGTCACACACTGGAGAGTCTTTAATTTTCTATGTGTGCAGCAGGTATCCTCATCTGCCATCGTTCGTGCAGATGCAATTTAGGGTTGCCCATGAGCTTCATGAGAGATCAAAGCCAACGATCTTCTGCATTAGGTCCTTTATGCAGCATTTGTAATTTCTTGTAAACTCCATTCTGCTTTCCAAGCTTCATCAAGGTTGAAATTGCATTGTTGAAGGTTAAGAACGTAGGTCCAAAAGGGTTTATATGACTTCAAGTGGTGGTGAGGGACATTATTAAGGTCCTGGTGGATGGGAAGATGTTCATTTTCCATGATCCTTTGGAATTCCAAAAAGATTGCAGCATCACGGTGAATGGATGGGGGAACAATGTGTGACAGCAACGGCAAGTGCTGGGGTTGACTTGAGGGTTCTAGTGATGCACCATGTTGCAGTGTTCAGTTGGGCATCAACAAATCAGGTGTGGTTACTTCTGGTCCATACTGGTGCACAGTACTTGGCTACAGAGTATACAAGGGCTATCGCTCATGTCCGTAACACTGATGCTGATGGTCCCCAGTTTGTGCTTGCCAGTTTCTGGATCACTTTGAACCTTGTCTTCATCTTGGCAACTATCTTCCTCACATGGTCATGGAAGATTAGCGTGTGATCCAGCTTCACCCTAGGATATGTCAGAGTGTGGCTATGTCACATAATATTGCCACAGAAAGTCATTTTGAGGGTGCGCTTAGTGTTCCTGTTATCAAGATGGAATGCAGTGACTGCTGTTTTGTGAAGATTTGGCTTGAGCCTCCATTTCTGGAATTATTCCTCCATGGTGTTTAGTTCACCATTCAAGATGCATGGTAACTTATAACCGTGGACAATTATGCTGTACATAAGCCTTGAAAGAGAAAGCAAACTGCAGATGCTTGCCTTTTGGGGCAGACTGGCTTGTAAGGAATATAACAGTGTAGGCAAGGAATGGTGCCGCCTGGGAAAACTTCAGTCAAGAGGGACAGAGACAGTAAACTCCACCCAAGAGAGGTGATGGCTGGGAGCTTCCAACCTTTCAATGGGTGTACTTGGTGGAACATGAAAGGGAAGACAGGCACAATTGCCCTGAACCCTGAAAAGCCATGCTGTCCAATGGAAGAAGAGTGCTATGAAAGCTGCAAAGGGGTCTAGGAGGTATGAAGGTGACGTTTTCTGAAGCGGTCACCGTTTGGGATGCCCAATCTGGGAAACACATCCATCCATTTATCCATCAGGTATTTACGGGATCCTAATATCAGTAGTATCTGCATGCACATGTGTTTCCAATGGGGCATCCAGGAATATAAGCACCCGAAAAGATGTGGCTCTGGCTGGTTTCAAGATCTCATTGTACAGCCCTTCTTCACGATTGCTTAAGCCCATCCACTTTGAGTTTCCCCAGCATGTTCCCTTCAACGGGGGGAGCTTTTTGAAGATTTCTATGTGGTTTCTTCCCTCCACCCTTCTCCTACTGGATTTTCTATGGGTAGAAACTTGAATGCAAGGCAGTTGCACATATCAATTCCTCCTTTCATCATCGCAGTGATTCATCAGATCTAGCCTCAGGGGTACTTCTTATACCTTCTCTTTACTTGTGAGGATGAAACAGGATTGAAGATATTTTTGAGTCCCTCCCACCTCTTCCTGGAGATTTATATAGAGAGCAAGAGGCTGTAATCCAGCCAGTAGCTAACACAGCTCACAAGGACACATAAAGTCACTTTATTAACACAAATTTAGCCCTCCTCAGCTGTAATCACAGATCTGTGCTAGCTCCTGGGTCTCGCCAGGTTCTTTAATACTCAAAGAAACCTTACTAGAATTTTTAAAGAATAATTGGAAATAATTGTCTGTTTTAATGTCTGAGACAAATAGAGAGTTCTAAACATAACATAATCAGCTCTGCTTTAGGAGACTGAGAAAATGAAGGTGCCCAAAACATGACAAACAGAAAATGATATGCACATAAGTAGAGGGAAGAAAGCCGCATAATAAAGCTGTCTTTTGTAACTGTCCAAAAGAGACTGAGAAAGCTGAAAATGAATTACCGTAAAAACAACCTACAGAGAAAACTACCAAATTCCCCAAATTCGCATCCTGGTGACAAATGATTATATAAGGGGCAGGGTTGTCCAGCGTTAGGGTGGGAAGGGAGGATGGATGGAGAGTCACGAGACCTGGGTTTTGTTCCTGTCTTTGTCACCAACTCACGGTGTGACCTTAACATCTCTGCCTCTGTAAAAATAGAGTTGATAGTAGTCTCCCATCCTTGCAAAGAAGAATTTTAAGATTCTTGGTAAAAGGAGCTATATAAATGCCCAGGGAAATATTATGCACGTGGTATATGAATGATAGTTTATGGACAAAATTTTCAACCCTGGGTGCAAAGCTCTGAAGTTAATGTAGGCACTAAAATAAAAATGGCTCAAGTGTCAGAGTAGTGGAGCATCTACAGCTCGCTTTGACTTCAGTGTGATTTGCAGGTGATCAGCACCTCTGAAAAGAAAGCAAAAATATTTACGTGTCTGAATATGAATTTAAGAGTAAATTTAAGCATTCAGGTTTGATAAATTTTGTCTGAATCTTTAGATCTCATTCTCTGGGCATCTTCCAAGAGTCATTACTCACATAAAACTTCCACTGACTATTGAGAGCAGGTTTGGCTCTAAGGACAATAGGTATTTTGCCTGAGTAATGATCGAGATGCTAAGAATTCTAGGTATATGTCTGTATGTAACAAAATGTTTGGATCGTTAAAGACTGAAACCTCATGCAATGTTTGTTTGTTTGTTTTTAAACAAATGAAAGGATTCCTCCCCCCCCCCATTTAAAAAAATATAAGCAGATGTCCTGAAGGATTAAGTTCAAAACCTAAATAAGCTGACACAATACCTTTAAATAAAAATTATGTACAATATGGTACTAAAGGTGCTTGTAATAGAATATATGGGACTTACTGCTTACTATAAGACAACATTCCTGCGTTTAGTGCTTACTGCTTTAAAAGGGTAACAATACTTTACTTCCTTCTGTTATTAAAATGGACACAGCAGTGTTAACAGGCTCTTATTGAGTAAAAGGAGACCATTATGTAAAGAGAAAACAAATGCTGATGTGTTTGGATCCTGGTGTGGTTTGAGGTGGCTGCACTTTTCACCTTGCTGCAGTTGTCTCACCAGTGCTGTTATTTTTAATATTTATATGGAGAGCAAAAGTGACACATGAGCATTTGGTGTATGTTAACTCTCCTTAAATATATGCATTTCCCCACAACATTAAATAACAGAATTGCATTTACGCCGGTAGTGTCACAAAGCCACACTTCCTTCAAGTGTTAAGCAATGGATACAGGTGCTAGAAGAAATTTCTATTCAAGGAATCCTGGGTCTGGAAATCAGGAGTATTCCCACTGAAGGCAAATGACCTACACTGATGCTAAATTGATGTAATTCAGATTAGAATTAAGGGCCAGGAGCCAAATTTTCTAAGTGTAGTCTCATTTCTCACATCTCCATGTGTAGAGCCTGGTCCTTTGATGTGCCAACTGCTGTAAAGTTGAATTATTTTATTGAGAGTTATGCATGTCCATCACTTCACAGGACTAGGCCAAATGTGTGGTGGCTTATGTGTAGAATTACTCACCCAGATCCAGTTCTTCCTAATGAAGTCAATGGGAATTTTGCCACTGACTCCCATGAAAGCAGGACTAATGAGATCATTTTGGGCCGAATCATAGAATCATCGAATATTAGAGTTGGAAAGGATTTCAGGAGGTCATCTAATCCAACCCCCTGCCCAAAGCAGGACTATCCTCAGCTAAATCATCTCAGCGAGGGTTTTGTCAAGCCTCAGCTTAAAAACCTCTAACGATGGAAATGCCACCACCTCCCTAGGTAACCCATTCCAATGCTTCAGCACTCTACTAGTGAAAAACGTTTTCCTAATGTCCAACCTAGACCTCCCCCACTGCAATTTGAGACCATTGCTCCTTGTTCTGTCATCTGCCACCACTGAAAACAGCCTAGCTCCATCCTCCCTGGAACCCCCTTTCAGGTAATTAAAGGCTGTTATAAAATCCCCCCTCATTCTTCTCTTCTGCAGACTAAACAGGCCTAGTTCTTTCAGCCTCTCCTCATAAGTCTTGTGCTCCAGCCCCCTAATCATTTTTGTTGCCATCCGCTGGACCCTCTCCAACTTGTCCACATCCTTTTTGTAGTGGGGGGCCCAAAACTGGACACAATACTCCAAATGTGGCCTCACCAATGCCGAATAGAGGGGAATAATCACTTCCTGCGATCTGCTGGCAATGCTTTTACTAATGCAGCCCAATATGCCAATAGCCTTCTTGGCAACCAGGGCACACTGCTGACTCATATCCAGCTTCTTATCCACTGTAACCCCCAGATCCTTTTCTGCAGAATTGCTGCCTAGCTCGACGGTCCCCAGTCTGTAGCTGTGCATGGGATTCTTCCGTCCTAAGTGCAGGACTCTGCACTTGTCCTTGTTGAACCTCATCAGATTTCTTTTGGCCAATCCTCCAATTTGTTTAGGTCCTTCTGTATCCTATCCCTCCCTTCCTGGGTATCTACCACTCCCCCTAGCTTAGTGTCATCTGCAAACTTGCTGAGGGTACAATCTACCCCCTCTTCCAGATCATTAATGAAGATGTTGAACAAAACCGGCCCCAGGACTGATTCCTGGGGCACTCTACTTGTGACCGGCTGCCAGCTAGACATGGAGCTATTGATCACTACTTGTTGAGCCATTTGCTCTAGCCAATTCTCTATCCATTTTGTAGTCCATTCATCCAACCCATACTTTTTAACTTGCTGATAAGAATACTGTGGAGACCATATCAAAAGCTTTGCTAAAGTCAAGGTATATAACATCCACCACTTTCCCCTCATCCACAGAACCAGTCTCCTTTTCATAGAAAGCAATCAGGTTGGTCAGGCACGACTTTCCCTTGGTGAATCCATGTTGACTGCTCCTGATCACCTGCCTCTCTTTTAAGAGACCTTACTCAAGAAAAAGATTCAGCTGAATTCCAGAGCCAGCCCATGCCCCTTAAAATTCAAACTGGACAATGCGAAGGAGAGAGGCCATGACCACATTCTTCCCCATCTCCACTGAGGTGGCTAGCAGCACTAGCCTTGTGCAGTCCTTGTGATCAGATGAAGAGGCCGAGACCCAAATGCAGGAGGTCAAGGATAGGAGACATTTGGTACCTTGATACCCCTTATGCATTCACAGTCTGACACAATCTAGACCAAGCATCTTGTGGTTCTTTTAGAATGCACACAATTTATCATAGCATTTCATAAGTACTGCTGTGTTTATGACATGGACAATCAGACTAAATGATTGACTAGATGAGTTTCATAATTAAGTTTAAAGGGCAATTTGATAGCATAGGACAATAAGAAATGGGAGAATAATTCATATAGTTTCAGCTTAATGTTAACTGAAAAGCAGGGTCTCTCTTATAAACCCCTCAGAGGCAGAATTATGGACTAACTCATGTATAGGGTTGGGCTTTTTGGGTCAAAACTGAGCTTCATTAAAGGTATAGTACAGCATAGTCATCACTGCAATTGTCTGACTGTAGCTGGCTTGTGGGCAAATCGAGGGTTTCATTTTGAAGTGCCAAGATTACATTAAATAAGCTATAAATTTATCAGCCCAAAGAATTACAGTCAGTTACTGGACTTTAACATCCTCCACAAGCATAGCAGTTCACAATCCACATTTGTAAAACTACTGTTAGATGCTAAAATGATATATACCAGTATAAACAAACAAAAATGTATCAGCATCCGATATTTTTTGCAAGACATACATTTAAGTCAAACAAATGTTAAGATATCTTTAACCATTGCGTGAGGACAATATATTCAAAATTCGATTTTGTTGCAAATCAGATATATTTTCAACTCATGAACAAAAAAGGACCAATCCAGCATGCCCCTTATTTAGGCAAAACTTTCATTGATATTAATGGGAGGAAATGGCACCCAAGATGTGTATAAAGGATAATATCAATTTGACATGATCTTCAAGAAGGCTAATTCAAGATGTCTGTATTTATTTGTGAGTATATTATTTCAGGAAGTCAAAATAACTTCATGTTGTTCTTGAATAAAGAAGCATTGTTTAAGAAGCAGCAGTTGAAAACCCACATATCAGATAACAGAAGGAAGAAATCATAGTTTCATGATCATGAAAATTAATGGATCTTTAAACTACAATCATGGAAACAAAACTGACATGTAGTATGGAATATAATATTCAACACAGAGAGATGAAATGGCTTACCTAGGTTTAAAATATTATACATTCTTATTCTTTAGACTTTTCCTGTTTTCTCAAATATTTTAGTTGTCAGAAGTTTCAATTCCATATCTAAGAATACTAGGTCTACTAAATGGAAAGATTTGTGATTGTCCTTAAAATGTATCTGACATTGCTATTAACACTTTAAACTTGTCACCAGTGCATTTGTGCGGTTTCATCCTTTAGCAGACCTGACACATAAAGAAGCTCTGAAATTCAATGTATTAATCTCTAAAAGTACATTTGGAGAGATTAGTGAACCAATAGGTTTGTTTTTTTAAAGTTCCTGTACATGTTGGCTCAGCAACTGTACAATATTATTGAAGTTTTCAAGTTTGGGGGAAGGTTGTGTGTGTTTGTTTTAACACAACTTTAAATTCAATCTATACATTATTTAAAATTATGTTCCCATACTCATGCATTTCAACAATTTGTAAGTCATTCTCTTCTAAGAAGCTACAAAAAGGGTTGGTATTTGAAAATGTAAAACCTAGTTCTCTCCTAACATATGCCACTGTAAATCTGGAGTAACTCCACTGATTTCAGGGAGGTTATTTGGGACACCCTGCTGTGACTAAACAGAATTTTCCCCTTATTACTATATTATTTCTTTTAAATATTTCACTTCTGTAACTTGCTTTAGCTAATTATATTTCTCATTCAACCATACTTTGTGAGCCTATCCAGCATCTGTTGTAACATTATTGGTTACGTGTATCCTACAGAGGCAAAAGCCAGATGATCTGCATTACTGACCAAAATCCTAGAGTCCTTACACTGACCTAGATCATCCCCTCCTACAATAAAAGGAGGAGGAGGCTCAAATAGAGGAAATCTCCATGAAAAACTGCTCATAGAATTCCCTTCCCTCTTGTTCTATTGAAAAAAGGACAGCGCCCCATCCCTTGTTTCAGCATATCTCCAGGAATCCAGAGGAAGTCAGGCCAAGAATCCCTGACAGAATGCTCTGTGGAAAAATCAACATATTATTTTCATAGAGAATCTCTGTAGGGCCAGAGGAGGGTCTAGTCTTCACCTGCTCCCCACACATGGGCTCTGGACTCCATTAGAAGCCTTTGCAGAGTCTGCAGTGAGGTCATAAAGGGGGCAGAGCACCTCATTCCCACGCAGGCAGTGGGAGATCCACACAAAGAGGGTCCTTTCCATATGCATCTCTGAGGTACAATTTAGGTCCCTATTTTCATTTAGTCCTTACTCAGGCAAAATTCCTATTAACTTAAGTGAGCGTCTTGCTTGAGCAAAGGCTGATTAAAAATGGCTTTGGGACTTCAGGATTCAGCCCCAAGTGAGTGTGTACATAGCTGAATACACTTACCACCTTGTTTTTCATGCCTGAGCTAATGACAGTTATCTAATGATATGGCTGGGTAGGAATTTTTATTTATAGCTAATGATCAATTTCACAAGGCCAGTCATTGATGATTTAGAAGGCAAAATGTTCACATCAACGGCCAAATCCTGCTTGCTTTGTGCATGTGAGTGGTGCCATTGGTTTCAGTGATTTGACCCCGTGAGCAACAACTCACTATTTACACGAAGAATGGAAATATATCTGCTATTGCAATAAGTTCTTTACCATACATAGCTCCAGTTAAGTACTACTGAATTTACTAGGTTATATTGAATTATAAGAGGAAACATTGGGCTAGATGCACAAAAGCACTGAGGTGCCTAACTGCCTCTTGGCACCTAATTCCCAGAATCAGGTCTCACTGGGATTCATAAAACCCCAGCTCAGCTCCCACTGAATACTGCTGGTGCCTAAAATTGCTCAGTGCCTAAATTTTTGCAGTAAACCTTCTCCAGCCACCTATACTTCTGCCTCTGAGCACGCACACTACTGCCTATCTGGATGCCTAAATCCCAGGGCAATGCACAGACCAGAGGAAGATAGACATTTGTCCCCCTAACTCGCCTGTGGGGCCCAATCCAGTGAGTGATCTCTAGGCTTGCCTCTTTTGTATCAATGGTCTGTGGGAATGCTGGATGGGATGGGAACTGAGTTACTGCAGAGAAATCTTTTTTGGGTGCTGGCTGGTGAGTCTTGCCCACGTGCTCAGGGTTTAGCTGATCACCATATTTGGGGTCGGGAAGGAATTTTCCTCCAGGGCGGATTGGCAGGGGTCACGGAGGTTTTTCGCCTTCCTCTGCAGCATGGGGCATGGGTCGCTTGCTGGTGGATTCCCTGCAGCTTGAGGTCTTCAAATCTCATTTTTGAGGATTTCAATAACTCAGTCATGGGTTCGGGGTTGTTATAAATGTGTATGGGTAGGGTTTTGTGGCCTGCCTTATGCGGGAGGTCAGACTAGATGATCATATTGGTCCCTTCTGACCTATGAGTCTGAGTATCAGACCCTTACAAGTGAGCTTGCACAAAATGGCTGCGCAGGGGAAAGGAGGAACCTCATCTTGCATAACTTTTAGCCTAGTGGGTAGGGTATTCTTATGGGATGTGAGAGACCCCCTATTCAAGTCCCCTTTTCATCTGAGGGGGAAAGCAATTTGAACAGGTATCTACTACCTGTTAGAGGAGTGCTCCTCCAACTACCTGGCTATGGGATATTCTGACATGGGGCTTCCCCCATCTCTCCTGTTCAAGCTATTCCAGTTTGGATAAATAACAAGGCACTAGAACAGAGGAAGTTGATCCTGGGTCTCCAATGTGAATGTCCAAGCCACCAGGCTATGGAGTCATATTCTCTTTCTCTCTCTCTCTGGCTTCAGTAGGAGCAGAATTAAGTCAACATTGAGCATTTGAAATTGCTACCTCTTAGCTTTTACAAATTAAAAAAATTAACCCGAGAAAAATCTCTTACCAGGGCAAAAGTAAAGACTAAAACTAAAGTTTGTTGTTTACTGTAGGGTGATCTGTTGCATAAAATATATTTATGTTATCTTTGGGGATGGGATGTTTATTTTCTTCTGCTCCTTAAATCAAACAGGCAAGTCGCCCATTTATAATTCATTAGGATTTTTCTTATCTTTGGCTAAGGTGCCTAGAGTTCTACCAGCACAAGTGCCAAAAAACATTGATCATGTTTTGTTGCTCTCTCTTCTTCATCCCACACCCAACAATAACTGTATTTCCTTTGTGCACATCAGAAAACAAAAACTGTTTATCATAAAGCCAACTTGTTGTGATTCCCTAACCACCGAGGACAGGACAAGAAGCAGTTGACTTAAATTACAGCAAGGGAGATTTAGGTTAGTCATCAGGAAAAACTTTCTAACTGCATGGGTAATTAAGTCCTGGAACAAGTTACCTAGGGAGGTTGTGGAATCTCTGTCACTGGAGAGTTTAAAAACAGGTTAGACAAACACCTGTCAGGGCTGGTCTAGCTAATACTTAGACCTGCCTCTGTGCAAGGGACTGGACTAGATGACCTATTCAGGTCCTTGCAATCCTACATTTCTCTGATTCTATGAAAAAAAGAAACACAAGACATTTCACAAGGGTTTTGAAGTTGCAGAAAAGCTGTAATTGTGGAGAGTAACTTAAATGAGAGCAGTGGGAGACTTGTGCTTTTAGGCAGAGGAAGTTTCATTGCAAATTAAGTTTTATTTCCTTTACTTGCTGCAGCAAAATGACAGCCATGACAGACATATGTGTTGTTTACAATCCTAAAGGCTTTTTAGTTTTAAAGTGCTTCCAGAATGTATCTAGCTGCACTATATGATGTAGACACTGATTATGGCCTTATTCTGTTAAATATAGCTTGTAATTGGAACACCTTCCTGAATGCTTACAGCAAAATAGGTTTTTGTTCTACTTCTGCATTGTTGGACTAACTATGGAGATGACCCAGCCAATCCAATGAGACTTTCATCATTAAATTCAATGGGGACAAGATCAGACTTATGGGTGAAATTCATTCTTGAGCATACAGCCAGCATCACAAAGCCGATGCAACACTCCCATTTAAGTCTCATCTCCAAAAAACCCACCAACCCATGTTTTATTTTTCATGGTGCAGATAGTGTGATCTCAGCTATACTCTGACAAAATCTTGCTCTAATTTAAAGTGTGGGCTTACTCAGAAAACTGACTTTAAAAGTGTCATAGTGAGATTCCTTGTGCATTGTGTCTCAATTACATCCAGATCACAATGGTTCAGTGTACAAATTTAAAAAAAAATCTTTTCTAACTACTATCTCACAAATTTAAGACAGATACTGATTTCAATTTACACCATAGTAAAGATGGATTAACTCCATTCACTTTGGTAGAATTACACCAGATTGACGGGTGTGGCTGACAGATTCTGGCTTGTTACCTGGCATATGCAAATCAGAATGTGCTCTTTCTGGCTCATGCATTATCACCAATAATAAGATTCTGCCTCATTCATACTTGTACCACTCCATCGTCTTCACTGCAGTTTGGAACCTAGCACTAAATTCTGCACTTACTTACACTCCATATAAAAATGACAAAAAACAATGGATTTGCTCAGGTGTATGTCTGGCTCATAGTTAACAATGCTTAGTGTTTTATGAGCTAGTACAGAACTCAGTTTGCTTTCCCAGAGCTTTGTTGGCTCTGCTAGCAGAATAAAAATATTAAAAACTTATTTTCATAATTGAAGTCAGCTGAATACACAGGAGAGAAAATCTCTGAGCAGGCAGGTGCCATTTTTCACCACAGCCTGCACCATTGGTAGGAAGATTCTCCTCTTTCCCAGCAGCATTTGCAGTCACACATTCTGATGATAAACCCATTCCTTCTTCATTGTAGAATTCCCACCCTTCCACGTGGAATCCATCCAGGTTCCTTTCCTTCTTTCTTGCCTAGGAGATGCCTCGGAAGTTACTGTAGCCCTAAAGCTTCAGTAATGTTTTTGGCCCCAATGGGAGACACTGGCAGCTCGTGTCAATATATCAGAGGGGCACCATAGAACGCCTTGGTTCTGCACGTGCTCACAACTTGGCACTATAGCTGCTCAGATAACACAGAGATGAGTGTGGTATTTGAACTCCAAGAGAACAGATATTAAGGGCCTTATGAAAAGTAACTCTCAGTGCTGTTATGGTGGCAATGCTGTTCAGTTTTGCCTGGCTGAACCCCCAATGGGATTTGTACTACTTGGTCTGGAGTACAAGAGCAAATGAAACATATGAGCTTACCCCAGAAGAGCTATTCCCTTAAATCAATAGTGAATGACACTGAGGCTTGAGAAACACAGGTGTAGAAGGCACAGCTGGAAGGACTCTGCATCCTGGAGAGAGGAGGCTAGAAGCAAAGAGAACTGCATGAATGAAACAGAAATTACACTTTTCTACTTCCCTTTTTAAATTTGAAAATTATCTTCTGCATGTACAAGAGTCTCCTAGGTGCCAGGTTCAGAAGTCACTTAAGGAAGAAAATTCTCTTGTCATTTGGGGCTGATGTAATATAAAAATTCACACAGTCTTTCAAAGAGACACAAAAAAAAATAGAAAACCAGAAGTCTGCTCACAGGCATTTTTCCCTTTGCACACTGGTTAAAAGAAAGTCTGTTTTCTCCTCTTGGAATAAGGAGAAATATTCATGGAAATTCAACCAGGCATAGCATAGAATTTTTGTGACTCAGTTTCACCATCAGTAAAATAAGGATGTTGCAAGGATTAATTAAATAAATAGTAATTAAGCAAATTGTGAATAAGCAGTTTGAGTATTAAGAGTCATGTGTAAAAAGTATATAGAAATTCTGTAAGTATTCATTATTATCATGGAGAAATATCTTAAGGATCAGTATTTGCTGTGTGTTTTTCCACGTGAAGTTTGCAATCCAGGTCTTGAATTTTATCCCATAAAAAGATATAGAACCCTGATTTTGTGAAATAGGTAATTCTGGGTTTACACTGCGTTTACAAAAGGTTTGATCTTTCAAGGTACTGAGCACCAGCAACTGCCACTGAACTCAGTTCTTCACAGGGTCAGGCTATCCAAGCAGAAAAAAATCTGCCACAATTATTGCTTATCAATACTAGGTGAGGTCATCTGCAGGTCAAACCTTACTCCTCCCTCACCCCATTTCATGCCTGTATGGTAGCAGAAGTGATGTCTGCACTCTGGTACCAACCAAGGGCACAATCCTGCCATTCTTATTCAGGCGCAAGTTCCGTTGACTTCAAAGATTCAACATTACAAAATCTTTAATGCTAATTTTTGAAGAGCCCCACTTTTCAGGAGATGGTTCAAAGCCACATCTGGCATCTGTATTAGTTTAGAGATATTGCTTTTATACTAGAACAAATATTATGCCCATCAAAACTCTGGCTTTTCACCAGCACAGAGTTTCAGTTGCACAGGGGAACTCTGATAAACACATCAGGGATGTACAACAAGGAACCAGATTCTTCAGCAGAAGATAGAGTTGCCCTGTACCTATCTGTACCATTGTGTGTGTATTGGGATGGTAGGCAGCTGGTAGCATCAAGGAACAGATGGAAGCAGACCAGCAGAGAAGAAAGAATTTTCCTGCATTAAAAAGCATGTTTGTTTGGGTTGTTTGTTTTTCTTCACTTGACTGGGCAAAAGATGTCACTGGTTTCAGTCATCTGAACATGATGTGAATGAGGATTCTTCAAATAGGTTGCATACTGTAGTATATAAATGATTATCCATTAATCACATCATAACAATTGGACTTGGCATCTGCTCCACACAATGGCCTGGCAGCACATTGGCTTTGTGTTCAAAACAAATGTTGAAATATATTCTATTATAATCTAATGTCACCGGATAGACTATTGCTGAATTCTAAATGTCTTTTGAGGATGGTAATATTTCGGTGTAGCTTCCATTTTGAGCATAGGTTGCTGTTAGCCCCTTGAACACATGTCTTTTTGTTGCTAAGCAGGTGCAGATCAGAGATCAGAATAGAGCACTCAAGAGAAAAAGCAAGCAATTCCACCTCCTCAGATTTAAAGACAATATTGCCTTGGTAACAGGTAACACATGTGAAGTACAATAGTTAATTAAGGCCTCCAGTTATAAAAGCAACAAAACAAATGAAAATGAGAGGCACTGTAGCAAAATATAGACAATCCTTAATAGTCATGTAGCTTAAACAGATTAGAATACTTGGGGAACGTCGTTAAACAAGTGGAATACAGATATGCAGGTCAGATGAAACTTAATGAACAAAAATGCAAAAGGAAATTAGGTGGATTGGAGTGCACTCAACAAGATAAAGAAACATTATGAAGAACAAATTCCCACTTATAGGTAAGAGGAGGAGGAGGAAGAGCAAGTGAATTTTCCTGAAGCTAGTTTAAGGATGGAGAATACAGCTGCATTAGCTGCACCTATCTTTAACTCTATGTGGATTACCAGAGTCACCTAATACACACTTTTAAATGAAAAAAATCAAAATAGGACACCCATACAAGAAATACACCCATAGATGTGAAAAAGGAAAAAGACCTCCCACACCTTCTGTCTGAACACAAACACATCCTTCCATCAAACTCTCTAGCATCCTTACTGAAAATCTTTCTTGCCCCCAAAATGGAGAAATATATCATTATATAATAAGAAATGCAAAAAGGGAGATAGCACAATGATAAATACGTTGGAGTATTATGATACATGCATTCTAAACAACTACTGCAAATCAAGGAAAAGTAAGAAAATCTAAATAAATATGTAAATAAATGACAGCAGATGAAAAATAGGACCTTATTTAGACTTGCTGATCATATCGCACACTAAATCCAAAGGAAAAATAAAGGGCCAACCATAGTTTTGCAATAAATGTCAAAATCTGGACAGCATTTCAGGAAAGAAGTAAAAAGATTCAGGGAAGGGGCTTACGCAGTCTAGGAAAGAGTAGGTCAGACTCGAGGAATATTTATCTTGCAGTAGAATTGCAGGACATCACAAAAGCCATAATGTTGATGATGGATCTGGAACAACTGAACTGCAAATGTCCAGGAAGAAAATCATAATTCATGGCTTTTGACAAGCATAACAAGTTTGTTTTTTTTTTAAAGGCTAAAACAAATAAAATGGGATAACTTGAAACAGAAATAGGAAACATGGCAATATTTCTAATTTCTATCCAGAATGAATGAAGGGAAACTGTTCTATTTTTGTAAATTCTATATCTTTTTTGCTCAGCAGTATACTTCTATTTCTATAATTTATTAATTTTATGAGAAATATTCCCTGATAACCTTCTAAATTCTGAAATATCAGATGATACAATAGGAAAGACTGAGTGAGGATCATTTAAAGTAGGGTGTCATCCACCTATAATAAAGTATTGTTTTTGCATTCCACCAATTTATCTATCCATAATTGATGGATGATGCCAAATCAGTTAGTCAAAAGTCTAACAAGATCATAAAAAATAAGGTGGAAAAATTTAAAGCCTTGGCTGATCCTTCTTACCTGAAAAGAGGTGATACATTTCTGTTGGTTCTAATTAAAGATGTAAACACATGGCCTCCTCCCAGGTGACCCCTCATGGTCTCAGGGCACCCCTTCAGGTGATCCTCACCTCAGTTTTCTTCTTGGGTCCCATCACAGGGTGTTCCCCTGAGTCCCTTCAGGTCTTAATTCCAGACCACATCATTTTAGGCCCCCTTCAGCACCATCGTGTTTTATTTTGCTGTTCCAGCAGACCTTCATTTGTAGTGCTATGTGCATAATTTTTGACCCCCAGCCAGCTCCCCCATGTGCTTTTGGAGAAGGGAACAGAGCTAACAGCAACAATCTATCCCTCTCTCTTCTCCTGCCTCCCTCAGCTTTCCCCCTTCTGGGGCTTCTTTGCTCTCAATTTATGTACTCCCAGCTGCTATTGCTTCCCCCTCTAATTATCCTGCTCAGCTCTAGCTCTGCTCAGTTGATAGACTGTCTAATGAGGTGTCAACCGAGATTGTTGGGGATTTAAGTGACAGGATGCTGTCTTAGTTCATGACTCCACACACACTGTCACAGGTCCCCAGTAACTTCAGGCAAGCTTAACCTCTAGTCCAGCAACAGAGCTTATTAATAAAACATAGTGCAAATAGTCCATGACAAACAAATACATAAACCTAAAAATAAATAAATAAATAAACAAATAAAATTCCCCAAGCACGGTCCATATTCCACCCCTCCGCCATGCACGTAGTCCTTAAAACTACGTTTTTTTTCTCACCGTACCCCGGTGTCTTCTGCCAGACCTCCTGTCTTCTGTCAGCTTAGTCACCTCAGCCCCTCCCTAAGGAGGAACAACTTCACTCTTCTCAGAGGGAACTCCCACAACCTCTCTCGTTGATGACAGCATTCTTACAAGGGAGTGTACCTCAGTCCTCCCCCCTCGTTGTTCCTCGGGGTCCAATTCTCCAGCAAATACATGTCAATAGGTAATCCTCTCTGCTGCTCCCCCTTCCTTCAATCTCTCTGGTCCTTGGCTCTAGCTCTGTATCTTAGAGCCAGCAGCCATCTACCTCTTTTGAAGCTGCTGCTCTTGCTGTCAGTCCTCCAGCCCTGACTATCTGGCTTGGGGATACCAGTCAGAAAACTCCTCTTGTTTCTCTCTTGCCTTCTGTCTCTGGCAGATCTCCTCACCTGCCTTTCTCCTGACTGACCTTTGAGAGAACCCAGATGATGCTCCACCTTCTTAGTTGGTGCAACTGGCAATGCTTGGACTGGAACAGATGAGCTGAGCCCAGTTCCAACTAATGGACCTGTTACAGAAGACATAAATATTTTTATATATTCATCCATTTGCAATCCTGCAAACCTTATTCATATGAAATAATATATATTTACATGAGTCATTGAATTCGATGAGGCTGCTTATCAATGAGAGTCCTATTGAATTTCAGTATGATAGACATCTGCCCCACATTGGCACTGAAGGTGTTAAAAGAGTTCAAGAGAGGCTGCACGGGAAGCAGCCAACAGGAATGGATCTGGGGGAAACAGCCAATCAGGGTCGAGCAGCTCATTAAAAAGGAGCTGCAGGCCAGAGCACTCACCAACTGGAACTCAAGGAGGGAAGACTGCTGGCAGGAACTCTGGGAACAAGAGGAGCTCCTGGCTGGTTGCTAAGCCCTGGTCTACACTTACATGGAGATTCGGCGTCAGTTTACGGGAGTTACGCAAAGTACTCAGAGTAGCTTGCGTAACTCCCAGCGACTGCTGTGCTTCGTCTTCGCTGCGCTGCGCTGACTGCGTTCCTGTCGTCGCAGCGCTGTGCTACTTGAGGGTGGTTTTACTCAGTCAGCTTTCTGATCGATTGAGCAGATGTGCACTGATCTCTTAATCGATCCAGAAGGATTGAACTGGCAGCGGCGACTTTGACATACCCTGAGAGTGGGTAGTTGCAAGCCCGGAGGATGGGAGAAGAAGGTGCTAGGGCTGTGGGGAAGTGGCCTAGGGAAACATCAGCAGGGAGAAGAATTTGAGGTGCAGCAAGAGGCTGTGATCCACAAGGTCCCTGGGCTGGGACCCAGAGTAGTGGGTGGGCCTGGATCCTTTCTGTCCTTTCCCCCCACTTGCTACTGGGGAAATGACTGGACTACTGAAGAGCCAAACCTCCCCCCAGAGAGTGACATGGCTGGAGGGCCAAGCCATGAAGAGGATGCTGCAGTTCCTGACAGCTGTGAGAAGGGTTACAGGTGAACTTCAGAGAAAGAGAAATGGTGTGCAAACCCCAGACGTGGGTGTCAACCTTGAGCTAATCCCCAGATGACCAGAAGGAGGCACCAGTCCGGCAGTGAGTAGTGGGTGTGACCCGTCACGTTCAGATTTGAGCATTGGGCCCTCAATAGTTTCATCATCCTGAGATAACGTATCTGAAATCCTGATACTTGGACAAGCAACTTGTTCCTTCTAGCAAATATAAACTACGGATGGGCTCAAACCAAAACACCATATCCCAATACTCAGGAACACAAGGTATGGCCAAAATCTGAGCCCATATTTCCAAGGCTGACCCTAACACTATTTTAGGCTAAACTAAAGATCTGGTGCCAAACATCCACCCCTAAATTATTTGGTGTTCAAAATCTGGATTAGGATCAGAATTCTGCAGGTTAGTCTTATCTCTATGGCAAACTGATATAAATAGCTCAAAACAGCATGAACATGTTTCTGTGTGGATTAAAAAGAGTCCCTCTCACATCCATCTGAAGGGATCATTAAGATTTTCTGAACCTTCCTTTAGTCATCTTCTGTTTGAATAACTACATGTTTTTAAAAAAATATTAATCACTATTTGCTATTACAGGTCACTAGTAAAAGTACCTACCATTGGAGGTTATCCAGGAATTTTCTAATGGATTTCAAATGTCTCTAGTATATTCTTTGCCATAAACTATATATATATTGAGGTTAAAGCATAAAAATCAGTGAAAAGAACAGATTTAGAATGCAGGGGGAGGACATTTGGATGCATTAGAAACATACTGCAGTATATTTCCTGCTGGAAATCTCTCTCTTCAAAGACATGATAGAAGAGGTAGTAGAAAATTTCACTCAGATCTTTCTTTTATTACTTTATATTTTGTGGGCCTGATCACAGATTCCTTGTACACCAAAAATAGCCGCCAAAGCCAGTAAACGTTTCAGGAATGAAACCCATCTGTGAGGAAGACCAGCACAAGGCATAAGCACCATATAAATATCAATGTTTGCAGTTATGTGGGCCCTCCACACATAGGTGAATCTTACCCCCCATGAATGATGAATGCAGGATATGGGCCCATGTTAATACCATGAAGCAAATGACACTGATGAGATTTGCAAATTTTAAAACCATGTGCAGAATTAGGGCCTGATTCACCACTGAATTATATCATGTTATACCAGTGTGATACCATCGAAATCAGCGGAGTTACACAAAAGTAAAACTGGTGTAATACGAAGGAGAACTTGGACTTTGAGCTAGGCTAATAAGAGAAAACATTTTGCAGAATTTTAATGAGCAAATGGCACTTCTATTCCCGATATATAAGAACATAAAAATGGCCATATTGGATCAGACCAATGGTCCATCTAGCCCAGTATCCTGTCTTCCCACAGTGTTCAATGCCAGGTGCTTCAGAAGGAATTAATAGAACAGGTAATCATCAAGTAATCCATCCCATCAGCCATTCCCAGCCTCTGGCAAAGAGCAATCCCTGCCTATCCTGGCTAATAGCCATTGGTAGCTCTATCCTCTATGAATTTATCTAGTTCTCTTTTGAACCCCATTATAGTCTTGGCCTTCATAACATCCTCTGGCAAGAAGTTCCACAGGTTGACTGTGTGTTGGATGAAGAAATACTTCCTTTTGTTTATTATAAACCTACTGCCTGTTAATTTCATTTGGTGATGCCTAGTTTCTGTGTTATGAGGAGTAAATAACACTTCCTTATTTACTTTTTCCACACCAGTAATGATTTTATAGACCTCGATCATACCATCTCTTTTCCAAGATGAAAAATCCCAGTTTTATTAATCTCTCCTCAGATGGAAGCTTTTCCATACCCCTAATCATTTTAGTTGTCCTTTTCTGTACTTTTTCCAATTCCAATATATCTTTTTTGAGATGGGGTTACCAGATCTGCATGCAGCATTCAAAATGTCGACATACAATGATTTATAAAGAGGCAATACGATATTTTCTGATATTTATCTATCCCTTTCCTAATGATTCCCAAAATTCTCTTCGTTTTTTTGACTGCTGCTGCACATTGAGTGGATGTTTTCAGAGAACTATCCACAATGACTCCAAGATCTGTTTCATGAGTGGTAACAGCAAATTTAGACCCCATCATTTGATATTTATAGTTAGGATTATGTTTCCTGATGTGCAATAGTTTGCATTTATCAACACTACATTTTATCTGCCATTTTGTTGCCGAGTCACCCAGGTTTATGAGATCCCTTTGTAACTCTTTGCAGTCTGCTTTGGACTTAACTATCTTGAGGAGTTTTGTATCATCTGCAAATTTTGACACCTCACTGTTTCCCCTTTTTTCAGATCATTTATGAACAAGTTGAACAGCACTGGTCCCAGTACAGACCCCAGAGGACACCACTATTTACTTCTCTCCATTATGAAAACTGACCATTTATTCCTCCCTTTGTTTCCTATCTTTTAACCAGTTACTGATCCAGGAGAGGACCTTCCGTGTTATCCCATGACAGCTTACTTTGCATAAGAGCCTTTATTGAGGGACCTTGTCAAAGGCTTTCTGAAAATCTAAGTATACTATCTCCACTAGAATACCTTCATCCCCATGCTTGTTGACCCCCTCAAACTATTCTAGTTGATGAGGCATGATTTCCCTTTCCAAAAACCATGTTGACTCTTCCTCAACAAATCATTTTCATCTATGTGTCTGATAATTCTGTTCTTTACTATAGTTTCATCCAATTTTCTTGGTACTGAAGTTAGTCTTACTGGACTGTAATTGCCAGGACTGCCTCTGGAGCCTTTTAAAAAAACTGGCGTAACATCGTCTATCCTCCAGTCACCTGGTACAGAAGCTGTTTTAAATGACAGGTTATATACCACAGTTAGTAGTTCTATAATTTCACATTTGAGTTCCTTCAGAAATCTTGGGTGGATACTATCTAATCCTGATGACTTATTACTGTTTAATTTATCAATTTTTCTAAAACCTCCTCTAATGACAATCTAGGACAATTCCTCAGATTTGTCACCTAAAAAGAATGTCTCAGGTTTGCAAATCTCTCATATCCTCAGCCATGAAGACCGATCCAAAGAATTCATTTAGTTTCTCTGCAATAGCTTTATCTTTCTTGAGTGCTGCTTTAGCATCTCAGTGGCCCCACTGGTTGTTTGCCAGACTTCTGCTTCTGATGTACTTAAAAAAAAATATTACTGTTACTTTTTGAGTCTTTGGGTAGCTGCTCTTCAAATTCATTTTTGGCCTTCCTAATTATATTTTTACACTTCACTTGCCAGAGGTTACGTTCCTTTCTATTTTCCTCTATAGGATTTAACTTCCACCTTTAAAGGATGCCTTTTTGCCTCTAACTGCTTCTTTTACTTTGTTGTTTAGCCCTGGTGACACTTTTTTATCCTATGTTTTTTAATTTGGGGTCTACATGTAAATCAAGCCTCTATAATGGTGTCTTTAAAATGTTTCCTTGCATCTTGCAGGGATTTCACTTTTGGCACAATTCCTTTTAATTTCTGCTTAATTAACTTCCTCATTTTTGTGTAGTTCCTCTTTCTGAAATGTAATGCTACCATGGTGGGCTGCGTTGGTGTCACCCCTCCACAGTGATGTTCAATTTTATTATGTTATGGTCACTATTATCTAGCAGTTCAGCTATAGTCACCTCTTGGATGAGATCCTGTGCTACACTTATGATTAAATCAAGAATTGCCTCTCCTCTTATGGATTCCAGGGCTAGCTGTTCCAAGAAGCAGTCATTTAAGGTGTCAAGAAACTTTGGCTGGGTTTACATTGACAGCGGCAAATTCACGCCATCAGATTGATTGCTCTGGATCAACTGAGCGATCTGTGTAGACCCGCTCAGTTGATCCAGCAAGCGACGCAGGAAAACCACCCTGGTAAGTGGCATAGCGCTGCATCGAAGGGAATGCTGTTCCTTTCGATGCAGTGCAGTGTGGACGGCGCACAGAGGAGACGCTGCAAAGTCGACGGGAGATTCGCAAGTGATTTACGTCACTTGCGTATCTCCGTTGACTGCCGCCGAATCACAAAGGTAAGTGTAGACCGGGCCTAAATCTCTGCATCCCGTCCTGAGGAGACATGTACCCAGTCAGTATGGGGATAGTTGAAATCTCCCATTATTATTGAGTTTTTTATTTGTATAAAATTTCACAGTCACTATTACCATCCTGGTCAAGGGGCTGGTAGTATATCTGTACTGCTATCTTCTTATTATTCAAGCATGGAATTACTGTCCATAGAGATTCTATGGCACAGTTTGGTTCATTTAAGATTTTTATTTCATTTGACTCTATGCTTTCTTTTACATAGAGTGCCATTCCCCCGCCAGCACAACCTATTCTGTCCTTCTGATATATATTGTAACCTGGTATTACGGTGTCCCATTGATTTGCCTCGTTCCATCAAGTTTCTGTGATGCCTGTTATATCAATATCCTCATTTAATACAAGTCACTCAGGTTCGCCTCTCTGAGTATTTAGACCTTTGGCATTCATATATAAACACTTCAAAAATGGTCAGTTTTTAGCTGTCTGCCATTATGTGATGTAATTGAATAGAACTCTTTCATTTGCCTGTTTTTCATCAGATCCTACTCATATTTTATCTTTTTCCATCCTCTCCTCCTTACTAAGATATAGAGAATCTCCATGAATAGATCCTTCCCTAAAGGATGTCTCCATCCGAACCATGTGCTTCTCTGCACCTGTTGGCTTTCTCCCAGCCCTTAGTTTAAAAACTGCTCTATGACCTTTTTAATGTTACATGCCAGCAATCTGGTTCCATTTTGGTTCAGTAGGAGCCCAGCTTTCCTGCATAGGCTCCCCCTTTCCCAAAAGGTTCCCCAGTTCCTAATAAATCTAAACCCCCTCCTCCCTACACCATCATCTCATCCATGCAGTGAGACCCTCCAGTTCTGCCTATCTAACTGACCCTGCATATTGAACTGGAAGCTGTTCATCAGAGAATGCTACTGTGGAGGTCCTGGACTTCAATTTCTTGCCTAGAAGTCTAAACTTGGCCTCCAGAACCTCTCTCCTTTTCTTTTCTATCTCACTGGTAACCACACGTCCCACAACCCCTGGCTCCTCCCCAACACTACACATAAGTCTGTCTAGCAGACAGCACCCAGCAGGAGAGTCACCATGTGGTTGTCCCAGTCATCACAGTTTATTGTGCTGGATGTAACATGCATGATTACCTGCCCTATGGATAACCCCCACTTTGTTGCTGGACTTCTGCCTGCATTATTCTTGTATTCCTGCAGCTCTTTTTTATTGTTGTTTGTTTTTTATCAGAGGGGGGGTTTATTGCCTTTAGTTTACAAATGTTAATGAAGTGTATCTATCCCCCCCACACACACACTCTCTCACTCAACTCGCAAAACTCCCGTTAACTGCTCCTGGTCGCTTAGGAGTGGGCTTTTTAAACCCGGGTTCTCCCTGAGTGGCTGCACCTCCTGGTTAAGGATTGATGGGTGCTAAAGGGGTTGGGGATCAAAGACTCATTAAGGAACTCTTGGCCTTGCCTAGCAGCAGCACGCAGTTCCCTGAACAAACAGACTACATGACATACTTCAGTCAAGTAACAAGTACACCATAAACACACACAGTAGAGACAACAAACTCACCCCAAAGGCACATAGTTGCTCCTCCTTCACCCGGAGAACTCCCTCACAAAACTCCCGTTAGACTCCTGGTCATGAACTCTTCTAGTCACTTAGGAGTGGACTTTTTAAACCCTGGTTCTCCCAGAGTATTTGTATTTATGTATTTGCAGTTTTAAATATTTTATCATTACCTATGAATGATGCCTTACTGACAGCCATGGAGACTGGAAGCCTTTGTTTATGAACAGGTATATCAAAGGCAACAGCAAGCTTCCCCTCAGTGTCTCACTTATGTGCCTTAATCAAGACTGGGAAGGCCCATTCCACTGAAGTCAGTGGAAACTGTAAGAACTCAGAGCCTCTAAATTAAAGCCACTTATTTAGGTGCCTAAATATGGATGCCTAAAATTAGGAGCCTAAAAGTTTACAAATTTTGGCTTTATCTCAGTGCCTCACTTGCCTTATCTGTAAAATGGGGATAGTAACAATTACACACTAGTCTCCCAGCCATATGGCAAGGTTTAATTAATATTTGTAGAGTGCTTTGATAATATGAAGTGTTGCAGAGGTGGTCAATATTATTCAGAACTTTAGGTGTAGGCCAGATTTGAAGCAGTAAACCTAGAGCTAAAAGAAGGGAGATCACTGTCCCACTACAAATCCCCTGAGATTTCCCATAAGCTTCAAAGATGGTCAGATAGTTACAGTGCTACAATGGTAACCAAACTTCCTTATTTAAGATAGATTATATAATTCCACAACACTGGTTTTCAAGACAGACAAAAATCTAGTTATTAATCATTAGCACTGTTTTGATTCAATTGTACAGGAAAAAGGGGAAGAGCCTGCCATTTACATTTAATTAAAAGATTTAGTATTTCGCACTTGACGATCCCTCTGGCAAGATAGTGTGTTTACTTTTTAGGATAGTATGATGAATTGTCTTATGGACAGATTGGCCACTAGCCTGTACTGGAAATGTGGGTGAGATCCTGCAATGAAGCTTCAGGCACAATTCTTCCTACTGTAATTCACAGGTCAGATGTAGATTTTGTGGAGACATGAAAAAGTCAGAGGTACAGGGTCTCAGACAGGCCTTGATAACTCGGACATGCAGGGTAGAAGAGGAAGGGGCAGAAGATGTGGGGAGTAGTGGGCCTGGGGAATATAGAATGTTTACTTCCGACAAGGGTTTGGAAAGAAGAAACGAGCACTTAATAATTCCAGAGTATAAAAGTGACACTCTAGATCGGGGTGGTCAATAAGCAGATCACGGGCCAAAATCAGACGGCCCGTGGTTGATGGGACCACGAAATCTTTTTATTTACTTATTATCATTATTGTTATTGCAGTGTGGAAAATATTTCTCTGGAATCTGACTATACCTTGACCAAGAAATCTGGACCTTGACAAAAAATAATTGATTACCCCTGCTCTAGAGGTTTCTGAACAGTGGACCGAGAGAAATTTGGGCCAAGTAGGCAGGCATACTTTAGATATTATCTGATACTGTTGTGGCTTAGGGTTGGCAGGACTGTGCCCTCAGGCCCTGATCCAGCAAAACAAATTAAACATTTGTAAACTGAAGCCAGTGGGACTATTCACATCAAGTGATGCACCCGCTTCTGTTCATTGCTGGATTGGTGCCTTGGCTGGCATAAGGTGAATGTACAGTTATGCAAAACTCAGATGATTTGCGCAAACATTTGCTTTTGTTTCAGTGTGCCTGGCTTTGTAGCATTTAGGTTTTGCATTTGAAATTTATGTAATCATTTAGGATGAATTGTCTTCTAATTAATAGTTCCAATATACAGAGATTATTAAACCTTAATAAATTTGTTTTAATATTTAGCCCACATTCACTTAACAGGCAATAAATGACAACTGTTTTATGACCAAAAAATTATTTGGAAACTTAATTAGAACATGATGTCGGCCTGTGTGACAGAGATCCAAATGCAGCCTACTATGCTAGGGCTTTCATTTTGTAACTGTGTTTTCTCTTTCTCTTTAATGGTTCAGCTGTAAAGTGCCCTGGGATTTTCCTGAAAAACACTATAAAGATTCATGTTGTTAAAAGCATTACTGGTTATTGTAAAATTTATTTTCATTGCTGATTATCTTAATTTAAAAGTTAAAATGACTTTTCTTTCCAGTTACTGAGGTTATGTCTGCAATGCAATATAAGACGAGGGTTAGTGGGACTTGTGTCAGCTGACCTTGGGTTAGAGAATCCTGGGTTGAGGATCTGCATTGATTGCGAACCCTATGTTAAGAATTTTCTAACCTGGCTCAAACCTGGGACTGTACTGTCACACTACAGCACACAGACCCTAGGACACAGACACTCAGTGACAAAATAATTTGTGCCACGTTGGACTGGGGTTTGAACTTTTGCTCAGAAATGTAGGAGAGGCACCAAAAATGGAAGGACGTCTGGCGAGAGGAAAGGCTCAAGCTGGCTGCCCTGTTTGGGGTTTCAGCATAGAGGCAAGCACTTGCTTTGTAGTTCCTGGAACAGGAACAGTGGCTAAGGAAGAAGGACAAAGCTCAGCAGAAAGAGCTTTTTGAGCAGCAGATATCAATAACAGCCACAAGAGAACCAACTCCAGCTGCATCACCCACTCCTGCGCAGTACTCTGTGATCCATTCCAGAAACAGCTTGAAAAATTCCACGGATAGGTGGCCCATGCAATCATGTCCCAGGAGAAGCTGGGCAGGGCAACTTTGCCCCATACAGCCCTCCATATTGGACCCCCTCCCATCACTATGGATGCCAAGTGCCTGGCTAACAGAAAGAAGGGAAAGGAGAATGGGAGGCCAGGGACATGCAATGGTAGGGGACTTCTGTCTTCTGCATGGTTTCACTATGTGCACTTATTCATGCACTTTGGGTTTTTTTCTTTAAGGCTCTGTTGTTGCTGATGTTTTGATGTGGTAATGGCAGCTAGCATGCCTGGAAATGGGTTAAATGTTTATAAATAAAGCTTTTTATATCAGCAAGAAGATCTATTACCAGCACTGCATGACACCATTCATTGTTATTTAAAATAAAGGTAAACATGATGGGGGGCACTTAGGAATTAGTATGCAAACCCTATTCCTCAATATTGTTGTCTGTCAGTGGTTCTCAACCTTAACTCTAAACTTAACCCCTAAACTTAAATAGACAAACCTGTCAACCCCCACTTTATGGCAATGCATGGAGGGGGGCACATGGGGTCACATGTCCCCCTATTTCTATTTCTGCCTTCCATTTGACCCTGCTCCATGAAGTGCTGGTGTAACAGGGCAGAGCAGTCATGTGTCTCCATGGCTAGCTGCTGCCTGCATGTGGAAGCAATAGTGGTGAGGCAACACATTCTGATGGCAGCGGGAGATCTCTCTTCTGCAGTGACACTGCAATTTTTGGCTGCACTTCTCCCAAGCCAGACAGGCTGTTCGGCCCACTAAGGCGAGTCAGGCACTGGAGGTGGCCCTCCCTCACCAAGCCCCAGCCCTGCAGGGCTGAGGCCCAGTTTATTTGGGCAAGACCTACTTGCAGACTGGGAGGAGGCCACAGACCCCCATTTGAAAACCTGTGGCCTATGTCAATCACTTCCTTAATCAATCTGTACAGTGAATCAACCTACCCACCCCATTTCATAAGTGGTTGTGTCATTCAACAGTACATTGCACGGCAATCATCCCCTGTGCACATTCATAAATATACTATTCTCCTGCTTCTGGCCATGCAAGTCCATAATGCAGGAGCACAAAGTGTCGCTGACTTCTGTTGCCTGCATGCATCCAGCTCCAGCTGTGGCAGAGGCACTTTCTGATTGAGGGTACAGATTCAGCGCTTCACTGTCATGTTTCCCATTCATGGGGAAATGGCTCATCTCTGGCTTCGGAGATTGGGTTGAGCACACTGCAAGGAATGCAGAGATCACTGACAGTGGAATCCCAATGGGTCTGTAGACATCTCCACCGCGATTTCAATCTGCCAAAAGGTGCCATTCTACACCTGCTGAGAGGGTAATTAAACTGTCTTTTGCCAGGGCCCCTGATAAAAGGATATGGTTTCATAAGCCAAGGCAAAGTAGGTAGAGAGGGTTCCTCAGAACAACAGTGGGGACAGTAATTCTGTTTATGACCATATCATTTAGTAGGAATAGTGTTCAAGCCTGTCCATCAATATAGATTTCTCTGGAAAACCCTACTCTCATGCACTTTCTCAGTGCAACATGCATTGACATTCATAAATTGCCCTCTATGGGTCCCCAAGGGCCTGCATGACAATGCAGTAGTAGCCTTTGTGGTTTATGTACTCGTGTGCTCCTTGTGGAGGGCACAACCTGGGCACATGAGTCCCATCAGTTGTTCTGGCGTGGCTTGGAAACCCATTATCCCAAAGCCAGCAATTACTTCAGGAAAATCTTTTATGGCTGCCACCTTGGGGTAACTTACATACTTGATAGCCACATTTCTGGACCTTTGTGAGCAGTATAAAGACACAAACATGAAGGCAGCCACCCCGGTTCACAAATAGGTAGCTAAAACTGGCTACCTCAGACTGCTACATGTCCGTTGCCACTTAGTTTGGCATTGGAAAGGGTGAGAAAAGTGGTGGCGGAGGTTTCTGTGGGCATTCTTCATGCAAAAGTTCTGGACCCATTGCTGGTCATCCCAGGTCTGCCTGATGAAGTGGTCCCACCAGTCTGCGCTTGTGGTCCTGCTCCAGAATTCCCAGTCTTCACAGGGGACTTCAGCGATTATACCAAATGTCATGAGCAGCATGAGCCAATTAGTCTGGAATGTTTCCTCTTCTACTGTCAAGTGCCTTTGGTGGGTCAGAAAATGCCAGCAAAATGTCCACCAACATCTCTAGGAAAGTTCTGTCCGTTTCCTGACACAGAAGTGATAGCACAAACAAGAAACATTCTTCAAAAGGTGCCTTCTCCATGTTGCTGGCTCCAAGAGCTGGGATGCTGGGAGCATAAAACAACTTCTTGGTGGGATCTGTGGGCAAGCTGTTTAGATTCCCTGTAACGTACAGATTGGCCAGTCAATTTTTTCCACAGTGCACCTAGTTCAAAGGGCTAGAGTGATCACATTTTGGGAGGGCACTAGAGAGTCTGAAATATGGTTGGTTTGAGTATGATAAATTTTGTATAAACTATACCTTGAAAACTCATGATTTCCCAATCAATATTGCCCTGGTAAAATGTGTGGCAACATTGTATGTAAAGTTATAAGATTCTATAGTATGATGTTAGTAAAACATATTACAAATCTGGGGGAGCAGCCCCAAACCAGTTCCTTAGAGATAAAAGGCAAACTGACACCTCAGGGAGGTACCATATCTTCAATTGTAGTATTTTGGTTGGTTTTCTGAAGTTTTTACCTTTCTTCTATATAGGAAATAATCTCACATTAAAAACCGTAGTCCAAGAGGCATAGTGACCATCTTTACATACTATTTAAGTTTTGTTGCTACCCAGAGAAAGTTAATCTTTACCAGTTATAAACTATTCACAGACTAGCTATTCTTTGATCCACACATGCAAAAGCTATTGATACAGATTTCAGCAACTGAAGAAGCTGGTAATACATGAGTTTAATATTGAGAATCCTACTTGTGTTTAATAAAGTACTAAAGGAGGGTAAATGTAATTAATGCAAATGAGTAGATCAATAGATTCTGTCAAATTAACTTGATGTCTTTTTTGATGAGATTACAAAGGTAATAATTGATAAGGGTAATAGTGTTGATATTAGTTTTCTGTAAGGCATTTGACTTGGTACCACACAACATTTTGATTAAAAATTAGAATGATATAAAATTAAGGTGGCACACATTAGATGGATTAAAAACTGCCTAACTGCTAGGTAACAAAACATAACTGTAAGCGGGGAATTGTTATCAAGTGGGTGTCTTTCCAGTGGGGTCTCCCAGGGTTGGTTCTTTAGCCCTATGCTATTTAACAGTTTTACTAATGACATGGAAGTAAACAAATCATTGATTACATTTGCTGATGACAAAAATTGGAGGACTTGTAAATAATGAAGAAGACAGGTCATTCATTCAAGAGTAATCTGGATCTCTTGGTCAACTGGGTACAACAAACAATGTGTGTTTTGCTATGTCTAAAAGTATGCAGTCCATACTTACAAGACAGACCACTCTATCCTGGGAAGCAGTGGTTCCTAAAAGAGATTTGTGGGTTGTGGTGAATAATCAGCTGAACATGAGCTCCCAGTGAAACACTGTGGTCAAAGGGGCTAATGTGATCTTTGAATGCAAAAACGGAAATCTCCCATAGGAGTAGAGAAGTTATTTTATCTCTGTATTTGGCACTGATATAACCCCTGCTGTAATACTGTGTCCAGTTCTGGTGCCCACAAATCAAGAAGGATGTTGATAAATTAGAGAGTTCAGAGAAGAGTTACGTGAATGATTGAAGAATTACAAAACATGCCTAATAGTGATAGATTGAGCTCTTTGAGTTTACTTAGCATAACAAAGAGACAGTTAAAGGATGACCTGTTTACAGTCTATAAATATTAAATAATAAACAAGTATTTAATAATGGGTTATTCAATCTAGGAGAGAAAGAAATAATATATTCCAATGGCTGGAAACTGAAGCTAGATGAATTCAGACTGGTAATAAGGCACACATTTTTCATGGTGATAGTAATTAACCAAACAATTTACCAAGAGTTCTGGTGGATTCTCCATCACTCACAATTTTTAAATCAAGAGATATCTTCTGGAATTATTTTGGGCAGGTTCTATGACCTGTGTCATAATAGGTCAGAATAGATGACTAGAAGCCAGAGTGCCTGAACTGGAGGAGCTAAGAGAGACAGAGGTATGCAGACGAGTCTTTCCAGGACACAGTAGAGTGGTCCCATCCCCAGTCTGACAGCCCCTGTGCTGTTTAGGAGGATGAAAGTCTCAAGAAAGGAAAACATCAAGCTGGCGAAGAGGGATACAATCCTATAGTTGGGACCCTTCCTCCAGATGTTATGGTAACATACTGAAGATACTTCTCCAGGAGAGGGGAACCCTGTTATCAGGAAATAGTAGTGGGGGATCTGATTACTAGAAGTATAGATAGCTGGGTTTGCAAAGACCAGGAGAACTGCTTGGTGAATTGCCTGCCAACTGCAAAGCTTGTGGCCCTCTCAAGACATCTAGATAGACTTATGTACAGTGCTGGGGAGGAGCTGGTGATCATCATAAAGGTATGAGAGAGGTCCGGTTGTCCAAATTTGACTGCTAGGTAATAGATTAAAGTCCAGGACCTCCATGGTAGCATTCTCTGAATAGCTTTCATTTCCATTTGCAGGGCCATTGGAACAGGCAGAACTGCAGGGTCTCAACGCATGGATTAGACAATGATGCTGGGAGTCATTTAGGATTATTAGGAGTTGGGAACCATTTGGGAAAGGAGGAGCCTAGACGGGAAGGATGGGCTCCACCTAAATCAAAATGGAATCAAATTGCTGGCATGTAAAATTAAAAAAGTTGTAGAGGAATTTTTCAACTAAGGGTTTGGGGGAAAAGGGAAGCACATGATTTGGATAGAGACACTCCTTAGAGGAGGATTTATTAAAGGAGATACTCTATATCCTAATAAAGAGAAGATATAAGTTGTAGTACAAAATAGAAACTAAAGGGAAAGTCAAACAAAAAAACCAGAGTCCTATTCAATTACATCACAGACAACTAAATACTGACAAGTTTTATAAGTGCTTGAATACAAATGTCAGACGTCTAAATACTAAGATGGGTGAATTTGAGTGCTTAGTATTCAATGAGGATTTTGTGATGCCTATTCTAGCCATAACTTGATGGAACAATGATAATCAATGGGATATGGTAACACCCAGGTACAAAATATATAGGAATAACAGAGTATATCACATTGGTGGGGAGAGTGGCACTATACGTGAAAAAGTATTCAGTAGAATATAGTAAAAATCTTAAATGAATCAAACTGTACCATAGAATCTCTATAGATAGAAATTCCATGCCTGAATAATAAGAGGCTAGCAAATATACTACCAACCACCTGAGCAGGTTGGTGACAGTTACTGTGAAATGCTCATGGAGATTAGAGACCATAAAAACAAAAACTCATTATAATGAGAGATTTCAACTATCTTCTTATTGAATGGATACATGTTTCCTCAAATGGGATGCAGAGATAAAATTTCTAGACTTCATTAATGATTGGAGAAGCTACTCCTGGAACCCACAAGGGAAGAGACAGCTCTTGATTTACTACTAAACAGCACACAGGATCTGGTACAAGAAGTGACTATAGCAGATCCACTAGGTAATAGCAACCTTGAAGTAAATAAATTTAACATCCTTGAAGGGGAAAAAAGACCAAAGAAACCCACCACAGTCGCATTTAACTTCAAAAATGGGAACTACACAAAAAATGAGGAATCTAGTTAAACAGAAATTAAAAGGAACAGTCACAAGAATGAAATGCCTACAAGTTGAGTGGGAATTATTTAAAAACATAACAGAGGCTCAAGACACACACAAACACACACACACTTACTTTTAAAAAAGTCCACCGAGAATCAAAAAAATACCACCATGGCTAAACAGAGTAAAAGAGGTGTTTAGAGGCCAAAAGACATCCTTTGCCAACTGGAAGTAAAATTGTATGGAGGAAAATAGAAAAGCGCATAAACTCTGGCAAGTCAAGTGTAAAAATATTATTAGGCAAACCAAAAAAGAATTTGAAGAGCAACTTGTAAAAGAAACAAAAGCTAACAGCAAAAAAATTTTTAAGTACGTCAGAAGCAGGAAGTCTGCCAAAGAATCAGTGGGGCTAGTGGATGATCAAGGTGCTAAAGGAGCACTCAAGGAAGACAAGGCTGTTGCAGAGAGGCTAAATGAATTCTTTGCATAGGTCTTCACTGCAGAGGACATGAGGGAGATTCTCATACCTGAGCCATTCTATTTAGGTGGCAAATCTGAAGAACTGTCCCTTAGTGAGGTGTCAGTAGAAGACGTTTTGGAACAAACTGGTTACATAAATACTAATAAGCTATCAGGACTGGATCTGTACTGGGACCAGTGCTGTTCCACATTCATAAATGGTCTGGAAAAGTGGGTGAACAATGAAGTAGCAAAATTTATAGTTGTTACAAAGTTATTTGTGTCAGGGACCATGGGCCTTAAACTGTGGTCCAGAGGACTCATTGAAGCTAGCAGGTTGCAACTTACCACCCAGGGGCCTACTAACTTGTGTCAGAATAGGAACTGAACTCAGACAGAAGACCCCTGTCCTGGGAGTGGATTGGCAGGACACTGGGGTCCCTGATTGGTCCACAGCCCATATTTAAACCCAGCACAGGAACACTAAATTGTCCATGCAACTGGGATCCACCTTGCTCTGGACTGTGTGCTTCCTACACCTGCAGCTTGATTTCCTGGCATCCTGACCTGGCCTGACTCTGGTTACTGATCTGTGGTTCTGCTCTCAAGATTGCGCCCTGCTTCTGATCTCCTGTTAACCTGACCCAGCTTACCTTCTGAAACCTGACTTTCTGTTTTGCCTGCTGGCCTGTCTCAGACTCCGACCTACCAGTGTCTTAGCCGGCCTGACTCCTGCTTTGACCACTAGGTCAGACTGTCCATGTTCTTGTCTTGGCATCAACATATATAAGTCCAAAGCAGACTGCGAAGAGTTACAAAGCAATCTCAGAAAACTGAGTGGGCAACAAAATGGCAGATGAAATTCAGTGCTGATAAACACAAAGTAATGCACATTGGAAAACGTAATCACAACTGTAAGTACAAAATGATGGGGTCTAAATTAGCTGTTACCACTGAAGAAATTGGTCTTCGAGTCACTGTGCGTAGTTCTCTGAAAACATCTGCTCAGTGTGACGTGACAGTCAAAAAAGCTAACAGACTGTTAGGAACCATTAGGAAAGAGATAGGTAATAAGACAGAAGATATCATAATGCCACAATATACATGGTACATCCACACCTTATATACTGCATGCAGTTCTAGTCACCCTGTCTTAGAGATATTACAATTGGAAAAGGTACAGGGAAGGGCAATAAAAGTGATTGGTGTATGAAACACCATCCATATGAGGAGAGATTTTTCAAAAAAACATGAACATTCATCTCAGAAGAGAGACAAATAAGGAAGGATATCATCGAGATCTATCAAATCATGAATGGTGTAGACAAAGTGCATAGGGAAATGCTGTTTACCCTTTCAAATAAAACAAGAACCAGGGGAGACCCAATGAAATTAATAGGCAGCGGGTTTAAAACTAACATAAGGAAGTACTTCTTCATACAATGCTCAGTAAAACTGTGGAACTTGTTGCCAGGCATCTTGGGAACATCAAAGGCATAACTGGGTTCAAAAAAAGAAATCAGGTAAGGTCATGGAGCATAGGTCCATCAATGGCTATTAGCCAAAATGGTCAGGGATGCAACCCCATGCTCTGGCTGTCCCTAAATCTTCAACAGCCAGAAGCTGGGTCTGGGCAATAGGGGATGGATTACTCACGAATTGCCCTGTTCTGTTCATTCCCTCCAAAACATGTGGCACTGACCACTAGCCAAACACTGAATACTAGTCTAGATGGACCATTGGTCTGACCTAGTATGGCCATTTTTATGTTCTTATATAGATGATCACAGTGTTCTCCTTTGACCTTGGACTCTATTAATCGGTTTCCTCTGCATTAGTGCCGTAGATCTCTGGAACACTCCTAAGTAGCCACCACTCCTGGTTGGCAGCTGGAGTAACTGAAAAAGCTAGAAATTGCTGCTGGGGACATCATTTGTATTCGACCCATTGCAGAGCTCTGACTTTGCATTCATTTTGCTTATCTTCCCCATTAGTCACCTGCATGCAATTTGGTGAAGCCAAAGGTTTTCTCATTTTTCTGAATACTATGCACATTTCTCTGTACTATACTGAGTCTCCACTCTTGTGCTGAGAAACCCCTAGAACTTTGACTTGATACTACCAGTTGTTGAAAGCGGTGTGGTGGGTCCTGTTTTTTAAGATAAAAAGAAATGTGGACATTGCAAGCTATTGTCTCACATAAATTGTGAAAGAGAGGGCATCAAATATACAAAGTAAGGCAACACAGCAAAAGACACATATAGATAATAGGCCACAATGTTTATATATATTGTTACAGGTTTGACCATAATTTGTATTTAGGTAGTGCAACTCACTTCATCATTTAATTAAATAGTTCTGTTAACCGAAACAGGAGTAAGATTTCCCATTTCTCTTAATCATACCCCTTACCTATTGTTTGTTTTTTTGGCGAGAGCGTGTCTTTGTAAGAAAACTTGCATTTTCATTGTATACTTCAGACGCCTTCTGTGGAGAAATGTCTTCAAGATTCCACTCTACAAGCCTGTTAAACAGTACCTTTCATAAACCCTAAGATTTATTATACCTATTAGATGTTTTCCCCTTTTTAACTTGCTGATGTAAAACAGAGAGAAAAGTTGGGTTGAGATGCCTTTTCCGATCTTTGTATGTACAGGTGAGCAGACAGAAAATGGTTTAGCCCAGGAAAGGTTTTAGCACAGATTATTAATAAGGACAGCAGATGCAATGTAATTTATTTGAAAATTTCAGGAAGTCCTTGATAAAGTTCCAGAAGACAGGTCATACATAAATTAATACATCAGGGATTTACGGTAACACTTGGAAGTAGATGAACTAATTTAAAAATACACACAGGCCCGTAGAAGTATATATAATAAGGAGCTGGATGCTTCCTTCTGTTCTCACTAAGAGAAGGCAGAAGAGGCAGGCAGACACTGAATGGGAATTCAGAAACAGAGAAAGGGGGAGAACAGAAGGCAAAGTATCTTCATGGTAAGCTCCTTTTCAGTCTGCAGAAACCCTTCCACACATTACAGGTAGCCACGTCAAGCCCTACTCACCCAGGGGAGCACTCACACTAGCAAATAATCCCCATTGAAATTAATAAGATACTGACATAAGTAAGCCCTCATCAACATGAGCTGGGCCTCCACTGTGGCTGGGGTTTGCAGCCTGTCTATGTGTGAGCAGAGCCAAAGAGCGGCTGCAGAACCCTGAATGATGGTCTTTGCTGAAACCAGCAGAAATGGGATTAATGCCACTGGGATTAATGCTGCTAGGAGCACAAACTGTACACCTCGGAAACAACTTTCATTTATTGGGTATTGTCCTTTCCCCAACAGAAGTGGATGCCAACGGCAGGTGGGGGTTGGCCAATGGTGGTAGAGACCTCATGGAAATGTGAGGCTAGGGTAAGGGGAACCTGAAAAGAGTGGATGTCTCAAAAATCAGTGACCACATGAAAAAGCATTTAAACAGCTAAATGCTAAGGTAGTTAGAAGTATAGCTTGAAAATCCATTGGAATTTATAGGGAAGTTATATTCTTCTTGGGAAGCCCTATTTAGGGACAAGTTATGAGGTACATTAAATATGTTATATAAAAAAATTTGTAAAAGCCCCGTAGTTGCAGCCTTCCATGCAGTTCACTTTAATCAGTTTCTGCTTATTTACTTTCCATACCCTATTCATGGTGGAAGATAGATTGTACTTCACCAACATCAAAGGACTATTTCAAAGCAATTTCAGTCTCTCCTTTTTCCCCCCATCTTTGCTGCCAATGCATTCGTGCCATCATTTCTTCAGCGATTGCCTTGATGAAAGAACATGTCCCTTTTTGTCCATGCATGGTAACAGTAAATAAGATAGCACAAAAAAGCAGAGTTGTTTAAAATAATTGTGCATCAGGATGAAATGCAGGTAAACTGCATAAGGCAGGGTAACAGGTCTTTATCGAGGTGTACTGCATGGAAGTTGGTGTGGGGAAGGGGAAAGACACACAATCCATTTCTCTAACTAGTGGGGAAGGATAATTCTTTCAGATGAATGATTTACTGAATGAAGTTATATGGCCAGTATGACAGAAGAGGTCAGAGTAGAGGATTATAATAATCTCTTTTCATCTTAAATCCTATCAATTTATGAACACAGGAATAGGCATGGAGCTAGACAAAGCTCCTCCATGGCCGCTGACTCTCCTGGCCAACACCCAATGGCCATGGGATTCTCCTCTACCCTTAAACCCAGATTCCCTACCACAGGTTCCACATAGAGGTGGGCCTCTCTTCTGGCCCATTCTAATGCTCTCTTCCATGCCAGCCTATTCATACTGACAGCGGAGTACCCTACCCTAGCACTTGGCAGCCTCTCCCAAGCATGGCTGCTGTGCCCAAACTCCTACATGCAACTCAAGGGTATAATAAAGTTTTCACTACTGGGGGATCCCTCTCTGAGTGGTGGATTTCCTTTTGTAAGTGCTTCTTTTTTAAAGAAGAAATGTAAGACATTATGGGGTTTGAACTCACCTATGTCCATGAACTAAGCAACTGCTAATCAACTGTCAACAGTGCAATATGAAATTAAGTTAGAACATGTTTTATCATGAATTTATGCTTGATATAAATACTGTACTTCAAGCATACTGGAGAGAAACTACAAGTATAGAACATGTTACAAAGATTAAATCATACACACGAGTGAATAATTTAAGTGATAAATTTTAAGACATTCATATTGTGCTTTTAAACTCTCCAACACACATTTTTAAAATGTTTAAATTTGTGGCATTTTCTCACAACAAAGGCAAAACTATCACAATTGGGGGGGAGAGTGAGCAGGAGGAACAGAAGCAGCTTTTCTACTATTCACATTAACTCTGGATAGCACAAAACTAGATTCATTAGAGGATCTCAGAGAAAAAACGGATATAGATGTCTGAAAGAATGAATCTTTTCTAATAAGCAGGTACATAAACAGACAGGCAGTTGAATAAAAATATGAACCAGGGGAAATGATACATATTCTGAAAAGAAATCCATGACAGTTGCATATATATTTCACAATGATAGACAGAAAAATTGCAAGAAAGGACAAGCCTACAAATCATGTTAAGTGTTATTGAATTAGTTGGTGAGCTCATAGGAAGAAATTAAAAAAACCTCACAACATCTCCACCCTAATCTAGATGGGACAACAAAAGATGAAATTTTAATTTGTCTGACTTTTTGCTTAAACCAGTAAAACGTTAAGTTTATTATTGATTGCCATCTGTAAATCTCAGGTGTGAAATTAAGTCCAATATTCTGATACCTGATATCGTGATACTGTCAGCAGCCTGGCTCATAGGTGGTCATGTCTAGTGGTCAGAGTCTGAATGTCAGAGCTGAAGGTCAAGGTAGAGTCAGAGCCATAGCCAAGAGTTGGAGCTGGATTACCAGGAGCAAGAGAAGGTAAAAGCGGGATGGGGAACAAGGCTGGGTGCAAGAGAGGGGCTTGGTGGGATCTGCAGACAGGAGCAAGGCTTGGAGCAAGGAAACACAGTCCATAGACGTGTGCATTAAGCAGGTAGTGAGCTGTTGCTAGGCTTAAGAACCAGCCTTCTGATTCCCTCAGCCAATCAGGCAGGGCAGTCCAGGGCAGCCTGGCTGGCTCGTTAGGGTGTGAGGCGTACTGAGCAGGAGCAGCTGAGGGGTAAGTTCCTGACAGACGGACCCTCTCCTTGTGCACCAGTTAGCTGACTGGGACAAAATCCCCCTTTTTTTATCTGGGTCAAGTCACCGATATCAAGAAGAAAGAATATTTTGTCATGCTTGTAGCTCATGCCTCATTTAACCTGGGGCTGCTGTAAGGAGGCAATCCCAGTCGCTCTAAACACCTCAGATCTGATCCTGTGGATTTTGTCAGGCCAGACTCCCTGACTTTGGTGTGAAGTCAGGTTTTCAGTGAAAGTTTTATCTGTTTGTGGCTAGATACTGACTTTAGACACAGCCCTGAGCAAGGAGTAGTGGATAAATTGCTTCATCTCAGGAGCAATCCTGAGAATTATTGTGCCTAAAGATAAGAGACCCACCTCTGAATCACACTTTCTCCCTTGTTCTAGAAGTGGGACTAGTAATTTACTGCTGACATACCTCAGTAGTCAGTCACTACCTTTCCTAGACAGACTCAGCTGCTCTGACCAGTAATTAGGGGAGTTAGACCTAAGGTTCTTCCCAAATCCACTGGGCTTATTCCTATGCACCTGAACCCAAAGGAATAAGTTAGAGTAAGAACACAAGGCTCCGGCAGCATGTGTAAGGTAGAGAGGTTCTTACTCCCTATCACTCTCTTGTATGAGTGTGTAATCTGAGGCACAATGTAGCCTTTAAGGATTGCAGGACTGGGGTGAAGTATGTATGAATGACACCTAAAATCTCACCTCTTGTGGGATATGCAAGCACTGTTACTCCCATTTTACTGATACAGAAACAGAGGGATTACCATATATGTCCTTTATAAGTCAGTGTCTTCACTTCAAACGGATCTACCTGCAGGGTATTATCATGTAATGTAGGGACCTTCAGTAATGCTGACGTTCTGAGTCCGAAATCACACATAAACTTGACCAGCATCACACAGCGAGTCTTGTCAAAGACAAGAGTATAACCAGATCCCTTGACTTCCTGTTATCTGCCTTGAATACTACACATGGTACCTCACCCTGACCATGCCTCAGTTTAATTATCCACTCTCGTCACCCATTCTGGAGTTAACATTTTGAAAGCTAGCCCACGTGCTTCTAATTTCAGGCAATCACATTTTTCATGCAAAGATTTCGTTAGCTTCTAGAATTAAAAAGCACACTTGAGGAAAACTGGGAATAGTATCAATGCTGGGGATTCTTGCTTCAGAGAAGACTGAACCTAAGAATAAAATTATCTTCGGCTTTTTGTCTTTGCCTTCTCACTTGGCTATTTTTAATCAAATGAGAAGACCTTCATCTTTCTGCCTAATGACAGAAACCAAAATGACGATCTCCCCCCATTTCTTATGTGTGGGATTTAAAAATATAAATGAAACCAAAATAGAGAGCATAAATGTAGAAGTTCACCCCATGAAACATCAACTCAAGACAGACAACCCTTCCTACTAGGACTGCTTGCATTCCTCTCCAGATTTTATTTTTTTTTAAGATATGGGGATCATTTTTCCTCTCTCACCAGTTTATCTCCCATGACAACAATGGAGTTACTCCTGATTTGTATTGGTGATCATGACAGGAGAATCAGGTGTTATGTCTGCAAGAGGTCAAGCTCCAACTGCATATTTTCTTTCTATTTTAGTGAAGACTTGCTCTGATACGTCCAACACTTTCGGCCATACAGAGGTACAATCTTCTGTTAACAAGGGCTGCAGTATAGTCAATGTGGGGTCCATACAGAGCATTGTCAGACATCATTCGTAATATGCTGAAAACATGACAATTCATCACTAATACTGCCCATCTGGTATCTAGAGGATGAATGTGATTGAAACCAATCATCTGCTTTTTTATTTAAACTGATTTGAGATTAATTTCTGTATGTGAGAATGACCAGCGATGTCAAAGGGCCTTTGACAGGGTAATAATTATTGGACCTATAAATAAACTTTGATCCATGAGCACAGAAAATGTCTCCAACACTTTTTAGTGCGATGACAGTGAAATAATGAGAATGAAATCCAGACAGAGCCTCAGTCAGTATGTTGTATAACTCCAAGTACTTAAACAGTTGCTTGTGAACCAATTCACTATTTATTATGGATAGGGTTGGAAGCAGTGAGATGGGTTTGGAAGTAATAAGCTGAGTGGGTGCTCTCTCTTTCTCATATAGTGGTATAATATTTGCTTTCTTCCAGTCAGATGGAACAGCTCCAAGACACAGTGATAAATTGAGCATGTAGGTGTCAGGGCACTGGTATTACAGGAGCAGCCAGTTTTAAAATTTTTGGACACAGATCAATAAAGCTTCCCCATCCGAGTCTGCTGCTGCCATTTCTGCATTTGCATAAGCCAGTCTGTCTTGCAAACCGATGCTCGTGTTCCAAAAGCTTCCTCCTGCTGTATTCCTTCAGTCTGCTGTGGTTTTGCAGGCCAAAATCCTTCGCCTCGTTGATGGTATTTCCTGAAGCCTTCGAGACTGAGTGCTGCTGCTGCTGCTGTTACTCCTGCAGTTCCCAGTCCCGCACATCTGTTGCTCTTTGTTCTGCATTTGGTTCAGCTAAACTGTCTGGGGCCAAGGATTGTCTCTTTTCACTGTTTTCACAGCACACAACACAAGAGGGCCCCACAGGCCTTTGGGAGTTATCATGATATAAACGTTGGCAGTGGATAATAATCACCTAACCAAATTATTTTTATTCTTTTGATCCATGTATGCACAAAGGATCATGAAGTAGACTCACACTACAGCAAACTCTCCATAAAGGTTTGATTAAGTAAATGATAAGGGCAATATCCTACTCCTTACTCAGGTAAAACTGTCATTGAGTCCCATATATAACAGGTTTGGGTCAATGTTACTGATAATAAATAAATAACACTACATTCACAGAAAACCACTATGCAATATCTTGGGACAACATGGACCTTCTAGAAAGATAACATCACTGGCTAAGATGCTGTATGAAAGTTCAAAATGTTGTACAAGGACAGAAAGAGGAGAGAGACGGACTGGTTTTATATTGCCACTGGAGTGTGACACGGAGGCATCTTATCACTTCTGCTCTTCAGCACTGGGGTAGATAACGAGATGAGAAAAGCAACATGAAAGGAAGAGACAGAAATTATGCAGAGTAGAGGACAACGTCAAGATTTCGATGTTGCAGATGACGTTGTTCTGTTGGACGCACATGATGATACTATGAAAAGAATAACTACCAATGTCAAATATGAGGCCACCAAAGCAAGATTAATAATCAATCAAAAGAAAGCAAAAAAGTCATGTTTGTTGAAAGAAGAATCTTGAAGATGATGTATATGTGATCAATAGTGAAGAATATGGCATGGTTAATGAGTTTGTATATCTTGGAAGGACAATTAGTGCTAATGGAGGTGAAAGCAAGAACTGGGAAAGCAAGTTTTCAAGACAGGCAAGTAACTGGAAAAATAAGGAGATTCAGACAAGAATCAAGAAAACATACAATGCCACATTGTTCTATGCTTCTGAAACTTGACAGATGCTAGAAACCCACACTGGGAAACAATGTGTTCCATAAGAGATGCTTGTGTAGAATATTTGGTGTTTGCTGGGGGGATAAAGGAACCAGTGCTGATGCATTACAAAGGACAAGCCAGCAGACTGTGGGGACAACAATTTGAGAAAGAAGGATGAAGCAGTTTGGATAGATACAGATGTCAAACAACTGAATTCTTAGACAAGCCCTTGACTAAATACCACCTGGTAGAAGATGGAAAAGAGGAGGATGACAGATGATATATAAGAAAACCATTGAGAAAGATGTTGCTGTCATAGTAACAACTATAACAGAGCAAGAAACATGGCATTTGTCTGAGGTGAAAAGACTAGGTTGCCTCGTATCAGTAGATCAAGGCATAAAAGCATCTAATAATAATAATCATCGATTTTAGTGATCATTCAGACAGCACAATATGGAAAGAGCCTAATTCTTTCAATGATGCCACAATCGTCAATGGCTTAGGATGTTACCACAATAAACAAAAACAATTTTTTGAATAATTCATATGCTACTAGAATTCTGACACTGATCCTGCCCTAGATTCACATTAGACAAGTGGCATTTGAACAATTTTGGCATCATGGTGATGGGATCATGGGAGACAGACGACAATCTCTTCTATATGTGGGGTCAGATGGGTATAAGATGGCCACTATTTCCCTCGCCAGCTCTGGATTTATGGGGTCTGATTCTCAGCTGGTGTAAACTGGCATAGCTCCAGTGACATCAATGTAACTATGCTGATTTACAACAGGTGAGGATCTGGCCTATAATGTGTTGGGTATTTTGTTGATATCAACTTTACCAGAAGGAGGCTAGTAGGTTCACTCAGCTATGGTTATCTTCTACTAGTCCTAGTATGTCAGACATATGCCCAACAGTAAGCAAACAGAGCTAATTGCATTTGCCCACTTCAGCTGCAGCTAATGCTTGCGAGGAAGACATTTTGGCCAGCTACATAACATGAGAACTAGTATCAAGAGGTGCATATTCATTTAAAATATTTTTCTCTGCGCTTATGGGATTCTCTGTGTAGAACTACTTTATGCTGATCCTTAATAGCCATATATAATACTTGAGCAAAGAGTTACAGATGGTCACATATTCCCTCCCAACATATTTCCATGCCTGTCTGCATAACATACTTGACAAGTGGGTATCTTATAGTTCTGTGTTTCCTACTCCCTGAGAAGTGCTTTGGTGAAATCTCTTATCAACTGTTGTATCTCAATGAGACCAGATGCTACACAACCAATGTAAACATTTTGAAATTTAAAGGGGCTAATACGTAAACAGGGAAGACATCAAGATTCATGACGATATATTAGAACATTGACCATATAGCTGAGAATAATTAGGTAGATTGGTCAATAACACAAAGCAAAGATATTTAGATTGAAGCACTGCTGAAAATCCTTAAGCCTGGAGTATCACCGGCTTTAATGAACGAAAAATCTTTTTTTCCTCTTATTGTACTTCCCTTTATTCCAAAATGTATGCCCGTGTCTAGACACATTATCTAGCAGAGAAAAGCACGGGCCTTAAACTAAACTATTCCTAGCAATTACAAAATACACAACAGTCCAATATTATAAATATTGTTGTAGGTGCCAGAGAGTAGCAG
The DNA here is from genome assembly GCA_007922155.1 of Mesoclemmys tuberculata. Lineage (NCBI taxonomy): Eukaryota > Metazoa > Chordata > Testudines > Chelidae > Mesoclemmys > Mesoclemmys tuberculata. Next base: position 13,291,878 of record ML675649.1, read on the forward strand.
GGTTATATTCCTGTAAGTGATTATTCATCTTTTTGGTCAGATAATAATACCTGGTGTTTGCCCGTCTTCAGCACACTTTACAAACTCTGCTCAATAACAAACAATAATTATTGGTTAGTCCATAAATACTAACGAGACCAAATATCTTCTCCTCTGCTTTCATTTTATCTATACCTGGTAAATTGTAATCACCAGGCATACTGTTGTGGTTGCCTGGTATTCTAGGATCAACAGTCTCCGGATGAAGATACCTTTGATAAACTTGGCGTGCATCCTTCTGGTTTATAAATCTCTCATCTGATGAAAAGAGTGACCCTTCTGAAAGCCCTTTCTCTTATGTTAATTTATTCCAGAATATATGTGTAGAGTTTCATACACCCAGGTCCTAAAACAATAAATAGTAGCCAAACACATGCTTTCAAATGGGCATAAAGAAGTGTTTTTCTAAGATCTGTTCGTATCCTTGTACATAGCTTACGTATATGTATTGTATTTGCTTATGAATAAGCACATCCCAACACAATATTTAATAAATATTTATTCTCATCTGAATCATCAAGAACAGACATGTTTAATCCTCTGAAGACTAAGTGCACTACATAAGTGGGGAACCATAGCTGATCTTAAAGCATGCAGAATGCTAACCTCTACTAATATTCTGAATGATTAATTCTCAGAAAAGCAGCAAGTGTTCTTGAATACTGGGAAGGACTTTGATGCAAATGCAAAATGCATATGTAAAAACACTGCTAGTATAACTGCAAATTAATTTATGTTAAGGTTTGTTCAGAATGTTAAATACCTTTATTGAAGACAAATGATGTTTTTTCTATTCTCTGAGGGAATAGTTTACATCTGTTGTCAAGTTGTTGCTGAGATACTGTGTTATCCTGGTGCTCAAACTGCGATTTATAAAAAAAGGAAAAAATTCTGCATGTATTATCCTGGATTGTCTACCTATTCTCTTGTGTTCTTACACCTATTGTTTATAACAATGACCCAAAACAATCAGCCATATAAAGCTAATGTTTTCATGATTGTGTTTACTTATGGATAGCAATTGAAATAATTATAATTGCTCAATTTAGTGCTGTATGAGGACTGAGTAACTTCACTAAGTGTAAATCGTATTTAGTTACTTAGACAATTAATAGTTTAAAAAAACATCCCTGCAAAAATCTCCAGGCACCTTGACAATAATTAGTATTACAACAATATAATAATGATCACCCAGCAGCATTAAAGAAACATACATGGAAAACAAATAAATTCAGCCCACTAGCAGCAACCAACAGTCATGAAAGGTAATAAATTAACTCAGCCAGCTAGTAAGCCAAAGTAACAGGGAAAACTCCTCTTCATCCCACACTCTCTCTGGAAATATCACTCAGACTTCCCACAAATCCTATAAAATAAATGGTTTTTGCATCATGCCCAGAAGGTCAAATTCAGGTTAGTTGCAGGAACTAGGGGGAAGTTCACATTTTTAGCATACTGGTGTATATCCATTACTGCTTTGTTTTAAAATTAAAATAAAAACTTGTATGTGTTAGAATCATTAGCTGAATATGTGATATGCTACTACTTTTTGGCAGATATTTACAGTTCCTCAAAAACATTTGTAATATATATATATCTGCACAATCATTTGTATTGCACTCGAAATATATACCTGCTAAAACTAAGCAGAGAGGTAGTTTGTAAATTTTGGGAATATATTACTACAAAAATTGTAGCTAGGCACACTATAAAATTAGAAAGAAATGCTGTAGTTCTGGAAGCAATGCTTTTGCTTGATATTTTGGAATTGCCACCCTCTCACAAACTCATTATGGTATTCCCTATATTTAGTATAAGCTCTTAAATCTTGTACCTAGATTCTTCACAACAATTAACTTCATTACTTCTGTAAGGCCAGCCATAGAAGTTATTTACCCAATAGAAAATGGCTCAACCGGAAGCAAATCCTGCAATGAATGTCTGGCCTCTGTACGGATGGCAGGATTTGGCTCCAGATAAGGGACTAGATTCTGGCACTAAGCTGGGGTGAATATATAAATGGAATAGCTCCAGGCGCTGCTGTGATCCAGACACACACTTCTGGGTCTCTGTTTAGTCTCAGTGCTTTCTCCTTGCTCCTGGGGGTTTGTAATTTAAGGCTGGTAGAGGCCTTTGCTACACAAGTAGGAGGTGTCCATTTCCTATTCCTACCAACCCACCTTCTTTGGAAAGGGAGCCAGTGGGTGGGTAGCTCTGCTTACATAGGTGCCATGATATGGGAGAGCTGTGGTATCTCTAACTCAGTTCAACTTGCTAAATTAAGACATTTTACTAGAACTGAAAGGTCTCTTTGAAATTCAATACATTCCAGTCATTACAAAATAAGCACTGATTACTGAAGAGTGGTTGGCATCTATTTTCATTTGAGTTTTGTTGTTGAAAGTCTGGTTTAGGGCATAGGGGAAGAGCCCTACTCAACTCTTACTTAGGCAAAACTCCCATTGCATGAGTAAGACTGTAAAGTCTTTAGGGCAGAGACTGTCACTTACCACACATACATATATCTTGCCTAGCATAATGGGGCTATAATATGATTTAGGGACTTTAGGTGCTACAGTAGTATGAGTAACTAATACTAATAATGTCTGCAGAACTTGACCCATAATATCGAATCATGGTTCTCCTCCAAAAAGTGATTCTGTAAAAATGACATTGTGAGAATTTCTGTTGTCTCATTGATTTCCATATCCATATCAAATGTACTCAACAGGTTACTTTTTTCTGATTGCCAGCCATTGCAATTTGGTCTCAGCCTTGCTCGTACACCATCAGCAGCAGTAAAAGGTCTTTGACCTTAGTTACATCTATGCAACCCAAATGGGGTTCAGTGCAATTACTCCTCATTTTGGCCCCAGTTCAGACAGATATTTAACCAAATACCTAACTTTAATCAGGTGATGAGTCCCACTAATCATGCTAATTATGTGGTTAAGTAATGTCCTGAACTGAGGTTTTACTATGGCAAAATCAGAATTAGGCCCAATGTCTGTAAAGGATACACTTATATAAATTTCACACCTATGGTAGAAATTTTATTTTTTTCATTTGCAAAGACTCCTCTGAATCCAAAATTGCTAAATTTGGTCTTGAAACCAAATGTATTGGAAATTTGAGTCAGTTCTAATATATACTATGTTGTTGGCTATCCCTTGATACTACCATGTTGTCTGCCAGGGAAACGTCATTGATGAGACTTAAGATGGCTGAGGAGTCCAATTTGTGCTGTACAGGTTTTTCCACATATGTGACAGGTGGTTGCTTGAAAAGAGCACAACTGCCTGCCAGGATGCTGTACAGTTTCCTTCCTCCTCTGCCATTTTTCAACCTCTTGAGCAAGGTGATTCTCTTCAAAATGGGCTCTGGCTTGATGTATGATGTGAAGCCATTGCATCTATTGCCCGCCAGTTCTTTTCCCAGTTTGGGGGAGGTCAATGTCTCCCTTCTTAAGATGTACTTTCAGAATGTCCTTGTATTATTTTCTCTGTCCCCCGTGGGTCCCCTGACCATGACCTAAGTTGGAAAAACAGGACTTGCTTCAGAAGACAAGTATCAGCCATCCACACACAATGAACAGCCCAGCGAAGCTGATGTTTCATAACCTTCCTCAGCATTGATGATGGTAGCTGCAGAGAGAACAATGGCATTGATGAGATGGTCTTCCCATCTGACACAGAGAATTTTCCTAAGGCAGCGCTGTTGGAACCACTCCAGTCATTTAAGATGTCTCACATCCATAAAGAAGAGTGGGAGTGTGACTACTGCATTGTAGTCCAGGATCTTAGTTTCCATTCACAGCTCTCTGTCAACAAAGACAGGACAAAACATCTTTCCAAAAGATCCTATGTTCAATCTCCACATCAAGATTGGCAGTCTGGGAGAGGTGGTTATCAAGGTAAGGGAACTGCTTAGTGTCTATATTCTATTCTATATAGGGCCTGAAACAAAGGCTATTGAAGTCAGTTGAAAGAATTTCATTCCTTTTAGTGGCCTATGTATCAGGCACATAGAGATTCTGGGTTTTTATAATTAAACTTGTGATAGTTAGTTATATGATAACTCTCTGTCATTGAAAAAGCCCTCAGAACTTATATACAATCCATAAATGCTACTAAATACACTTGGCTGGGTGTACTTTTGCTGCTTTGGATTTGAACAAACATGCAATTAACATGAAACACCTGTGCCTCAAAACTGGGCAAGGTTAGCACATTTCTGGTGTGAATTACTCAGGTTAAAGCTGCCCAGGGATTGTTTTACTTCTCATTATCATTCCAACTTTCACCAGTTTTTAAAGTAATGCAGTTTGGTAACATGTTCTTCTATGATCTCCTTTTCCTTCTTTCCCCCCTATTTTTAGATTAAAATTAATACACAGTAAGTCCAAACCAAAGAGACCAAACTTCATACCTATTCTTTTATACCTTACAGATGGTTATTGCTGAAATAATTTTTGTTTCTTCATAATGGAAAAAAAATAGAATATAAATACTGAAGCAATTTACATTTCACTTTTATTGCTTCATTAAACATAACTGCAATTGTATGAGATATGAACTAAATAATATGCCATGCAAAAAAAATATATTTAATATAGAAAAATTAATCTGCACTTGTCTTCCATTTGTCTGATCAAACTGACCCCTGGGTAACAGTTCTGCAAAAAAAGCTGCTTCATTTACTGTAACAATATTAATCATTATGAATTTATTTGGTTAAATGTGAATTTAATATGTATATTTCCATATGAATTCAATGATACTTTAAGATTTATTATTATCCACTTATTACAAAAATTACTCTATTCCTGTATAACCAAGATCTGAACAAAAAAAGACATTTATATTTTAAAGCTTCACGTTTTTATATCACCATTTAATTAAGATGATAACAGCACTTTCTGAATAACCAATTGTTTTCAGAAGCTTAATAGTTGGGCATACACTTGAGAATGAAAACTGGCATGAGATCCCTAATACGGGAGCAAATTTCTTTGATAATTAAAAATGAACTAATTCAGATTTGTATTTACTGTAGCCCTTCTATGTATTTATATTGCTCCTATGGTCACAGTCAGCATCTGACTGCCTCCCAAGTGTTTATGGATTTATTCTCACAACACCCCTGTGAAGTAGGGTAGAACTGAGGCAAAAAGAGATGAAAAGAGATCAGGCTCAACTCAGAGGAAGAGTCAGACATAAGAGTCCTCATAAATACATGCTTCCTTAACTGATTTTCCCTTCCTCTTTTGAGGAAATTTGCAATTTCCCCATCAAAGGTGCTACACTCACACAGCAAGTGGGGAAGACAAGGCTTCTCTTGATCTTCATCTGTCTTCTGCTCCCTACTCGTTTGCTCACAGGGGGTGTATTGGGCAACCAGCCTCTTTCTCTCTCTCTCTCTTCCACCAGCCAATACTCAGCAGTGCTCTTCATCCCCCTATTTCCAAATGCACATAAGGGTTTGGGACAACCTAAACCTGATTGACTTGCCCAATGCCACAAAGTAAGTCTGGTCAAAGGAATTGACCCCAGACCACATGAATCTGAGACCAGTGCCTCAACACCAACATCAGCCTCCCTCTCCAAGGCATGACCAGATAGTTGGTTCATGAGAATGAATTATTAAGTGTGGGCATAAAACTAATCTAACAGGTTTAAATTATAACAATGCATAAATGCTCGTCGCTATATAAAGCTGCTGCACTTAGCACGCTGAAATTTTCATTTTGAAACAATAGTGATTTTAAAAAGTGAAATGTGTAGCCAATGAGGGTGTGACATGACCTGATTAGTTTTTTGCATTTTTAACCCATAGACACTTTCCAGATAAATCCTGATCTGCCCACAAATCTTCAAAATGTTAGAAAGCATATGTTAAATGCCACATTTTTAATTTTGATAACTGGTTGCTGCGTATGAGAACTGTAAACCACGCTGTCAATAAACTAATAAAAATATAATAAATTGGAATGCCTCTTAATAATGTATAATTATGTATTTTAAAATCATGCTACAGGGATTGATATTTTAAGGGAATAGGCTGTGTTTTATTGTGCCTTTGAGTTACTATTTCAGATACAACCCAGGATGACAGTACTGGTGAACACTTACCACTATCCAATGGCTGCTGAGTGACCTATGTGAAAGGAACTGTTTGTCTTAGTCCTGTTCCCACTAGACAAATTCCCACTTTACAAAATCACCATCAGAACTTGGAAACCTCATCAGCACTCTCAGTTTCATAGACATACAGTAGGAAAGTTAGAGATATAGAATCATAGAAAAAGATTAGGGTTGGAAGCGACCTCAGGAGGTAATTTAGTCCAACTCCCTCCTCAAAGCAGGACCAACCCCATCTAAATCATCCCAGCCAAAGCTTTGGCAAGCCAAGCCTTAAAAACCTCTAAGGATGGAGGTTCCACCACCTCCCTAGGTAACCCATTCCAGTGCTTTACCACCCTCCTAGTGAAAAGGTTTTTCCTAATTTCCAACCTAGACCTCCCCCACTGCAACTTGAGACCATTGCTCCTTGTTCTGTCATCTGCTACCACTGAGAACAGCCTAACTCCATCCTCCCTAGAAACCTCCTTCAGATAGTTGAAGTCTACTCATATTCCCCCTCACTCTTCTTTTCTGTAGACTAAACAAGCCTAGTTCCCTCAGCCTCTCCTCATAAGTCATGTATTCCAGCCTCCTAATCATTTTTGTTGCCCTCCATTGGACTTTCTCCAGTTTGTCCACATCCTTCCTGTACTGGGGACCCCAAAACTGAACACAATACTCCAAGTGTGGCCTCACCAGTGCCAAATATAGGGGAATAATCACTTCCCTTGATATGTTGGCAAGGCTCCTATTAATGCATTTCAATATGCCATTAGCCTTCTTGGGAATAAGAGTACACTGTTGACTCATATCCAAATTCTTGTCCACTGTAATGCCCAGGTACTTTCTGCAGAACTGCTGCCTAGCCAGTCGGTCTCCAGGCTGTAGCAGCGCATAAAATTCTTCCATCCTAAGTGCAGGACTTTGCACTTCTCCTTGTTGAACCATATCAGATTTTGTTTTGGCTCAGTCCTCCAATTTGTCTAGGTCACTCTGTATCCTATCTCTACCCTCCAGTGTACCCTACCACTCCCTCCAGCTTAGTGTCATTTGCAGACTTGCTGAAGGTGCAATCTACTCCATCCTCCAGATCATTAATGAAGATATTGCCAAAACTGACCCCAGGACCGATCCCTAGGGTACTCCACTTGTTACCAGCTGCAAACTAGACATCGAGCCATTGATAACTACCCAATGAGCCTGATGATCTAGCCAGCTTTCTATCCACCTTACAGTCCATTCATCCAACCCATACTTCTTTAACTTGCTGACAAGAATATTGTGGGAGACCGTATCAAAAGCTTTGATAAAGTCAAGATATATCATGTCCACCACTTTCCCATATCCACATTTGATATGCTAATCTCTGGTAGGGCAGTTAGTCCATCACTAGCACAGCAGGCTAGGGTTCTGTTCCTATTGAATTAAACTGGATTTATGCCTTAAGAAAATCTCATTTTGTCACATTATATATATATATATACCCAGCAACAAGTTCTCCATTACTTTTCACTAGGGCCTATTCTACAGCATAATAGTAGATCTCAAAGATAGCATGCTTTTGTGATATGCAGCCTAAATTTTCCTTTTCTCAACTTCATCACATTATTCCTCTCTTTGGCTGTAAATAATTCCTGTCCCTCTTTGGTGTGTGATATTTGTAGACTTACATCTCCCTACCCTCCCAGCAATGGCTTTGCAGAGCTAGATAGATTTTTCCGGTGAGAGCTTCCAGCCCTTCAACAGGCTGTGTTGCTTTTCTATGAATCTTGCTTATTTACCAATATCTTTATGAATTTAAAACCCCACTCTCTTCTCCCCCCAATTTTGCCACACTGGAGCCCCACTGATTTCAATGGAGTTAGTACTGATTTGCCCTATGTAAATGAGAAGAGAATTACATTTTTGGAAGGCCCTAGTATTTCCCTTTTTCTAACAACTCTGTCTGATCACAGCTGTGTTTACTGCAGGTTTCTGTATTTATTACTGGAACAGGGTTGCACTCCAATCACCGTCAGCACTAACCATTGTGTCCTAAGCTTTAGGACACCACAAAAATCTCCTTGAACTCTGTGATGCCATTAAAGACCACTTCCCTCTCTCCTTTCCCCAGAACCATGCCTCAGGCACTCAACAAAAATTAGCTCTGGCCCTGATTTTAAAGATGATCTGCAAAGGAGTTGCTGCAAATTAAAAACTTGCTTGAGATCCCAAAGGAACATAAAAGTACACAGCTGTTTTTAAATGGAATTAGCACCATATTACAATACAATTTGAGGCCCAGAGTGTCAATTACTCCACTCCTGTGCATGTGGCAATGGGGGCAGGGAGGATGCAAAGGAGGCTTTAAGTCTCCTTTGTTCTCCTCACAGGGACCTGCCAAATCTGCAGTGAAATTTACAGTAGCCTCAGGGCTGCTGTGATTTACACTCTGCTTTCCATGTTCCTATGAGCACTGGAGTAGTTTTGCTCAAAATGCAGAGGGGGCAGACATTCCCCTGCAGCAGCACAAGGCCATCATCCTTCAAAGCAGACCCTGAAAGGTTCCAGCCTAAGTTCCTTTCTTTCCATGTCCTTAAGAACAAGCAAAAGCCCCAGCACTTCCTTTGTCCTTCTCCCCTCTCTCTTCCTACATGGCTGTGTTTGACTGGCTTCCATCCTGCACTGCAGCAGCCTGCAGATCACATTCCACCATCCTGCTAGACTCCCTAATCTCCCCTCTTCCACCCCTGGACATCTCTCTGTCTGACGTTTTCCTAACTCCCTTATTTCTCACAAACTCCTCCAATGTACCCTCACTCTCCCCCAAGCAACCTGTCTCCTCCTCCGCCCAAGACCACACATTGCTCAAATCACAGGCTCGACCATGCAGGAACCTCCTCAGCCTCACACTCTCCCTCAGTCTCTGCACTGCAGAAATTCGCATCTCTTCCCCCCCACCGCTTTCCTCATGCTTGCCTCATTCTCTCCCTGTCACTCCTAAGACCCAAACGGCCTCTCCCTCCAGTTTCATTTCCCACCTAACCTCTTCTGCTCAGCACATCATGAAAGTTAGCAGATGAGCCCAGGCAAGGAAGGAGCTGAGAAATCTACAGCCTGGAGCCACGGTCTGCCCAGCAAGAGGCTGCAACTGCCTCTGACAGGCACGTAAGCCATGCAGGGGAAAGAGTGCTAAGCTCTGTTGCACAAAGGAGATTCACTCTCCTCCCTCCCTTTCAAAGCCAGCCAAAAGTTGGGAAGGGACACTGTCCCCCCATTCCGCTCTTATAATTACACCCATGGCCCTCGGAAGCAGAGAAAACTCATGGGGCAGTAGGCTGTGGCCATGTCTCTTTCTGCCCATGGGTCACACTGGGTATATCTGCACTGCAATTAAATGGCCACATCTGGCCCAGGTCAGCCAACTTGGTCTCACAGCGCTGGGCCGCCTGCGGGGCTGTAATATTGCAGCGTGGACTCAGGCTGTAGCCTGATCATCTACACAGCATTTCTACAGTCCCTCAGCCCGAGCCTTCACCCCCCAACCCTGTGAGCCCAAGCCAGCTGAGACGGGCCAGACTCGGGTGTTGAATTGCAATATAGAAATAACCCTTGACTTTCCTCTACTCCAGAGGTTGGGAGCCAGGCAAGCACAGAGATATTACAGCACTACATTGGCTTAGGAGGCCCCTTGTGAAGGAGTATTTCCAGAGGACCCTTTTTGCCCCAAGTGATGTGAAGATGCTTTGGTGTAACTCAGAATTGGACCTTGAACTGCAGACTTCTGGTTTTCTCTGCTACAGTGAGTGATATCGCAAGCATAGGTGTGTCTCAGCCAGTCTAAACCCTAAATTGGTCCTTCAGAAACTTCTCAAAAGTCTCCCTTTTGGACTGATTTTTCTGCTGCTTCCCCTCAGGAACTGTTCAAGCACAAACTGGGCTCCGGGCAGAACCCTTCATTTGGGGCCCTCCTCCCATGACATCATTCCATTATGCCTCTTTCCTAAGTACTATTAAAACTGAGTGTTATTTTCAAATCTTAACCCAACTTAACGGTTTACAACCAGGGCTCAAGCATAATTTTTTCGGGCCCAGGACAAACTTGTAACACAGGCCCCCTCCCCTGCACATACTCATGGGGGTTGCAGCCTGGGCGAGGCCCACCAGGCCCTGGTAAAGTGTACACTTTTCCCCCCCCCAATGTGGGGGCCCTGTTTACAACATAACAGGCCTGATTCTCCACAGCTCGGCACCTTGGGTAGGTAAATATACCTGTGCAAGGCGCATGTGAAATAAGCATGTGTTACATCCCAACCTAACTGCTGGATTTTTTGGAACCTTAGGTTCCTTACAAAAAACAGAGACAATCTAAACCTGTTTTTTGCCTTGGTCTTTATTTTAAAAATAGCAGATTCTTCAACTTAATGGGTAAATGCATGGAATAAGATTGGGGCGGGGAGGGACATGGGGTTGGGGACAGCTGAAAAATTACAAAGCTCATCCATCAGATGCCATCACAGAAACTAAGAGGAGGCATTTGCACTCCGGCTGCCATGGCCTTTGTAGGCCCTGCTGCAGCTGGGAAATGGGGCATGGAAACCATCCCGATCACCTCTCTTTCTGCTCCCAGTACATCCCAATGGAGCTAGTGAACAGAAGCATCAAAGAGGGGAGTTTTTGCAAAAGAATGCTCCAGATGAAGGAGGAGCAATGATGTCACTGTGGGCTGTGTGTGTTGTCTGTTCATTTGTTGTTTGTATGCTTGTTTGCTTGCCATGTGCCCCCTTTGGGGAGTTTATAGTGAGGGTGGTTTGGGGGGCTCTGTGCTGAGCCTAGCCTAGGCAAGCCCGAGGGTATGTTGACACTGCAATTAGACACCCACAAGTGGCCTTTGCCAGATGACTCAGGCTGATGGAACTGCAGGAGAGAACCTGTATTAGGAAGTAATGGAAATGGGGGCTTAGTTTATTAGAAATATAGATAGTTGGGTTTGTGATGAACTGGGAAACCTCCATGGTGAATTGCTTGCTGGGTTTGAAGGTTGATTGTGGTACATGAAGGTACCAGTGGCATATAAAGAGACAGAAGAAAGGTCCTGGAGGCCAAATTTAGGCTGCTAGTGAACAGAATAAAGCCTAGGACCTCCATGGTAGCATATCTGAAGTGGTTACAATTCCACAAGCAGGGCCAATTAGGCAGAACTTCAGGGTCTCAAAGCATGGATTAGACAATGGTGTTAGGAGGAGAGCAGGAGAAGCCTATACAGGAAGGATTGGCTCCACCCAAACAAAACAGAACTAGATTGCTGGCATGTAAAATTAAAGGGGTCCGGGAAGCTTTTAAACTAAAGACTAGGGGAAAGCTGACAGGTGCAAAAGAACACACCATTGGGCCAGAGACATCCCTTGAGGGAGGATTTATTAAAGGGGATATTTGATATCCTAGTAAAGAAGAGAAGATGGAACTTGATAAAGTACAAGGTAGGAGCTGAAGAGAAACAGTCAAATGAAAAAAGTGTCCCATTCAATTAGACCACATGAAGGCAGACAACTAAATATTGATAAATGTTATGAGTGCTTGCATAGAAATGCTAGAAGGTGGGTAAACTTGAGTGCCTGGTGTTAAATGATCAATGATAAAAATATTATTAGGCAAACCAAAAAAGAATTTGAAGAGCAACTAGTAAAAGAAACAAAAACTAACAGCAAAATATTTTTGAAGTATATCAGAAGCAGGAAGCCTGCCAAAGAATCAGTGGGGCCAGTGGATGATCAAGGTGTTAACGGAGCACTCAAGGGTGACAAGGCTATTGCAGAGAGCCTAAATTAATTATTTGGGTAGGTCTTCACTGCAGAGGACATGAAAGAGATTCTCACATGTGAGCCATTCTATTTAGGTGACAAATCTGAAGAACTCTCCTGGTTTGAGGTGTCAGTAGAGAAGGCTTTGGAACAAACTGATAAATTAAAACAGAGTAAGTCACCAGGCCAGATAATATTTACCCCAGAATTCTGAAGGAACCCAGATATGAAATTGCAGAACTATTAGTTGTGGTATGTAACCTATCACTTAAATCAGACTTTGTACCAGATGACTGATGGATAGCTAATGTAATGCTAATTTTTTTAAAGGCTCCAGAGGCATTCCTGGCAATTACTGTTTGGTAAGCCTAACTTCAATAGCAGGAAAATTGATTGAAACTATAGTAAAGAACATAACAGACACATAGATGAACATGATACGCTGGGAAGAGTCTTTTGTAAAGGAAATCATGACTCAGCAATTTATCAGAATTCTTTGAGAGAGTCAACAAACATGTAGACAAAGGTGATCCAGTGGAAATAATGTACTTGGACTTTCAGAAAGCCTTTGACAAGGTCCCTCACCAAAGGCTCTGAAGCCAAGTAAACAGTCATGGGATAAGAGGGAAGGTCTTCTCATGGACCAGTAACTGATTAACGGACAGGAAACAAAGGGTAGGAATAAGTGGTCAGTTTTCAGAATGGAGGGAGGTAAGTAGCAGGATTCCCCAAAGATCTGACCAGTGCTATTAACATATTCATAAATGATCTGGAAAAAGGGGCAAACAGTGAGGTGGCAAAGTTTGCAGACAATACAAAATTACTGAAGATAGAAAAATCCAAAGCTGACTATGAAGAGTTACAGAACTGGTTGACAAAATGGCAGATGAAATTCAGTGCTGATAAATGAAAGTAATGCACATTCAAAAACATGATGGGGTCCAAATTAGCTGTTACTACTCAAGAAATCTTGTAATCATTGTGGATAGTTCTCTGAAAACATCCACTTAATGTTCAGCAACAGTCAAAAAAACTAACAAAATGTTAGGAACCATTAGGAAAGGGATAAATAATAACACAGAAAATATCATAATGCCATTATATAAATCCATGTACGCCCACACCTTGAATACTGTGCAGTTCTGGTCATCCCATCTCAAAGAAGATATATTCAAATTGGAAAAGGCACAGAGAAGGGCAACAAAAATAATTGGATTATGAAACAGCTTCCATCTGAGCAGAGATTAAAAAACTGTTTGTTCATCTGAGAAAAGAAGCGACAAAGGAAGGATATCATAGACATCTATCAAATCATGAATGGTGTAGACAAAGTGAATAGGGAAGTACTATTTATCCCTTCACATAACACAAGAACCAAGGGTCACCCAATGAAATTAATAGGAAGCAGGTTTAAAACAAATATAAGGAAGCACTTCACACAATGCACAGTGAATGTGAGGACCTCATTGCCAGGAATGTAGTGAAGGCCCAAACTATTGATTGCAATGGAAGTTAGGAACTTATCTGTTAGAGTATGTTAGTTCAATTTTTTTCCCTTATAAAACCAAAGTTTCTTTAGCTAAGGCCCTATGGAAAACAGTAGGGTTAACTTTATCTGAACTCCAATAATTGTTCTAATATGTTAGATAAAATGATGCAATATGGCATATTTTGAAACATTCAGATAATTTAGATTAATTGTAGACCAGGTTGAAGCTGAGGTTAATTTGTGGTGTTATGGCAACTTATCATATAACAAGGTAGAAGATCCAGCTTTAGGTTTGTCCTTTCTTTGACCTTCCGTTTCCAATGACTGCAGGACATTGCTCTTTGCAAAAAATTTGTTTGGTACCCACTGGTTAATTACGGGTGTTGTCACTACTCATCACTACCTGCTAAGTGAGTTGTGCAGCAGAAGTCTCAGAAAAGAGCCAGCTGGTCCACGTTCTGGTTTGGAACTTTAATATAAAGTCCTACAGAATTGAATAAGGATATAAGCAATAGAATTTTATAGATGTTTAATAGGCGATCTACAAAAATTACTTTAAAAGCTAGTAGGGCCAAACCCTTAGGTGGCATAAATGATAGCTCCATTGACTTCAATGGATCTATGCAAATTTACATAATCTGAGAATCTGGTTTATAGAATTTAATAACAAATTATCTCCTTTCTACAGGTTTTCTGTACCACTCCATAAATATAGTTCCCTCTTGAATTCTATGGGATGATTCAATAAACCTACATAAAGGAGATCATTTTCTAAAGACCTGTTCCATATAGGGAAGCATTTGTGGATTTGGTGGATGCAGCTACATACTTAACAGTGGTGGCTGTTAAAAACTTTTCAGTTTTACTTTAAGATATATACATACAAATTTACCTCACTAATGGCAATATTCCCCAACATTTCTCTATATTTGTCCAAGTGAAAATCTGGAATACTGCAAAAATACTGAGGTTACCCAACTGCAAACACTTATTTAGAGACAGATTCTGCCATCCTTAATCACTTTGTCTAGAACTAACTCATGACCGTAGACTTATTAAAGTCAATGGCATTACTTGTGTAAGAGCTGCTAGCAGGAGTAAGAGTTACAGAATCTTCAATTAGTCCAGGCAATTGGCAAGTTTCAAGGACCATTACTATAGAGCTCCACTCAGCCACTGCTTTTCTCAATTCTCTTCAGTTGCAACATCACCACCAGTTCTCATTACAGGTTCTGTAGCTGCCTGGGACCTTGAACATCTTATTTTGCATAGGCTCCACAAAAGCTACAAGCAACCTTGATGTAATACACTTTTAAGGAAAAGGCGATATTAAAAATGGTACGAAAAAAGGGCTGAAAACCTCAGTCATTTTCTGGATATATTCCTTAACTGGAAATAGAGAGCATGGAAACATTGAGACAGACTCTGATCCATTCCACAATAATTCCACTGAAGTCAGTGGAGTAGAGGTGGTTGAGTACTTCAAAACATTTACTATTGCACAAACTGCATTTTTTCAGCTATATTTTTTCCCCTTTGTTGTTTTTGATCTCCATAAATATTCTAGCAAATGACTTTTCTCTCATGGACTTTCCACAGGAATAAAGCATTTTAAGAAATATTGGAAAATATTTACAGAAAGTGAATTTTGTACTTGTATTCACACCAGAAAGAGTTCGGTTTCCATAAGGGAACAAAATGCCATGTGATTTGTGTTCTGGAAAAATGAACCAACACAGCTCAAATTTCAAATATTGAATACTCACCCAGAACTACTCACAAAGGGCTAGATTGTTGTACTCACGTTGCACAGTACATTAATTCCTCAAATAGTCCTATTAACTTCATTGGTGCTGCTTGTGGAGTAGAATCCTACTCATCATGAACAAGGGGAATACAATCTGACACAACCAACCTACAGAATAAGAATTAATCTTAGAAATCATTCAGTAGCTAATTTTGAAAAGCAAATAAATTTGAGAGATTGCTAAACTACTTCAAGTTATTATCTGTCACTATATAGTGCCCAAAAGGCACTTGACAAGACATAAAAAGTTCATGCACAAAAAAGAGTTTACAGTCTAACATTTCAGCCTGCTCTCAGATCCTGGGCTCTAGCTGGGTGCAGGAGTCTCCCTGTGTGCATCCACTAGAATTATTAAAGCCCCTATCAATGAAACTCTGCCTTGGTGTTGGGCCTAAGCTAAACAAAAATAGAGGTTAATCAGATATACTATTCATTGTGAATTATTTACCCAGGTCTACAATGAAGTTACACCTGTCTAAATGAGATCACATTCTAGATTTTTGTTTTAAAATGTTCTTTAACTCTAGTTGAATTTATATAATATAATTATATATTTAATGTTAGTGAGAAACAGGTCATAACTCCTTTAATAGTTAATCCACTAGATTGAATGCAGAATTTCATTCTTTTGCTGCCAATCTTTTTTAGCTGGAGCAGAGAAAGTTTTATATATTTACTAATGCAGAAAAAGTTAATGCTGCAGAGAACAGAAACTTTGGGCCAGATCCTCAGTGGATATAAGTTAAGTCAATGGAACTATTCCAGTTTACTCCACTGCAGAGCTACCCGTTTTTTTTTTAAATGAAAGAGTGGAGTCTCTTAAAAGACCATGATAGCACAGAACCCACATCTATTTTGAAAACTCCAATTTTCTCCTGAAATTTACGTGCTCATATTGTGAGAAGTCATTATAAAAATGAACCCTTCAGTGGAATTACAGGTACATTTTTCAGTGATCTTAAAAGGTGTTTTTAAAGCTTGTGGGTGTTCACTTTGCAGAGAAGTTTAGTACATTTAAGACGCTCTTAAACTAGCTTCCCACATATAAGTTACAAGGTTCTCTAGGTAACATTGGGGCAGAAGTTCCTCATTTCATGGTGTTGATTTCCCTGAGATACTATAACATAGACAGTTGCCCCATGGAAATTGCTAGTGTTCACATAGCACCTTCCCTTTGTGTTATACTCTCAACTTCAGTTATATTAATGCACCCTTCCTTAAATATAAGAGATTGCTACAAATTACAAAGCAGTTCTATGGGACAATAGAGGGTTAAAAGAGCATATATAGCCAAAAAATATAACCAAAGCCTTCAGCATACTAAGCAGGAGAAAGTAGGCAGATAAAAATCAATGATAAACCCCCTAGACACTAGGAGAGCAATTAAAAATAAACAAACAGCAGTTAAAAATAGAATTGAAGCAAAATGTTTTCCCCCATGGGTTATAAACTTGTGGAGCACCCTACCATGAGCAGCAATAGAAGAGCAAATTCCTTTCTGTTTTAAGGAACATGAGATCTATTCTTCTGCTGGAAAGTAACCTAACCCCTCCAAATGAAACAGATCATCAAACACAGCAAATGGGCTAATTTCCATTTTAGGGATATGTAATCACTAGACAACTGTTAAGAGAGTAAAATTTGGGAGAGTTGGTTGCTGCCTGCCTTAGATGTTGCAAAACATGTAAATACTGGTTTATCACAGTTAGCTTTTGGCACTCCTGAAAACCCTGGTGAGCAGTTTGCTTTGTTCTTTTGGCTCAATCAGAATGCAGGTTGAAGTGCCTTCTGATTAATTGGCCGTCCCTTCTAAACAAGGGGGATATAACCTAGGCACTTCATCAAGTCACATCTCTTTAACGGATGTTGAAATTTTGTCTTTAATTTTGTCACTTCCCATACCTGGAAAAGTGCAATGATCACACATGGGTGATTCAAAAATTAATAGGGCTGTGGTGAGGTATGTACCACACAGGTGCTGAAAGGGTTCATGTGGGGCTGAGAGGCCAGTTATGTTACCTGGCTACACCTGAAGCAAGAGATAGCCTTTAATTAATCATGAAACCCAGCTGGGTGAGAGCAGACTGGTTAGTAAAAGGCAAGGAAGCTTCTAGCAGAAGGGGTTTGAAAGGAAAGAGTTGCTGGTTGGCAGGGCCAGGGGCGTTTAGTCCTGAAAGGAGGCTCAATCTATAGAAGCTGAGGAAGAAGCCTTAGAATGGATGGGTGAGAAGGAGACCAGGGAAATAAGAACAAGGTATGGGACTGTACAGACCTTGGTTGTTGGTTATGGGGTCTGTGGGCTGGAGACTGATGTGGTTGAACAGCCTGGGTTTCCCTCCCAGCCACTGGTAAAGTGACATGAGCCTGGCGTTAGGACCAGAGATCCTTCTGTGAGGACATTAGCCTGTCTTATGTCAGACTTTCTCTCACTCTAGAAGGGGAGAACTAAATTGTGGCTTGACTGGAGAGCCGAGTTACAGGAAGGATAACCACCAGAGTGACTGCTGGCAGGGGTGCCGGACTGACAGACTGTTGCCATGCCTTGCAACAAGGAGGTGCCCCTGTGGTAAGTAGTGTTCTAATTTATTTGAGAAGCTCTTTATGATTGTGTGCTAACAGCCTGCATCATACCATGTATGCAGAAGACAACAGACTTAAGATTAGCCCCTGGTTAATCACCATTAAGCTACTTGGCACTATCTAGGTTTATACCAACATTGTCTCAGTTAACCAACAGTTATTGCCATTCCCTCGCATTAGGCTAAATCAGTTTCCTGGGAGATGTCCCAGTTATCCAGCTGGCCTAACATACTGTGTCCCAATGAGCTAAAATCCACTGTAATTATATTGGCTATGCATATAGTCTCTCTTCCCTCAAAGCACTTTTTGTATTTTAGCCATTGAGCACTATGGTACTGCACCAGGCTCTGAGGTGACTGGTCAGCAGCAACCAACTGGCGCACAAGACCCTGACAAGAGGGCAAGGGGATGTTTTGTCCAACAACACCACTGCAAACCTCTGCTTTTACAAACTGCATGATAAGCGCTTCTTGAAAATTCATAGTTCTTAATCTAATATGACCGTGGCCTATGCAGTTTGTCATGCTTGAGAAGGGGGTCCGTGCCTACCAGGCCTGTATTTGAACTGGTGTTTAGATTGCTAAACTATCTCCTCCAGCCTCACGCCCACTAAAAAGGAGTTGTGAAGTACAATGTCTTACTAAGATCAGCAAAGAGGCCAGAAGTGGCTCTGAGGACCAACTAGATATCCGCTTCTGTATGTTCCTCTAGACAAAAGGACCATTTTGACAGAGACTTTTTTTTTAACCAGGCCCTGTATTTCCCTAGACATATGCCTGTGAATCCTAGCTAAGTCAGAGTGGGGGGATGAGGATAAAGGAGTAGACTGCATAGCTAGTTTAGCTATGCATGCAGGCTCAGTCCTTCGCTGCACGTTTTATTAGCTGAGGGTCTGATCCCGAGCCAATGGAAGTCAATGTGCTCTGAATCAGGCCCTCCATGGGAGAGCAGCAATTCAAAAGGTACCCTGCCGATACAGAGTGTTCTCTTTAATGTCTTATGGCTGAGCCAGTGTTCCAGAGGAGATATTTTTGAAAGACTTGATAAGGGCTAATTCCGTGTAAAATATAAATCTTCTGCCACAAGAGAGTTCTGCTGTAGTTTTGATCCAAAAAAGTTGAATTGTTTTTTAACGTAATGGTGTATTTTATTCACTATCCGTGTATCCTCAAATGTCAGAACCTTTGCTGCTTAAACTTTCCCAAACAAAATTGCTGTCAGGCAGAGATCCAGTCTGGAAAATTTCATTAGAGCTGATTAAAAAAGAGGTAAGTATATTTAACAAAAAAAAATGGGAAAAATTCCATTTTGATCAAATTTTTCACAATATATTTCACTTTTGAACAAATTTAGCAATGACACTTTTTCAACATTTTGAAAATTAATGTTATGGGTGTGGAGGAACAGAAACTGTACACTCAGTTGTTACTCCCACCCCTTTCCCTAGTGAAAAATAGTTAAAATGTGAGTGAGCATCTTTCCCACCAAAAAAGATGAAAAATTGCACATTTTCATTTTTAACCTGTCAAAAGACAGTAATTTTTTTATTAAATTGGAATCTTTTTTGGAGAAAATATTTTTTAAAACAATCTTGAATGATTTTATTTGGCTAAATATTTCCACTATCAAATTATAATATTCAAGAGGTCCCCTACTGCTCCATAACTTTCAATGCTGTTTCTGGCTTTGTATATGTATATGTATATGTATATGTATATGTATATGTATATGTAT
>ML675649.1:13311438-13454673 GCA_007922155.1 Mesoclemmys tuberculata
TATATGTATATGTATATGTATATGTATATGTATATGTATATGTATATATTCCTATAGCAATTGGAATCTTCTCTGGGGAATTTCTTTATTCTTGTATCATTTGCAGAGTTTCTATCTAAATGGGAATAATGACCAGTGGCTATTTATATAGCACAAGGCCCCCTCTGCTAGGAGTTGTGAACATCACCCCTGGAGATCTATAACATTAGTGGCTGGAGACTAGATTTGTGCTACTGCATGTTTTTTAAAAAAGCATTGATAAAACTTTAGCATTTAGCATTTTTCCTCCACTAATAACTAATTTAGTGTGCTAAGTGCTTTAGTGACTTCAGGTCAGATTCTGCTCCAAGTGAAGCCAGTGGCAAAACTCATCGATTTCAGTGGGACAGAAATGGGCCTTAAGTACTGATGTTAGTCAGATGTTCTCATATGTTTCAAACACAGTTCTTAGCCAGCCAGCATTCATCTCTTCTAAAAAATAGCCAACTATTGTATGAAGTTGCAATTCTGTTCTAAAGAATTTGGAATTGGAAAACAAAAGAATACATACTCCAGTTGTGGAAGTTTGAAGGTATACCTACATGCCAAGATATAAATACCTTCATGCTTCAGGACTTAAGCCAACAACTAATTACTGTGGGTTAGGAGGAAATTTTCCCTGGGGCCACGTTGTCCCACAGCTGCATACTGCAGAATTTCTTGCATGTCTTCTGAAACACAGGACTATAGTGAACTTATCCAATAAACAAACACAAATAAAAAAATCTACAAAAAAAAACTTCAAAGAGAAACGGCAGAGCTCAAACTCCTCTGCAAACCTGACACAATCAGAATGGGTCTGAATAGGGACTTGGAATGGTTATCTCATTCCAAGAAGTAATTGTCACTGTTCACACATTCTCACCTTCTAATCAATGCTTGTGAATAAGCCTCAGCTACTCTAACTGTATGGACTTTGCTATTACCTACCTCCCCCTCTCCCCTCCATTGTTGTTCCTTCCCCTTGGCTGTATATATATACACCCCCTATCTGATTTTCATTTCTTGCATCTGACAAAGTGGGTTACAGCCCACGAAAACTTATGCCTGCAGAAATTAAATTTGTTAGTCTTTAAAGTGCTACAGGACTCTCGTTGTTTTTATCCAATATAGCAACTGCCATCCTATGAATATGTGGCAAGTTACATCAATCTCTGGAATGTTTTTTGAGCTATAAGAACTTACAAAAGAAATTACTTTATACTATTTGTTCCATAATTATCGAAACAAGATATAAACTGAGCCAAAAACCAAATGAATAAAAAGATAAATCCATAAAAAATAACTTACTCTCACAAAAGATACGTTTTTCATGGAGCAGGAAGAACTGGCTACTCAAATCCATTTGCAGGAATGGGAGCAATGCACCTAATTTTCACATCACACCAATCTGCAAATTTAACCCTGGATGCTTAGGTTATCAGAGAATGTTCAAACAGCGTTTGGGGAAAATATCTGCATTGCCCAAGTCTATAATTGTGCAACTGATAGTGTCAAAGAAGTTATTTGACTCAACATCATATAACCAAAAGAGCCTGACTTTCAATCTTTGTATAATATTTTATGTAATTGTTATAACACACTTGTCAAAGTATGTAGAAACACGTGTGGGAATTTGGCAACATAAAAAAACCGGAGTAACACTGGGCTATGTTAAATTATGCATAATACAAGAGCAACTGACAGATGGTATTGTAGAGTGTGCTGAGACTGGTATCTATATAATGATCATTAAAATAAATTTGTCTAGATAAATGAGGTTATTTGCAGATATGACACACCTAACTTTGAAATAAATGTTTATTTTAGGGTTACATGCAACACACAAGTTGCTCTAGAAGCTGCCTATGTCAGAATGTGAATGATGTTCTGCAGAAATGCAGACTCCGGTAAAGGGAGCTCACAATAGTGTGTAGAGCAAGGAGAAAAGTGTGAAGGAGAGGCTTCTGTAAAACAGCACTGCACACAGAGGCTGTCGTGACAGTGGAAGGGGAATGGGAGAGATGAGTAGATAAGTAAGACATTGGAAATAATTGAAAAATAATTTCAGGAAGTTAAAAGAATATAGCTGGAGAGCAAATAAAGGGCTAAGATAAAGGAAGCATCTATGAAATGTGACAACTAGCTAGCAGGGAAATACTCTTTCCCTGGTGTCTATCACCCTTTGCCCTCATGTCCCCACCCCTCATTCTAAGAAGGTTGGAAAACTGTAAAACACGGGTTCCCAAAGTGGGGGTTGGGACCCCTCAAGAGGTTGTGAGGTTTTTATGGGGAGTCATGAGCTGTCAGCCCCCATGCATGCTGGGGCTGTCAGCCATGTGCATGGCTGACAGCCAGAGCCCTTCAGAGCTGGGTGGCCAGAGAACTGCAGCTGCTGGCCAGGTGCTTTGAAGACAGTGCTACCCCCAGCAGCGGTGCAGAAGTGAGGGTGGCCTGGCATGGAAGCTTCATCACCTTTTGAGGCAGTGGGTTGTCACAGCCTGAAATATTTTTAAAGGAGGTCCCACCAAAAAAAGTTGAACTCCTGCTGTAAAACTTCTGCAGCACAGGAAGATAGGAACTGACATAACAGAAGAAACCAGTGTCCATCCACTTTACTATCCTATCACTGATGCTGGCCAGAGGCATTTTAAAAAGGTGCAGGATACCCTGAAATACAAAGTTACCCCTGGGGAAAAATGTCTTCTAACTCTGGAGAATTAAAGGTTGGCTTAAATTCTGAAGCATGAGGCTTTAGATATCCTTTACAAAATCATCTTTATTTGTTTGCCATTTGCTACTATAATTGGTCCTTTGGTTCTGGAGATAAGGGAAAAGAGAAATGATGCTTTCATGCACATACATAGAGTTAGGTGTAGTCAAAATTACAAAATAAAAAAGGGCTCCTGGTTTGGGTCTAAAATCTTACAGGCCTCAGTCTGTCGGCCTTGCATTTCAGCCCTGCTTCATTTAGATACTTAATGTGTACTTATTCCTAAATACTTACCGATCCTCAGTAGAGGGACAGTCCCCGCTGTGGTTTTCCCACGGGCACACCCAATTTTGCTCTGTCCAGGAGTCCTCTTCTATATTGTAATTTTGACTATACCGAACACACTCTGCATGTGCATGAAAGCATCAACTGTTTTCACTTATCTGTTGAGTTTGAAACGGTACCAGCCAGAGCTGAATCCACAGTGGTGTAAGATCGTATCACTAAATAAAATAAAAAGCTACATATCAGAAGTTGGAGCCACTGGTTTCTTCATGCAGCCACCTCAGTGAGCTTCAAACTGTCCCTTCCAGATTTAGCTCATGCAGCGGCTTCTATTTCACATAAAGTTCCTAAGCTTCCCCGGATGTCTGTGTTGCATCCCGTGGCTGTTTCCTGGATATCTCCAAGCCAGAGTGAGACTTGTGTGGGCCAGTGTGAAGCTCTGCTGGGGTGAGGTGGACTGTGGCTCTCTTCTGCTCCCTGCACAGCCTACCCTTGTGTGTGTGCAAGAGGAAGTGAGTGTCATTCTGCTTGCAGTCAGTCCACAGGTCTGGATTAGAGTGTGCTGGCACTTTTTTTTTTTTTAAAGCCCACTTTTTAGTCAAAGGAATACAGTGAGTGATATTAAGGCTCCCATGCCATGTAGCAGAACATATCAGGGATACCACGGACCAACTCCATGAGTTATGGTACCGCATGCTCCAAATTCCGTCTGTCCTGCAGAAGATTTCCTGCCCTGCAGGGTGAATTCAACTGAATAGTATTGAGTTCCTGTAAAATAAAGAACAGGAATTGCCATCCTGAGTCAGACCAATGGCTGATCCAGTTCAGTATACTTTTTCAAACATTAGTTAGTACAAACTGCTTTGGAGAAAGAAACCCTGAAGCAGGCAGTTATACCCTCTCAGAAAATTTCCTCTTACATCCCAAAGGATTGTAGCTTAGTTTACGCCCTGAGGCTTGCCTTGGAGATTTATATCCTTTCCAAAGCATTTTTAAAAATATTTTCCATTACAAATCTGTATAGTCTTGTTTTCCTATAAATGCTCAATCCTTTTTTAATCCTGCCAAACTCTTGGCTTCAAAGCTATCTTGTGGCAATGAGTTTCACCGGCTAATGTGTGTGGTTTGAAAAGTATTTTATCAGTCTTGAGTGTTCCCATATTCTTGTATTTTGTGTGTGAGCAGAAATTCCCACTCTACCTTCTCTAGGCCATTCATTATTTTGTATATTTTTATCATATCTCCTCTTTGTCAGCCTCTTCCTGAGGGACTAAAGTTTTTTTTACATCACTAGGCTTGTAGTTAGCATATGTTAGCAATTATTGCTAAGTAAAAGAAAACACTAAGGAAATAATCTCAGCCTCTGTGTGTGCCTCTTTTTTGGGTGCTCTTTTAAGCATTTGGCTGTAAGGCAAGCACATTCCTCTTACCGCCGAGATTCACTTGGGTTTTCATAGCCCATGCACCTTCCCAGGATCTCAAAGAACAGTGAAGGATGGGAACACTTTTCTACAGTAGTTTATCCCAGTCGTGTACTTTCTTTTGCTCCTGACAAGGAGCTCCACCTGTTATGAAGAAAGAAGCAATCTGAGAGGCAGAGGAATTAGCAAAATAACTGAAATCAAAGCTCAGAGAAGATATCATGTACGCTGTATGAGGGTAATAATCCCATCTGCCCCAATGGACAGCAATTAAGTGCTATGTGGCTGCTGCCCTTTTGGCCACCCTATCACAGTCACTTTAGAATTTTTTTGCACTTGTACATATTGTTTGCTGGACCATTATAACTTAGTTTCTTTCTTTTGCAGATCTTCTGCTGATGCTACTCGTAATATGGTAGCATCACCTTTCTCCATCAGCCAAATTAAAAATCTTAATGAAGCTTGAAGCTCCAAAAGAAATCAATATCGTTGTGCCCTACAGAATTGCTCTTTAAAAATGTAAATAGGGAATTAAGTACGGGTTTGATAAGATATGAACCGTTAAAAGCTTGTGTGATGTAGGAAGCCTGTAAATGTGATACCCTTTAAATGTCAACATTTGTACTGGAACCAGGGGGCCAGGGAGTCATGCCCCCCCCCCTTTTTAAACAAAAGAAACATAAGCACAAAATTTATGTCCCCTGCAGATTTTTTACCCACAGAATAATAGATTCTGCTAGGGAAGCACTGCAATTATACGGTTCACCCACCAGAGGCTGCTGTGGTGCCAGAAGATAGGGCAGCTGGCTCATTGCCAGAGCAGCCAGCCATGGAGAGGAAGGGGACGCTATGGCTTTGGCCCCCCACTTCTACAAAGATTTGGACACCCTGGCATGTCACCCCTCACACATCGGACAAGAGAATTATTGTGTGGCTTTGTGCTGTCCTTCAGTCTCTGGTCACTATGGATCAGTGCCAGCAACACTGCTTAGTCTACCAGCCATGCAGCCTGGCTTTTCTCTCAAGTAAAACAATTAGTCTATGCACATATAAAGAGCTATTCATATAAACCGCATAAAAATAGCAGATACTAACATGAATCTGAGCATCTCACTTTTTCTTTAGAAATTCCTCAAATATTTTATCCCAGTTCTTTTCATCCAAATAAATAGTGCAAAAAAAAAAACTTGTAAAAATATTTTCAGCCAAGATAATTTCTCCTGGTTTAAAGTCTTATAGCATGTAATGTATTTATTTGCATGAAGAGGGCTTTATACCAGTCAACATCTGTTCTCTCTAGAGTTGGTAAGTCTGCCTCCCATAACAATTCTGCCTGAAAACACAGCTCTCTTTGCTATAGATCCTAATGTATTGTCCAATTTCTGTGTGTAGGTTTAGTGTTAAAATCTTATCTGGAGAGTGAGACATTCACATTCCTTCCTCCTTCTTTTTCTCTCCCACCTCCCCCCCCAGATGTGGATGTCATTCTAAGAACTTTTTGCTCATATGTTTTATTCAAAATAATTAAGGGTCAGATCCTCCGCTGAAATAAATTTGCATAGCTCCAATTTACACAAGCTCGGAATTAGACTTTAAAACTTGAGTGGCATTTAAACCAGATGGGGTTACAGCAGGCAAATGAACTTAAAATCATATGTACTTTGTAATCTCATGTAACTCAATCTGTCATTATAATAAAAACATGGCTATTTTCCCCATTGGAATACAGAGATCTACATATAATGGTTAAGAATGGTATTTTTCAATTTAAAATGGCAGTAGGATCTTTAGGTGTAGAGGCCTAGATACCTTTAAAAATGGAAATAGATACCTACTGGGATTTTCCGAAGTGTCTGTCCTTGAATCCCATTTATTTCAATAGGATTTAGGTGTCTAGTGCCGGAGCTGCTGAGAGGGAAGAAGGTGTCTCTACTGGGAGTCCACATGCCTCTTCTACTCTGAGTATGTCTACCCTGAAATTGAAAACACCTGCGACTGGCCTGTGTCAGCTGATTCAAATTGGAGCTGTAAAATTGTGGTGTAGATGTTCAGACTTCAGCCTGAGCTCTGGGACCCCTTGAGGTGGGGGATGGTCCCAAACATCTACACAGCGATTTTACAGCCCTGGAAGCCCAAAGCAGCTGATGCAGGCCAGTTGTGGGTGTTTTTAATTGCAATGTAGTGGTACCCAAAAGATCTCTCCCCCTTCCCCTCCGCCCCCCAGCAAACCCCTTCTCTTGGGAGACCAGAGTAGGGAGACATAAATAGTACCTTGACTCTGCATACAAAAGAATTCCTTTGAAATGGCTTAAACCCTACAATGGAAAAAACTGCACTGGGTATTTCAACATTTTCTATGGAAGGTACCTTTGTATTTATATCAATGCAGAGTCTCCAGAGCACTGGGATGTGATTTCACCCATTTCTGCAAATTATTCATGCAAATCTTTGGTTGGTTGGCTGTGGGCCTGCTTGGAAACATGAACTGTTTTTTAGATGCATTACTTCTCTTGGCCCACATTTCTCTTCCTTCTCTGACTGGTGACCACAGATGACATAGTGTTGCATTACCACATGATATGAAGAGTTGTATTAACAGCTATCAAAATCTGTGGATTCCCTCTCCTGACTTGATCTTATTTTGCCCCTAGGGGGAAAAAAAGCAAGCAATGAATCTAGCAACAGGGATGATTCTAGAGTTGATCCCAAACGTAGAATGTGTTAGTAACGTGATTATTTCCCCATGTGCTAAGAGGTTTATGCCTATGCAGAGTAAGAAGCTAAAACACATAACAATGGTCAGTTTTACAGTTCTTGTTTTGATGGACTTGCTTCTGATAAATAAGAATGTTGGGTAAAATTTTCAAAAGCACCTCAGTCATTTATAAGGCTAAAATGTATTGATACTAATGCCATTAAGTTATTGAATGTCTCCTCCTGTGCATTTTTACACTAGAAGAGAACGTTAGGACTGAAGAGATTTGCTAATTAGCTGGCATCTAGAACAAGAAAGCACTGAACCTTCGTGATGTCATGTAACATTTTTGTCTCATAGGCAATAGCTCTGTCCTTAAATAATTAAGTCAGAGAGACTAAGGCAATAATAGACCTTAAATGGTTGTAGCCTAGAATCATAGAAATGTAGGGCTGGAAGGGATCTCAAGAGATTATCAAGATCAGTCCTCTGTTCTGAGAAAGGACCAATGATACCTAGACCATCCCTGATAGGTGTTTGTCTCGCCTGTTCTTAAAACCTCCAATGAGGGGGGATTCCACAGCCTCCCTTGGAATCCTTTCCAGAGCTTACCTATCCTTAGTTAGATATTAGGTAAAGCTTTCTAACTCAAATCTCCCTTGCTGCAGAATAAGCCAATTACTGTTTGTTCTACCTTCAGCAGACATGGAGAACAATAAGCCTTTAAGTCTTCAGCTATATTATCAGGTCACTACTACTACCACTGTTGTCTTTTCTCAAGACTAATCATTTCCAGTTTTATAACCTTTCCTCATAGGTTAGGTTTTTTCTAAACCTTTACTCATTTTTGTAGCTCTCCTCTGGACTCTCTCCAATTTGTCCACATCTTTCCTAAAGTGTGGTGCCCGGAACTGGATGCAGTACTCCAGCTGAGGCCTCAGCCGTGCTGAGTAAAGTATGTAGGACACAGGAGTTAATTGTCCTACAACACTCCTGTTAATACACCCCAGATTGATATTCACCTTTTTCGCAACAGCATCACACTGGTTCTCATTCAATTTGAGATCCATTATGATTCGCAGATCCTTTTCTGCAGTACCACCTAGCCAGTTATTCCCAATTTTATAACTGTGCACTGGATTTTTCCCCCTTCCTAAGTAAAGTTAATTTGCACAGTTTCTATAAAGAACTATATTACAATGAGATATTTCTCCAAGGTCTAACTGCTTGTACAGTCCATAAACAAAGCTTGCAAGTCTAATAGCACCATCTGGTGACTCTCAGTGTTGTTCAGGCAACTATCATGTGCAATAAAACTGCAAATATTAACAGTAAGTCCACCTCTCTTTACTACTGTGTTCAATATTTGTAGCATTCATTTTGTTTGAAACATTTCCCCAGGACCCTTTATGACTGCATGGTTGGGATCTCTGCTTTGGTTTCTGTGTAACTTTAGCCACTGAATGAAACAGCCATATAACACTTCAGCAAACAGAACAAGAGCACTCCATGGAAATGTCATGTGCTCTGAATATCCAGAGCAGTAGAAATATCTTAGATTGCTCAGGTCAACAACATGCCCACTTCCTCATCAAGAAATTGTAAAACACTGTTTACTGCTTCTTGAAAGGTTTGTGATCCAAATTATAGTTGCTATATTACTGTCAATTGCAGTACTCCGTGCCACACTTTTAGTTGGAGACAAACATCTTATTTCTTTGCTGAGGTTACTAGTTTCTCTGCTTCAAATTCAAATCCCATTTTGGTTTGTGTTTTCTCTTGAAATGGTTCACATTTTGGACAAGAAGATAGATTTTCATTCTCTTGATGTGGTTTTGACTTCTCATATCAGAGAGAGAAGAGTGGCATAGTTTCAGGTTATTTGGAGGAGCCGATTTTCTAGGATTAATGTCTCAATCAAGTGGAAGTATAGCTTCAATTTTCTTCTTAAAAGGTGCATCAAATCACATCTTTCTCTTGCCTGGCAAACGTTTTACTTATTTTGGAGTCTGCAAAATTTTGAGTTATGTCTTTTCTCATGTTACCACAGCAGGGGCAGGTTTGATTGTCAAACTTGTATACTGATTTGTGCTAGAAAGACTTATTCACTAAAGTTGGGTTGCTATACCTTACTCAACAAAACAAGAGTAAATTCACAACAGGTAAGGTTTCCTCCTTGTTCAGATTTTTAACTCTGTATGTTCTTCTGTTCAGAAGCTTCCACCTTTTTCACACCAGTCTTAAAAGAGGCACTTCTAAAACTGACCTCTATAGGCTTGGCATTAAAGAAAAAATTCACCACCCCAGGAACTTGCGGTCTCTGTCGTACCTTCCTATACTTACATCAACAGGAGTTATTACAGGACTGCAGTTGCCATGAAGTAGCAAATATGGAAGTTTCAATGCTTCTCATTGCATGATACACAGGTTGACCAGCAATGGCTGATTAGGTGGGGAGTGCCATGTGCTTCCTCATTCCTAATAGAGAAAAAATTGTGGTCTTTCTTGTGCCAGATAGTGGAAGCCATGGTTCCTTTGTGAAAAATGCTTTCACCGTTTCAGACACTGTCTTCACCTCAGTAGCATTTTCACCGTGTGAATTACATGTTAACTTCTTATGTGTTGCTTGGGAACTTCCCTCACTTGTCAATGTCAAGCTACTTAAGTAGGACCAAAATGTAAAATCTTTTAAAAATCACCATTTCCTATGAATGTAAATGGGGGGGGGGAAGAGGTCAAGCTGTCAGTCCCTTCAGCCATGGGATCGAGACTTCTATTTGCATCTTTATCTAGAGCAGCTGAATACAGGCTAGATGAGAACAATTATATTCATTCCCCCTTCAACTCCCACAAAGTGCTCTTCCTTTAGTATGAAGTAGTGGCCTCCTTCAGTCCAACACCATTGCCTCTCCATAAATCAGCTGGCAGCAGCTGTAGGCACTTGTTACTTTTCTCAGAATCCTAGTGCCTCAAATCCTTAATGGTTTTGACTGCCGTGGCCTCAAATATGCATTCTCCAAGCTGTCCCTAAATATAGGACTCCTGTAGTCTTTCTGCCAACGTAGTAGATCAGCCTGTCTCATCTTTAACAAGGCACTTCAACAGTTTTTAGCTTGTTTTAATTTTAAATATTTTCTGTTGTGTTTTGCAAGATACATTTGACTTTTTGTTGAGCAAACTGAAATATTCCTGACTGCCACACTGAACAACTCAGTTCAGCAGATGTACGTGTCAGTCTAGGTTTTGTGTCTCTCTACAAGAATAGAAAATTCTTAGCGAGAGTCCCTGTTGATGTGCACTTAAGCTTGTAACATCAGTGCCTTTCAAAGTCTGTACTGACATGCATCAGCCCTACTCTACGATACCAGATGGTAGGGCAAGACTAAGGTGTATTTCACTCCATTTTCCTTTTAACAGTATTCAAACTCCTGCCATAGAGGGCAACATCATGCAAATGTAAACTGCTTCATGCTCATCTAAACAACGGGCAAAAGCTGGTCTCTGATTAATAGCAAGGTGTACAACATAAGTCTGTATGAAAAATAAAGAAAGCTAGTTGTGGATTTTTACAGATCTACAGCATTATACCTGATAGTTCAAACTAGTGGAATACAATACAACTGCAGCTGTCTAAAATATAGTTCCTGAACTATAGCATTGAAAATTCCCTCAGGTATTTGATGTCTATCTTATCCACATTTGGCATCCTGTATGATGCTCATATCATCAGGGATTTGCTGTATAGTGAATCTCCTATACAGTCTTTGGGAGACATCTGTGATCTCAGGGGAATGTAACATGAGGAACACTAGCTTTATTTTCACACTTTCAACTAAATTAGTAGATAGGCCCCAGGGGAAATGTTACCCCTTTCCTTTATGAAGGGGGGATGTATGAAGACAACACCTAATAAAAACACATGTTTTTATCTTAAAAGTACTTTTTAAACCAACATTAATTAAACCTCTACACTAATGTGAGTTAAGCCAGCTAATACTAACATCTCTATTTTACAAATGTGGAATAGAGGCAGAGAGGTTAAGTGATTTGCCCAAGGCACAGACCTGTCCAGAGTTCCCACATGCCAGTACTGTGCTGAGACCATTAGCTATGCATCCTAGGAACTGATCACGCAATTGGTGTTCCCAAAAAGAACATACACCAACACAACAAACTTCTTCAGACCATACGTCAGCCCCTTAACTTACTCTTTTTTGTCCATTAGGCTTTCTACAGTGGCCAAAGAACTGTTTTCAGTTAGATGCTTTTTGGAAAATATGTCTGAAGCAATTTGCTGGCATGTTGGTTTGGGGTGGGGAATGGAGATCCGTAGAATCCCCAACTCCTCTCACTCCAGAGAAAATTATTAGTGAATTTTAACAATCCAAATCAACAGGCTCTGGGGAATAGAAAAATGCTGCCAGGGGCACATGAAGCTCCAGATTGCCTTGGTGCTCCAGTGTCTATAAGATCCACAGGGGGTTGTGGGTAGTCCCTCAATGTGGTCTGCAAATGGGTAAAACCCATTCCCCCCATGAATGGTCAGGATAAGCCTGTATAAGGAAAACCTCACACAGATTCCACCCCTTCCTTTCTTCTGCAGGTTTTCCTGGAGGAAGGCATAATGAGGCTCCCTGTTTATTTTCATTCCCAGTACAGCAAAAGAGAGCCCAGTTCTAATAGTTTCAATCAGTTCCATGTCCCCTAGCTGTTTACTATCTCTAGCCAGCGCTGTCACTTTAGGCAGTCCAAAAGTATATGTAATATAGTACCTCAAACACCATTGTACCTCCAGCATTTGTGTGGGCTTCCCTGTATAATTTCATGTAGCTTTTCTGGCGTAGGGTTTAAATCATTAACTAGGTGAGAGTGAGCTGGTTTTATTTCTCATTAGCAAGCATTATTTACAGTCCCTATGTGTTTAGTTCTAGGCCTGTCTAATTTTTCCCAGCATGAGATGCAGGGATTACGTTTTGTGTGAGGTGTCAGTTACCAAGCTAGCCGTACAACTTTTCTTTCTTGGGATCTCCCCAACTGTATGCCCCCACAGGTGTCAGTCCTCAGGCCTTTACCTCTCCTGAAGTAGAAGTCTGCAATTTGCCTACTCTTAAACCAGGTCCTGAGCTACAGCCCCCTGCATAAAAAATTGTGTTAGTTCAGCAAGTCCAATTGGGTTTAGGCTGTGCAAAAACTTATTTTGGAAGCCTGTGATGCAGTTGATTAAAGTGATTCAAAAAGGGGTTCCTCCAAACAAAGTATTCCTTCCTCAGAGTTACATTTTGCTCTAAATGCTTTGTAATAGTAAAAGGTCTGCATGCATGGAAGCATGCAATGTATTTGTATCTGTGTCAGTCCCAGAATCTTAGAGAGACAAGAGGGATCTTTTATTGAACCAAATTCTGTTGGTGAGAGAATCTTTTGAGCCACACAGCTCTTCTTCAGGTCTTGGAAAGGTACTCTTAGTGTCACAGCAAAATGCAAGGTGGAACAGATTGTTTTGCATAAGTAGTTAGCACATATTGAAAGGAACTTTCAAGATAGTGTCCTTTGCAGTCAGGAGAAAAAAGGGAGTTAGTGGGTCACAGGGGATAAGGGGTTTTCTCTTGTATCATTTTCCTGTGTTCATTTGAGAGCATGATGATGGTCTTGTTTCACCCACACAATCGTTAGGGCATTTAGTGCAGTGGATGAGGTATACCATGTTGTCATAGGCATGTGTGGGATCCATGGATCTCGAGAAGTATTGCTGGGGGTGTTGATCATTGTAGCAGTGGAGCTTGCATTTGCTTGCATCTGGTCTGGCAGGGTCTGGCGCTGCTTTGAGTTGGTGTGCCTGGTGGTCTGGAGGGGAGCTTGCTTCTGATGAGGTTGGAAAAGTTGGGAGGTTGTTTGAAGGCCAGAAGTGGAGGCTTAGGATGGGTTGTAGTGGTTAGTGTGTGTGTGTGTGTGTGTGTGTGTGTGAGAGAGAGAGCTTGTGGTGTGCGGTCAGCAGGTTTTATTTCAGTACTGAAGCAGGTTCTTTCAGGATATTTGGGTGGCCTGTTCCATGATGTGATCTACTTCTCTGGTTCTTGTTTCGTGAAGGCCATTTTAAGAGAGTTGAGGAGTATATCCCAGACTTTCTCTTCAGAGCATATTCTGTGGTTTCGGAGTGACTGGCTGTAAGTAACCAATTTCTTGGTCTGTTTGGGGTGGTTACTAGATCTATATATTATGAGTCAGCCTGGGCAGGTAGTCTCACATTCAACTCCTAACCAGGCCTAACCCTGCTTAACTTCTGGCACATTCAGGGTGATATGGCCATAGACATGCAAGAGAGTGGTCCCATTTGGGTTCCAGGACCAGCTAAAAGCCCCTCTTCCCACATAACGGGAGGAAATACTGAGCCTAGGATGCAACTAAATTCAGGGGATAACGAATGAGAAAACGAGAACAGGTGTGAAGGTCAAAGAGTTAAATGGAGGGCCACTGACCAGAGAACCCTAGATAATGCCCACTACTTCTCAAAGATGTCTAAGGAGCCAGCAGATGCAGCCTAGAGGAACTCTGCCTGGATGCGTGATTGGACAGAGGAGTGGATGTAGGCCCCACAGTCACACAGCACCTCCTCCACTACCAGCCTCTCCCTGTTGTTGTAAATGGCTACCTTCGCCAATTCCAGGAGGTCGATGAGGGGATCCCGTGACTTTGTGGGGTCATGGATGGGGTGTGCATACAGGAACAGGTAGGAGAGCTGATGTAAAGGGCCTGTGATCAGAATTAATAGCTGGCTGGAGTCAAACAGATGGGAGATTTTTATCTCCTGCTGTGGAAGCCGAAATTACTGTAATAAATCTGAGACTCTTGTACGGTCACTCACAGCAGGGGCCAAACCAAAACAGCCTTTTTATGTACAAATAAGAACCCTCTTGATTTCTGTGGCCAGTCATGATTTTTGGGGGGCCTAACTCATGATTTTTTTAATCTGGGGGCTTGACAATACTGACCAACTTCTGAGAAATGCTTAAATCTTAGTTTTCAGGGTTTGTAGCCCTTGTGTGAGAGCTGTGGCTGACCTCATGCTTAACACAGTAAGTCTTATCAGATCCCCCAGTCTAAGGCATGTCATTTTTTAAAATCTTCCTTTGTTTTATGTTAATACAATGTGGAAACAAAAATCCCACTTGCAGATCTTTCTATCCTTTCAATAAAGATCAAATGAAACCTGGCAAATAATATACCATAATTGTTCTTGATGTTTAAAAACAGCTTAGATGTTTAACTTTGAAAAGCGCCTAATGTATATGCAACATAGCCCTGTTTATTGTTAAAAATAAACTTCCAAGATTTTTTTATAGCTAGTCACATATTTAGGCCCAAATATTTATACAGTAAAAAGCCTTGTAATTCATACCCAGGCTCTACATTGCCAGCATATCCCAATCAACCCAATGCTGCAAAAGTAACCAGCCAGGCCCTCTTCCACAGTGCTGAGCTGGGTCTCCAAAGAGCAGGATTTGCTTAAATCCTGACAGTGGAACATGAGTGAGCTGTGTTGTGAGAAACTGGGAAATATGCCTCAGACAGAGTTAAGGTCGAGATATCTATGGTTAACTGCTGAGAGCCATGAGATTTCAGGGTAGTCCCACTGCTTTAATCTGCCAGAGAGCAAATTCCATTTCCCTCAGTGAAACAATTTGGGAGAACTTCCTATGTCCTCTTCTTGATATCCCTTCTGCAGGTTCTTTCAGGGAAAAGTGGATTGGGACATAACTTTCACTAATATTAAGCATCAGGGAGACTACTACTTATTGTTGAAATGAGCTAATGCTGTAGAGACAACAGAAGGCCTCCAGGGTCTGAGAAATATCTGTTTCACTGCAGGAGGGATGGGGAAGTGGCCCTACACAGGGACTCTATGCTACATCAGGTGCCAGCCTGACACCATGTAGAGCAGCATGGGGGACAACAGGGATTTGGAGCTAGATTGGGGTAAAAGCAGTAGGCCTGGCCAATATTTTGGCCATGCAATTACTTGAATGAAGCGGCTACAAACTCTCTATAACAGCCACACCAGGGCAGTGGTTCCTGTTCCAGCCCAGAAGCCGAAGTAGAAAACCTAAAGAAGTTGTGAATCTGCTGGGTTTTTTCCCTGAATCCCTCTACTTTAGCTCCCTTGCCTCAGTCTCCTGACAGATCCTGCTTGTGATGGTTTTGTGCAAGGTTACAAATCTGAGCGGAAGTGAGAAAGCAGCAGCCTTTGAACCTAAACCTGTATGTATCGAAGATGCATCAATCGCCAGCGAGAAATGTCAAGGAAACTTCCACTGCTACTAAAACAAAACATTGATAAGACTGAGCACTATTCTCTGCTTTGTTTTCATAGGGAAACGGTGATACTTTGCAACAACAAAAGGGAAGTCAGTGAGGCAATCGGCACCACATCTTCCATCAATATATACACGCAAGAAGTATGGGGAATAAATTAATGAGTACATTTGCTACATTCTGACTTAATGGGCATCAGAGCCTTTACGGGATAAATTTCACAAAGGTGTTGTGCCATTCTGTCCAGGACCCCTAGAAACTAAACTACTATGCTACCTCTGCCTCAGCAAGAGCAATCTTTGCCAGAGATTAGACTGTCAGCTCCCTACCACCTCTGTTACCTGCAGGCCAAGGTTTAGACTAGCAGTGTCTCAAAGATGTTGCTAGTGAGGCAGACCATGAGTGAACATGAGTTCCCTTGAGGCACTTCTGCAGCATCTGTCCCTTCACACTATGACACTCACAGGAATTAAGTTTGCTGCCAGCAAAGTGACACTGTACCCACCAGCCTCTTGGCTTAGCTGAAGACCCACCCCTTTACTTTAACACACAGCAATGTATATAGGGTTTTGTAATAAAAACCAGAATAATTTGATTCATTAAGAACAGAGATTTCAGTGATACTAGCAAAGGTGGCGGGGGGGAAAAGACAGGTATGGCTGCAAACAAAACATGGTTTCTGGTGTGTAAAGCACAACCAATTACAAGCTTGGTCTCAGGCAACTCCTCACCTATAGTCAAGTCACATAGCTGAAGGATCCACTTTCCACAAATGGTGAGATCTCTGGCTTCTTTTGTCTCAAGGGATGGGTCCCTAAAATGTCTTTTTGCACCCCTTCTAATACCCAAAGTCATTATCTTTGCCTCAAGAGCCAGGGAGGAATCCTGGGGTGCAGACTCTGTCCCCCAGCCTGCTTACTATGTTGTCTCTGCTCCTGCTTAGCATGGTGGCTTTGCTTCCCAAGCTCCCACTTCTATAGCACAAATATGTAACTCTGTACACAACCCATATATACATCAATGACTTTGGGACCAGCATCTCACCAGTTAACGTGATACCTTATGTGTCACTTTTAGGTACATATTAAAGCAATCCTTGTGTTGGGGGGAGGGAGAGAGGGAAGGAAGTAGTGAGACTGTCAGGCCTGATATGAGTTAATCAGGTGGTTCCTCTGCCAGCTGGCATTAAGGGGCTATTAAGATCAGAGGCTAGAGCTTGTTCCAAGAAAAGGAAGGAGTTAGAGCAGAAGCATAGGAACAATGACTTAAAAGGATAAACTTTCCCAGACTTTAATGAGCGGTAGGTAAGGTCCCCCTGAGAAGAAAATCTAAGGGATAAAGGAGTGCAAGAGAGGTGAATTTCTCAAGAAAACAGCATTAAAGGCACAACTGCCAACTAGCCTGATGTAAAGGAAAGCTAAGAAGAATAGTATGAGGCCAAGATGGCTTCATCCAGAGCTCTTTAATGACCTGAAAATCAAAAATGATTCTTATAAAAAGTGGAAACAGATTGCTAGGGATGAGTACAAAAGAATAGCATGAGCATGTAGGGACAAAATCAGAAAGGCCAAAGCACAAAATGAGTTACACCTAGCAAGGGACATAAAAGGCTATAAGAGATTCTTCGACTATAGTGGGAACAAGGTATACATGAAAGAAAGTGTAAGTCCTCTACATAGCAGCGAAAGAGAGCTAATAACTGATGACATCAAGAAGGTCGAGATGGTTAATGCATATTTTGCTTTTCTCTTCACTAAAAAGGTTAATTTTGTTGAGTATCTGGTCACCATTAATAACAAGGGGAAAGGAATTCAAGCCAAAATATGAAAACAGGCTAAAACTATTTAGAGACATTAGATGTATTCAAGTCAGCAGGGCCTGATGAAGTTCACCCTAAGGTACTTGAGGAATTAGCTGATGCAGTCTTGGAACCATTAGCAATTATCTTTCAGAACTCCTTGTGGACAGGTGAGATCCCTAGAACTAGAGGAGGGCAAACATAATATCTTTAAAAAGGGGAATACAGAGGGCACAGGGAATTTATAGACCAGTCATCTTAATTTCAATGCCTGGAAAGATACTGGAACTAATTATTAAGCAACCGGTATGTAAACACTGTGATAAAGTGAGGCCAGATGGTTTTAAAAGGGTGTGCCGGGGCCAGTATGAGAGCCCGAAAGGGTTAAAAATCCTCTGCCCTGTAGGTGGAAGAGAAAGCATAGCAGGGCAATTAAAGGCACCTGGACCCAATGAAGGGCAGGGCTAGGGGTATTTAACCCCTGCCTTCCCTAAAGGAGTGAGAGGGAACAAATGTAGGGGAAGCTGCCAAAAGATGTGGAGCAGCTGGAGGAGAAGCAGCTTCCCTCCCAGGCCAGAAGACAGAGCTCCTGTAAAGCCAGGGAAGATGAGGTAGCTGGGAGCACCCTAGCCCACAAGCAGAGGTAAAGCGCAAGACCCACCAGGGGGAAGCTGGCAGTTTGCCACAACACCTAGAGGGTTATAGAGTTATAAGGACTAGCCAGCATGGATTTGTTAAGAACAAAACATGCCACCAACCTAACTTCCTTCTTTGACAGGTTTACTGGCCTAGGAGATAGGGGACAAGCAGTAGACATTGTATACCTTTTCAGTAAGGCTTTTGACACAGTCCCATATGGCATTCTCACAAGCAAACTAGCGCAATGTAGCCTAGATGCAGTTACAATAAGGTTGGTGCACCACTGGTTGAAAGGCTGTACTCAGAGTAGTTATCCATTGTTTGCTGTCAAATTGGGAGGGTGTATCTAGTGGTCAGTCCTGGGGCTGGTGGTAGTTAATATTTCCACTGATGACTTAGATAAAGGAGTAGATAATGTTTATAAAATTTGCAGCTCCCCCTCCCTCCACA
Organism: Mesoclemmys tuberculata; assembly: GCA_007922155.1. Lineage (NCBI taxonomy): Eukaryota > Metazoa > Chordata > Testudines > Chelidae > Mesoclemmys > Mesoclemmys tuberculata. The sequence goes on from ML675649.1 coordinate 13,329,765, forward strand.
CACAACTGGAAGGGATTTCAAGCACTTGGGAAGGCAGGATTAGAATCCAAAATGACCTTGACAAATTAGAGAACTGCTCTGAAATCAGCAAGATGAAATTCAATAAAAACAAGTGCAAAATACTTTGCTTAAGAAGGAGAAAATCCGATGTACAACTACAAAATGGGGATTTACTGGGTAGGCAGTAGTACTGCTGGAAAGAAGCTAGGGGTTGTAATGGATCACAAATTGAATGCATCAACATTGTGATGCAGTTGCAAAAAAGGCTAATGTTCTGGGGGATGGGCATTAACAGGCGTGTAGTGTATAAGACATGGCAGGTAATTGTCTTATTTTACTCCGGCACTAGTGTGGCCTCAGCTGGAATATGGTGTCTAATTCTGGGAAACACACTTTAGGAAAGAGGTGGATAATTAAGGGAAAGTCTAGAGGAGAGCAACAAAAATGAAAAAAGGTTTAGAAAACCTGACCTATGAGGCAAAGTTAAAGAAGGTGGCTATGTTAGTCTTTACATTAGTCTTTACGTTACATTAAATGTCATTACATTACATTAGTCTTTACATTTAATCAATACATTAAGGATTGATACAAAATGGATGGTGGTCAATTGTTCTGCACATCCACTAAAGGTAGGACAAGAAATAATGGGCTTAATCTGCAGCAAGTGGGATTTAGGTTAGACCTGAGGAAAAATGGTTGGTCTATAAAGGTAGTTAAATTCTAGAATAGGCTTACAAAATTGTGGAATCCCCATCATTGGAAATTTCTAAGAACAGCCTGGACAGACACATGTCAGGAATGGTCTTGATTTACTTGGTCCTGCCTCAGTGCAAGCGACTGGACTTGATGACCTCTTGAGGTCCCTGCTAGCTCTACCTTTCTATGATTCTATTAAATTGCTTTAGAATTTTATATTTGATTATAAAGGGACATAAAAGAAAGTGATCAAAATTCTTTATAGTGGGTCTTGCTTGACTTGCAGTATAAAGTGGAGAATGCCAGACTTTATAGACTCTCAAATATAAAAAGGACCTGAAATCCAATGGATAGCTTTTTTGTTGTTGTTTGCTTCAATAAATCTACATTTTATCTTCGCAGTAGTGCACATCTTTATCTTCCAAACAATGTCCACTTCTAGGACACAGTCAGCAGCTCTGCTCTGGGATATAACTTCTCCTCTTCATCCCCAAGAATCAGTGTGTGACAGGGGCTGGGCTCACCAGTAGCCCTGCCTAATGGTTAGGTCACTGGTCTTTCACTTTGCACCCATCTCTGGGCCTGCTGCCAGCAACCACTCCAACACTACGATGCTTACCTCTTGGTAGCTGGCCACTCCGCCTTCCTGCTGGGTCTCCATTTCAGTTCACTCCTTTCAGGGTAATAGAACTCAAAGAAACACGTGGACTTCCACTGCCTCACAACAGGATGGCTTTACATTCACCTCCCGACCCTTGTAGGTGGCTTGCCCTTGCCTTGGTGCTTTCAGCAGCTCTACCCTGCTCCTTGTTACTGAGCAGGAGGTTGTGGAAGGAAGTTTACGCCCCCCTCTAATACAAGGGTGGTTGGTAGGAGAGCCAAGGCCCTTCCACTCCACCAGGCTTCAGCCCCTGTGAAGGCAACAAAGTGATCTGACATCCAGGAGCACCTTAAGGCTGCCCTCCCTGGGTCATTGCCTACCACCCCAAAATTTGCAGTCTATAACAGGAAAGTGTGGAGGGGGTCAGCTAACCACTTGTCACCTCTTCACAGCAAACATGACACACTAGCTCTCCCCCTCTTGAGGCAGCAGCTACCTCCTTTCATGCCTTGGCCCTCTGGGTCCAGTCAGTTCCAAGTCTCTCCCCTTCAGGGGCAGTCCGTAAACAAAACATAGGTAATCAACCCAAATAAACTGGGTTGTTATGTGGAAGGGGGAAATGCCTCCATCTCAGGGTCTGTCAGAAGCAGGTCTTCCCTTCCCTTCGAGAGGTACTTTCAAGCAGTTGCTGATGAGAGAAATCCTGTCTTCTTTCAGTCCTTTCTATGGGAATTCTAGGATGATAATCCTTCCTCCTTCCTGGTCTGCTCCCTTTTAACTCCTGCTGTGCATTTCTTGCAGGTGTGTCAGGGAGGGGCTAGCTGAGCCCAGAGTACCTGCTCAACCTCTTGTTGCCCAGTGTAGGGTTTGTAAACCCCATCAACAGAGGCAATGTTAAAAATTGAACAGCCATGCTTGAATCTTTCAGGAAAGAAACAATTTAGCACCATCCAGGTGTAGATTCCATGAGAGATGCAGGTGCGTGCATGTATGCTTGATTCTAAAAATGTACACAGCTGGTGGTGGATAATATATAGCTAGATTATTAGTGGCTCTTGGCTTCGCATCTCTTTTTAACTCTCTGGCATGAAAGAACCAGCTCATCACATTACGTCTGACCATTAGGACCCATTACCACAGCTTGATCTTTCATTAAAGTATCAATATTCCTCCCAACACCCTTTGCTCCAGAATTCCCAATTAAATTACAGCTTTAATTGTCTGCTGTCATTGATGGATAGGTAAAATACATATACAGAGTCTGCAGCAGCAACTGAAAGTGCTTGCCTTGATGCTGAATTACAGTGTGGATTTAAATGTTCTTTCTTTAGTGCATGAGAAACTGTCATAAATCACTGCTTCAGCGGAGTCCTCTTTTAACTGTGTTTACTGAGCTGAGGTCCCAGGGGCCACTTGCTGATGGCCTGTGGAAAGCTGTCTGGTCATATAATGTTGGCCCTTCCTGATTTCCAGCCTTTATAACTGAATTGTGTGACAGCTAAAATCACAATAAATAACTCCCTATTATTACTGTTCTAGGTAATAAACTGCTATAGTTGTCCCGGGGATGTTATTTGATTGTCATTAGGCAAGGGGAGAGGGTTCTATGACACTATTTATTAAAAAGTGGCCCATGCTCTGAAAAAGCTTGAGAACCCTTTCTATAACTCAGCACTGATAAATACTAAATATATATATTCAACTTCATTTTCTTTTCTTAGTGATTTGATTTTTTTATACTGGATCCTGACCTTAAATGGTGGTGGAATGGATTTATAGTTCTGGTGTGGTTAAAAAGAGATTGATGCTTTAAAAGCAGTTTTGTAGTATTATTATAGGCAAATTCTATGATCCTGACCTGGTGAATTAAATGTAACCCTGGGTATTTCACTGCAGAGCACCTGGGTTAAAGAAGTCTTAAGCCTCTTTTTTCCCTTTTGAGCTACTAAAAATCAGGTAGGCTGTGAAATTGATAACCTTTATAGTAAACAGCTATCTTCTGCCTGCCAAATAACAGGGCAGCTATTGGCATCCATCTATTTTCCTTATAGAAAAAAGAATACTGAGTTAATTAGTGTCAAAATAGTCCTAAAAATGCTAAATTCACCAAATTGGAAGGATGTGAGCTTAAGTGGGATTTAACTGGTGCATGTATGTTGTGCTGGCACTCTGCACGGGGTAAATTTCACCCCAGTATTTGAGTGCAATATAGCTACTAAATGGGAAAAAAGATCCATTTCTATATTTCTGAACTGAAAGCATTGCAGGAAATTGTGAGTCTACAGCACAAACTCTTAAAGTGTCTCCCAGAATACTTCTTTCTTGAGATGGTCTATGTGCTAAGGAAAGATGGCTGGATTTCCTCTTTTGGTCCCCTGAGTTGAAAAATCAATTTTCATCTCACTTGTCTTCCTCTTTGTGTTTTTTCTTCTTCTATGAGGAAAAAATACTACGTTACTCATAAACACAGATGTATATTACATATCAAAACTAACGTCAATGCCATGTTAAAGCTGAAAAATCAAGGGCAGAAATGTCAATAAGAAATTCCTATATATCAGTGTCATGGGGAAGCAGACCTTCCTACAGTCACCCAGGCCTGTCTCATCCATCCAGATTACTATATTGGACTATTCCTAAAATTTAGTGAAAGGCATAGGGGGGAATGCAAAACTTTTCAAAAGCATCCTAAGTCCCACCTTCAATAGTGATTTAAGCACTTAGAGCCATATCTCCAAAGATATATTTAGATGCCAACTCCCTTTGATTTCACTAAAAGAGTTAAGGGCCTAAATATCTTTGAGGATTTGAGTGATAGGAACCTAAGTTCCATTGACATTCAATGAGAGTTAGGCTCCTAAATCCCTAAATCACTTTTGAAAATGGGACTAAGACTCTTAAGCCACTTAGGATGCTTTTGACAATTTTACCCAACTTCTCTTATTAACACTGGATGCCAGCATGCCAAAGGATGCAATACAATTTCTTCACTGGAATATACAAAGCTGTTTGCTTAATTACTTACAACCTATATTACAATCATCTATGTTGCCTAGCAGTTTTGGTCTATGTAGGCTGGTATGATCTTTCTCCAGATTCAACATTGATCAGTGGTCCTTTGTTGTGGAATTCTGACCCAAAAGTAGGCCACTGGAGTCCACCACATTAGGGCCATTGCAATTCTCATTTATAATTCTTCTGTGTTTTGCGGGTTTGTTACCTGACCAGCCAAGATCTGATATTAGTGCGTTCAGGAATTGACGCGACACTGGTTCGATAATGTAATTAAAGCCTTTCTATCTACACTTATAAAATGAGCCCCCCAAACCAAACGTCCAGTATACATTAGCTGCAAAAGCAATTTTCCTCATCAATGCGGGAAAGGGGCAGTGGTTTGAATTCTTGACAGCTTCTCAGCGAGCTTGGATCCATAGTCTCAGAAGAAAACTGGGTGAGAAGAAAGTTCTGTGTCTGGAATGATTTCTCAGTCTTGAAGCGCCCTTGTTAGTGGGATTGCTTCCCTCTTTGTACTCTTAAATTGAGTGTTTTCAAAGCATTTTTGGTCATTACATGACAGAACAAAGGAAATCCAAATAAAACAGGGGAAAGACCTATATGTTTCTAAGAAGGTGTTAGCCACCTGGGTTTTATTTATCAGCAATCCGGCACTTATTTTGCACAAAGTTTCACCCTTTCCTAACAAAAGGGGGTTGGAGTCTGCTGAAATGAAAATTGAATACCACCTGAGTTGGTACCTATCAGAAGATAGGATCATACGGTATCCTTGAAAAATATGGAGCCACTGAGGTATAGATGAGTTAATTACAGAAGATAATTTTATTAGGGAGACTGGTCAGTCAAGAGGGACCATTAATCATAGGAAAGGCAGTTACCCTGATGAAATACCAGACATTCTTAAAGAAGAAAACAGCACAGGTGTGTTGTAATAAGATGCAGTCACTTCTTTTCAAAAAGGGATTCCAGCCATGCCCACGCTTTTGCAATATGCTTCTTCTTAGTAATATTTCGTAGCTTAATTTTATAAGTAGGCCTAGCCTAGCTTGAATTTCATAATCTACAGGCTCCTTCCCTTTGTTTTTGTATTTTTGCTTTCCTGATTTCACCTTGCTAACGGGCAGTTAAATCCTTTGCAAATAGGGTGGTGTGACTAAGCTGTTTGGTTTGTGCTCTACTGGTTATGGCTGGTTGGTCCTTTTTTAGGTTTTTCCCAATGTTTTGTATTGTAGGTCTTAATAGGATATTTATCAATGGATTACATGAAATAAAGCAGGCTTTCTTTAATTAGTGTATTTAAGTTAAATAAATGTGATATCTTGATTTAGTGAGGCTTTTGATAATGTCTCACATGACCTTTTCGTAAGCAAAGTAGGAAAAAATAGCCCAGACAAACCTTCTAGAAGGAAGGTGCACAACTGGTTGGAAAAGCATACTCAGTGTAGTTATCAATGGCTCACAGTCAAGCTGAAAGGGCATATCAAGTGGGGTCCCAGAGGGATCTGTCCTGGGTCCGGTTCTATTCAGTAGCTTCATAAATGTTTTGGATAATGGCATAAAGAGTACACTCATGAAGTTTGTGGCTGATAGCAAGCTGGGAGGGGTTGCAAGCTGTTGGAGGACAAGATTAGAATTCAAAATGATCTTGACAAACTGAAGAACTTTTCTGAAATAAATAGAATGAAATTCAGTAAGAATAAATGCAAATATTACATTTTAGGAAGGAATAATCAATTGCACAAAACAAAATGGAAACATCCTAAGATGAACAACTGCAGAAAAGAATCTGTGGTTATAGTGGATCACAAACTAAATATGAATCAACAATGTCACTATTGCACCCCCACGCCCTCCAAAAAACAAACATCATTCTGGGATGTATTAGCAGGACTGTTTAAGCAAAGCATAAGAAACAATTCTTCCACTCTACTCAGAACTGATGATGCCTCAAATGGATTACTATGTCCAGTTCTGGACACCACACTTTGGGAAAGATGTGGACACACTGGAGAAAGTTGAGAAAAGAGCAACAAAACTGATTGAAGATCTAGAAAACATGGCCTACAAGGAAAGATTTTTTTTAATGAATTTGTTTAGTCTGGAGAGGAGAAAACTGAGTGGGGATGTAATAGCAGACTTCAAATATGTAAAGGTTGTTATAAAGAGGAGGGTAATAAATTGTTCTCCTTAAGCACTGAGCAAAGGACAAGAAGTAATGGCTTAAATTGCAGCAAGGGAGATTTACGTTAGACACTAGGAAAAACTTCTTAACTTTAAGGGTAGTTCAGCACTAGAACAAATTCCCTATGGAAGTTGTGGAACTGGACTAGATGACTTAGCAAAGTCCTTTCCAGTCTTACACTTCTATGATTCTCATCACGAGTCCTGATGCAGTTAAGAGTGTCTCAGTAAATGCAATGTTCTGAACCATTTTAGCATTAGTGAGTCCTGAAAAATTGCACAGAAATTATTCCATTGGACTATGAATAATTTTTTGAACTTTTAAAAATGCTGCGTTCATTTTCGTCAAACCTGAATACCTTATTTCTATCCTAGCAAGCTATAAACCACACTGAGTTTGAAGTTCCTAGCTTTAGCCATTTTTTTTGGAATGATGTAAGTCCAAAATTAAAAATGGAACATATGGAGACGGTCTTTTTACACTCAACTGAAAAAAATGGCTGAACTAGGCCTGATGAAAGGTTGATTTTTGTTTGTTTTTAATATTGCCTTGAGACTGAGCTGGATCATGGAAAATTTCAACATAAATAGGTATATTTTGAGAAAGTTATGGGTTGCTGAAAAAGCTGGGCTGCATCTTAACCTTAACTGTAGCATTTGATATCAGGAACACTATAATAACATCATAATTATGTATAATATCTGAGAATTTTCTGTTCATCCTCCATAAAGATAATGCAGTGTGAGTCACTAAAAATTATGAAACCAAATTGCCATTTTAATTCTAAGATATTATTATCTCAACTTGCACGACCCAGATACATCTATCTAGGCAGTAAGTTTTCATATTTACACAGGAAAAATATATGTAGAATAATTGAACAGCCAGTGGTTTAGAGCTGGTCATCTGGGCATTATTACCGGAACAGTAAGATTAGGTCAGCCTGTGGTGCTTCACTTCTCCATCTGCTGTTTCTCTTGTTGATTTTTGGCAGTTTTTCTAAGTGACAAGACTATGGTGAAGGTCTGAATCCAGTGATCTGAGTGGGTGATATCTATCAATCTTGTGCCACACAAAGGCAATATTGCTAGGCAACAAGTAACAGCATGACACCCTCATTCTGCAATTTCCTCTTGGTGATTTAGACTTCTACGCTAATGTATTAACTATGCTGAACTTTCTTTCACATACTTTGGATGGTAACTTTGATGGATATTATTCTTTGTGCTTAGATTTCTTTCTGTTGGACATCAAATACTGATCCTAGTGAATTGGTACATGGTTACTGTAATGGTTGCAAGAAGTCAGGGTCTGTACATCACATTCCTAATATTGCTGGTACATGTTGAAGGCAACTGTTATGGGCAAAATGAAAGTCTCTTAAGCCTTCAGAATACAAAAGATCATGAGGAGGTAACTAAGGGAGAAGTTGATGTATTTACCTGTTCCTGTTCTGGCTCCCTTCCATCTTTTTCCATTTTCTCTGATCCAGTTGTTAAGATGCTAGCTTAGAACTCGGAAAACTCTGAGGTTCAATGCCCTGCTCTGTCAGAGATGTCCTGTGTGAGCTTACGCAAACCAGGGTATTTCAGAGTGAACTTGAGTTATCTCCACTCTTGTTATTTCTATTGAATTAGACTAGCTTGAGAGAGAGTGGCCACACTGTGAAACAACACTTGAACTTCTGCATCCCCACTGGTGCTGCACTAACATGAGACACTAGAACTTCTGGGGGTACATCCCAGGGTTCTTTTTGCTGCAGTGAACTGAGCCAGTCTATGAATTTTCCCACTGAATTGTGGGATAACTTGTCTGTCTGTCTTTTCAAGGGGGAAGGTGGGAAGGCATTGAAGGGCTACTGGCACTCAAGTGGAGCTAGCCTGTATCCACACTGCAGAGGGGTCATGTTAGCAGCTGAGTTGTGCTAACTTGGGCTTTAACCTAGACCCCCTGACAGGCTGGCCAGCTTGAGTTTAAAGCCCCACCAAACTCAATTTAAGAGTTTTCAGTCATGGAGGATAGGTTCATCAATGGCCATTAACCAAAATGGCCAGGGATGCAACCCAATGCTTGGATATCCCTAAGCCTCTGGCAACCACAACCTGAGACAAGATTTTCCAGGGATGGATGAAGCAATAATTGTCCTCTTCTTTTCATTGCCTCTGAAGCATCTGGGATTGACCTCTGTTAATAGACAGTATACTGGGCTTGATGGATCGTTGGTCTGATCCAGTATGGCGATTCATTCTTCTCAAGGGGAGTAGTGGGAGCAAAAAGCCTAACTGGCTTCAAGACTGAGCTTGATAGGTTTATATAGGGGATGGTATGATGAGATGGCCTACCATGGCATGTAGCCAATTTGCGACTGCTAATAGCAAATATTACCAATGGCTGGTGTTGGGATGCTAGATGGGAAGGGCTCTGAGTTGCTATAGAGAATTCCTATCTAAGTATCTGGTTTCTTGGTCTTGCCCACATGCTCAAGGTCTTAACTGTTCACCATATTTGGGGTCAGGAAAGAATCCTACCTCATGTCAATTAACTGAGAACATGAGCGGGATTGCCTTCCTCTGCAGCATAGAGGATACGTCATCTGCAGGTTTAAATTAGTGTAAATGGCGGATTCTCTGTAACTTGAGGTCTTTAAATCATGATTTGAGGACGTCAGTAACTCAGCCAGAGTTTATGGGTCTATTACGGGATTGAGTGGGTGAAGTTCTGTAGCCTGCAAAGTGCACAAGGTCAGACTAGATTATCGTGATTGTTCCTTCTTACCTTTAAAGTCTGAGTCTATGACAGGACTTGATTTAGGGGTAACATTCAAGTTATAACTCAAGTTAATTTTTCATTGAAGACAAATCTCATTTAATTTCTCTGTGCCTCAGTTCCCTATCTGTAAAATGAGGATAACAGCACTTCCCTAAGACACATACACTGAAGATTGTGAAATGCTCAGATGTAATGGGAGTCATGTAAATATCATAGATAGAAATGTTCTTTTCTTCCATCTTAAATATTGTTATAATTAAAGAAGTGACTGATGTATCGGTTTGGAAATAGGGAAAAAAATACTTTAGTTTTTATGTCAGTTTTATTCAAGAAAACAAAATACGTATTTTCTAATTAATCTTTTTTTATAAATCGATGACTTGTACTATTTTACAGCGATAACAATACAATTTAAAAAAATAAAAACTGAGTGAATGTAATGATAAATAACAAATTGGTTGTAGGCACCTGTTGTCCAGGTGTCTAGTATTTCATAGCTCGGTTGGCTTATATAAATGGGCATATTTTCAAAAGATCAATGGCTGTCTCTTGAATGTCAGTGCACATTGATGCATCTCTGCAGTTTTAGTTCACAAGCCTCGATGCCCCTGTTTTGAATACCGCACATTGCTATTAATTCATCACAGAGCCAGATTCTGTTTCACAGTGGTGTAAATTTGGAGTAAGTACAATGGAGTCAAATTACTTTGGATTCATATTGGCGTAACAGAGATGGGTCTAGCCAGTATTTCCCGTGAACTGCAGCATATGGGCAACAGTACAGAGCTCCACTGAAGCCTACAGGACTCTGTGCTGGCAGATGTGCCTGTGCAGAATTACAATAAAAGATCAGGGCTTCAGTATGTAAATTGGATATATATTTTAGGCATTACATTTCAAAATCAAAGCCCATGTTGGAAGATACTTTGCTATTTGTTGTTTTTGACTGCATCTCCCTTCTATTCCATTTAGGTTTTATGCTGTGTATCTCACCGTGCTGTCTGATTGTCTCCTAGTGGCACATTAAGTGAGATGACTAGTATCTGTTACACGTGGTTACTTCTTCATTCCTTTCCCACAGGGGAAAAGAGCATGTGGATTTTGGGGGGATTGGAGTGTTGGGGGGCTGTTACTGTTCATATACAGAAAGTTTAATTATTTGAGTCTGGTTTCATTAATTGTATATGACTATCCAGTCGAACCAGGCGTAAACACACCCTTTTTCAGGCGACGGATTTGAAAGTGCCGTATTTACCCGCATATTTTTGACCATCACATATAAGCATGGCTGCGGAGATTTCCCCTATTGAAGTTTTCCCATATACGAGAGTAACTTCTTCAGGAATTGGAGAAACAGGAGGAACTTTTTTCCTGCCTTAAGCACCTGTTTTCTCCCACCATCTGCTGTGCAGTGCAGAGAGGAGCAAAACCGAGTGGGCCAGAGAGAAAAGGTGGCCAAATCAAATGTTTATCCCACCTCTGCATAGCTGCCCTTCTGCATAGCCTATGGGCTGTTCAAGGGGGGAAAGTGACATTGGTGGAGGGGTTGGAACCGGGGAATGGGTGCTGCAAGTGGAACCATCCTCCTCTCCTACATATTCTATGAAATACTAGATGAGTTGTTCCTGCTTATCATTGCACCAGCTTATCCAGATGTTTGATGAGCTCCATTAGAGGAGTCAGGGAACGCATGCACTGTCCAACAGCTAACGGCAGTCAGCTTGTCCAGGAGCCAGCCTGGACTGCCATTGCTGGACTGCAGTCCTTGAAGGGGTATGGTGGGAGAGGCCTTTGCACCGGGCTGAGATTAATGGGGTCTGGGGCCAGGCTCCCAGCTGCCACATGGAGCTACACTGCATGCAAAAAAAAAAAAAAACCCACCCCAAACCCATGGCAGTGAGTCTCAGAACCTGAGTCAACTGACTCAAGCTCCTGGGACTCTCACTGTAGAGTTAAAATAGCAAATGTAGACATTCAGGCTCAGTTGGAGCCCAGGCTGTGAAACGCTGCAAGAGGAGAGGGTCTTGGAGAGGCTCCAGCCCAAGCCTGGATGTCTACACTGCTATTATTAGCTCCATAGCGCAATTCCAGCAGCCGGAGTCAGTTGACCCAGGCTCCAAGAGTCTCTGCTGCAGGGGTGTTTTGTGCAGAGTAGATGTACCCCCACACACATTTTCGGCATCGAATCCCACTGGTCCTGCAGAGCTGGGGGAAATGCAGGCTGACAACTGCACATAAAAATCTGGATGGATTTTTGATTATCTTGTTCCCTGTTGCTGCACGTTTTTATGCAGCATAGGAGCCTCAATAAGACCTGGGAAAGCCTGCCATGCTTGCAAACACCTCCTAGCAGTCGAAATGTGAAAATGACTTTGAGAGCCACACAAATCTTTACTGAAAAATGCTTTTGTTTAATCAAAAGTAAAGTTCGGAACTGCGTTAAATGTCAGTTTAGTGAAAAGCAGCAAAAAGCCTTGGTTGGAGAATTCATACTTAGGCAGGGATTCAATTAATGTAATTTTGGATGTATTTGCCGTAGGTGTGGACTTGACCTTGGGGACTGATACTTTAATTAGATTCCAGTTTAAAAGCTTCCCATGCCTAATTTCAGGAGCATTATTTCCAAAAATAAATATCTTAATTTTACATTGGGTGTTGCTTCGTTTTTGCTGGACAAGCAAACACTTGATTACTTTGACATCCTGACCTTGGCTGAGCCCTCAAAATTAGGATCTCATTGTAAACAAAGGTTACTTACTTACCAGAGTTCTTTGTGACGACTCTGCATAGTCCCATGTATGGAGTCTGTGCCAACTGACGGCATCCAAGACAGAACTTTCTCTAAGCAGTGTCTGCACAGTCCCTTCCAAGGGGTTTTTGGACATTCTGAGGGCAAAACTATGTAAGGGGACCCTATGCACTGTGCTGCCTCTGTGTGAGGATTCATGGGAGTTGAAGCTGGGTCTGCGGGGCTCCAGGTAGCCTTGCCAGAGGTACTGTCAATGCCTCATACGTCCTGGAAGATCAGTCACTGCAGGAAGTGTCACCCATGGGAGAGAGCTGGCTCCCGTGCTACCCCTCTGATCGGCTCAGATCTACTATTTAAGTCTGGAGGGAGTACCAGGAAGTTGTCCATGCAACTAGTTAGATCTCTGACTTATTGCTTAAAATAGAACCTGCCTTGTTCCTGGACCCTGCCTAGTCCCTGTCTTTCCTTTCCCAGCCCCCTGGTTCCTGGCTGCTGACTCCAGCTTGTCTCTTGATGACAGTTCCTGGCTGCTGATTCTGACTTGCACATTGGCTACAGTTGCTGGCTACTGATTTTGGCTCGACTTGGGCTCTAGACCCGGGATGCTGACTCTGGATCAATCCCTCAGGCCTGACTGTCTGTGACTCTAACTGCTGGACATGACACTGGACCATGCTCTGGTTCCTGACACACTGTTCCTTACAACCATTGCACCGGATGGAAGTGAACCATTCTGGTATTTTGGGTCTGGGGTTTTCTCCCGTTATAGTGCTTTGTTATAGTTGTGAGGTTTAGTATCCGATAGTTTTTAAATATAGCAGAATGTAGATAGTTCAGAATAGTTTTGTTAGGTAATTCTGGGTGTTTGAAAACACCAAAAGAAGGGTTAGGGAGGGGGTACACGTGCACTGCTTGGAGAAGATTCTACTGTAGAATACTACCAGAAGGCCCCGTGCCCATAAGTGGGAATATGAAGAGTCCCTCAAAGAAAAGTTTGTGAAGTTCAAAAATTATTCTTAGAAAATAGGCTAAACTTGTCTAAAGAAATGAAGCACTGATATGAAAAAGGGTCAATTAAATATAAAATTTGTGAATTTCAAGAAAATTCAAATACCGGTAACTTAAATAGAAATGAAATCAAATGCAAATGTTACATAAAGTACAGATGGGGTAAATTTTATACAACATTTAAAAATAATTTTATAAAGTTTCCAGGTTTGCACAAAGAGCAGTAGTTTTTTGTCAATCACACTAAATAAAATTTCCCGTCTGTATAAACTGCACTGCAGTAACAAGAGTGCTGGTTATATCCTCCTCTCACTTACACAGTTATAAATCAGGTGTAATTCAGTTGACATCAATGGAATTACACCAGTGAAAGTGAGAGGAGAATCAGGTCCACAATTTTTAACAGAACAGAAATATTTCTTTATAACTTCATAGAATCTCACTTCATGTTCAGATAAAGCAATCTGATGTGCAGTCAATAGCAACTGCTTCTTGGATTGATTGCATAATTTAAAATATATACACACACTGTATAAAACATAATGCAAAACAAGATGGCTGTATCTGTGGACACAGTGAAGGTCAAAAATGTTTTATGGACATTTTTTATTTAAACAGTGCTTCAGTGGCCAAACTCTCCACATATAACAACCCTGTAGCAGTCTGTAACTAAGCAAAATAATTAAATGTTATAATAAACACAATGGCAGAGAATCATAAATACAAGGAAGAGAAATTTTATTTGCATTATTTTTGAGAAGATATAAAACAAAGACTGCATTGGGCAGAAAAGGAGGCATTTGTATAGAAAATCCCTTTTGTTGCTCCTGTCCCCAAATCTCTGTCTACCTGTCTGTCCATCATTAGCCTTTGGGGAAGAAACCATCCCCCTTTTTGTCCATCTGGACAGCACATAGCACATTGTGGGTACTCCCTACTGCAAACTAATAATTATAATCTCTCAGGGTCAAATTCTTTACTGATTTACACCCTGTGCAACCCCATTGACTGGGTTATCAGTCAGGACACAACTTCATCCCTCTGTGGGAATTTATATGACCTAGATTGTAAAATTAATGTATATAATCCTGCAGTTGGAGTCTCTCGTGTGGCAACCTATTGAAATCAAGTGAAGCTCTACTCAGGCACAAGAGTCCGCACAAGTGGATCCAGCTGCAGGAATGGGATTGTACAAATAACTAATAAAAATAGTTCTCCTGTCTGAAGAAGAGAACAGACTTCAAACATTCCCTGAGTGGGTCCATTTCAGGCAGAATTCCATCCCTGTCTGATGCCTAGTTCAATTGCTAATAAGAGCTTCTGAAGCCATGAGAGTGTTGGTGCTGGCGGGAGAAGCAGATGCAGGGTGGATGAGTGCTGCCCAGGAATAGCAGTATAATGAGGCTGTGCATTCTCTCTGGGGAGCCCCGGTCAAATGAATACATTTCTTGGAGCAGCTTCTCAGTGGTTTTGATGTCCTCACAAACCCGCAATGGAATACAGCAACGTTAGGTTACACAGTCACTCTGCTTCTGTTCCAGTTCCAAAAAGCGTTTCGTTCCTAAAATTTAACAAGCCCTTTTCTCAGTCCAGGCTTATTCTCCCGAAACATAAAGGAGTCTGAGTTTCCATTGCTTTGTGCTTTGCCTCTCATTTACCCCTGTGTCAAGTGGGTGTAGGATGCTGCCGAATGACAGTGACGACACTTTACACCCACTCTTGCACAGGTGCAAATGACTAAACAAAGCGCAAGGTGATGGGGGAATCGAGCACATGGGTTTGTCAGAGGCTTCAAGTATTTGATTGCTTAGCTGTGGCAGGTTTCGGGTTTTTTTTTTTTTTTTAAAGCAAAATTGTCTGGTTTTTAGTCCTTCATCTGAGCTAGCCCTTATGGATATGCCTGCACTGCAGTAACAGCCCCGTGGATCAGCCTGGATTAGCTAACTCAGGCCCACGGGGCTTGCGCGATAATAGCAATGTAACACTGAAAATAGCAGCGTAAACACTGAAACTCAGGCTGGAACCTGGACCCTGAGAGGGATAGGGTCTCAGATACCAGGTTCCAGCATAGGCGTGAATGTTTACATGGCTATTTGTAGCCCTGCAGCCTGAGCCCCGCGAGCCCAAGTCCATTGATTTGGCTCTGAGATTCAACATCGTGCGTTTTTTACTGCAATGTAGTCATACCCTGTATTACCTCTATACATATATGTGCACGCAGAAAATCTACCAAAAGTGATGGTAGGAAGGGTGCAGCTTGATTTCTTATTCAGATTATTGAGTCATTTCAAGTTTCTGCTTCGAGCAAGAGGTTTCTTATAGTTCCAGCTGGAATATACAAAGCTAATGATGTACATTACTAATATACAAAACAGATTTCCTATTACAAGAGGGTTTAGACAGTAAACATTTAATGACTTCAAGTAGTTTCTCACTGAAAGTAAAAGATGCCAGTTTTAACTGAATTTTTTCCCCCTCCCTTCAAGATGTCCAAAACCATAACAAGTAAATAAATTGAAGGCTATAATGGCTTTATCAACATGTTCCTAGTTCTATTTTGAATTATGAATGTGATCTACAATAAGATCAGCCAAGGATATCACCAGACGTTTCTTGTCCCATACACCAGCGGTTAATTCTGATGTAATTTATTCAGCAGAAAAGTTTTATTTGTAAGAAGTCTCTCTTCAGCACAATTTCAAGCTTGATTTCAAATACCGGAAAGCCTGTTAGATTTCTTAAAGTCTCCTGGAGAATTTGAAATGCTACAAACAGTGCGTTCCAAGAAAATATTTATAAAAATTGCATTTAAACAGCATCAAAGGGACATCGTCAAGGCTGTTATGCTAAATACCAGGCCTATTTGGTTCAGAGGCTTAAGCATATGAATTACATTTAATGTCCATAACGATATCTCCCTCTAGAGGTGGCTCCCTAGAGACTAACAGTCCACTACTTACACCTCCAAGCATTAATTTATCATTTTAGTTTTAAAAAAATCTTAATTTTAAATTAATATGGCTTTCTCCCTCCTTCTCAGGAGATAAATGTTTTCCTGCAGTGTAGTAGACTTGACATTGTGCTAGTGCATACGATTAAAAAATGTTAGATCTAGAAATGCATGAAGTTGTTTAATCTAATTCCATTGTGCAAATGTGTGAAATGCGTGGAGTGAACAAACAGCATAAATGGTGAAAAATTTAATATTCAGGGGGAGTTCGGTGCATAAATTGCAGCCAAAACTTCCATTGAGGAGCTTTGTGGGATTTTTCAAAAGCACTGTTCTGCATCTTTAGGCACCAAATCACCTTTGAAAATCTGGTCCTAAGTGATTTGCCTTAGCCCATACAGCAAGTAAAAGTGAGGACAGAGGTTCAAACACAGGAACTCTGGCACCTCATTTAGTCTATGCTTTTTCTCATATATTTATCCTTATTTAGCCATCCCTAGTATGAGCAAGGAAGATAATCAGAATTCTCTCTTCATGATATGTTGCAGCCAGTCCCCTGTTTCCTTATGGCATGTCCGAGTGAGGACCTAACACAATTCTTCGTTGTAAAGAAATGTTGACTATCAATTATCATGTACTTGGAAGGTTTGAAGTGCAGTTTTCTAAGTATGCGAAGTAAACCACACAGTCAGATACCAAAACATATGGAATTATAATGAAAATAAGAAACCCACCAAGGTATTCTGTATTTTTAAAAATGTGTAATAGTAACATGATTTATCACTTTATTTTATTGGGATTATTGCAGTCAGTTTATACACCAACCTGCTGCACAATTATTCCAAAATCACGCTGTAGAATATAAACCTCAGGGCTAAATTGAAAAGTAAGGACCTGAACTTCAAAGGTACTGAACACCCCTAGATCCCTTTTACTTCAGGTGGAGTTGTGTGTGTCCAACACCTTGGAAATTTAGGCCCTAAGTTAAAGATAAATATCACTTTTATTCTGTTAATATCCCCATTAATATCAGCCAGGAATTATGCACTTCTAGCACTTCCCATATGAAAAATAATTGCCTTTTGAGAGTATTTTAAGATAAAAGCACAGACCAATGTTAGTCCTTTTACCAACTGCATACTAATACAACTGGAGAAAAGGATATATTTGGAGTCTTCTAATTGACCTCAGTGGAGTTCGGGCTTCAAACTATTAAAAGATTTATGAAAAGCAGTTTTATGGAACATGAAGAGTATCCACTCTAAAACATTAATATTTAGGTAATATTAAAAGTAATTTGTTTAAAATAGGGTGGTGGAGAGCCTGTCTGTTTTAAGGCCTAAATGTCTGTCAAGTTCTGTTGGCCTTGTTAAATTGTCAATGAGACAATCTCTCCTTATGCTTCTCCTTTCCAAACTGCAGCAGGGTGCAGCTAGGATCCAATGTTTCTCATTTTCACTTCATTCTGGTGTTACCTCAATTCTAGGGCCTCGCATGCCACTGTTCTTCTTAAAAGTTTCACCTCTTCCTCCTCCTCAGGAGATATATTTGGCCCTAAAGGCAATGGAACTGACTAAAGTGGTTAAGAGGGGAAGTCAAAACACAAAGTGTGGGGGACCATACCCCTTGTGCACCACAGAGTACTTCTGCATTCTCCATCACTCCAGGTTGGCAGAAGCTCTTTGATAACACTGTGATAGGTACTTTAGAAATGCTATCTTTAGGCAGACGTCAGGACATGGCCACTTGATATGGGACTGTGCAGCTCCGCTGGTATCGCTGTCCCACTCTACAAAGGGCACAACTGCCACAGAAGTAACCAAATCCCTAAGAACAATAGTGGCTCTTTGCTGGTGTTCCACAGTCTTGAATGAGAGTTGAAAGATTGTGTTCTCCATGGAATACACATGCAGTGGGTCAGGTAATGCAGGATTTGGTCTTAAAGCAGCTACTCAGTTGTCTTGTAGTCCAAGTAGCTGCTTTCTCAAGTACATGTTTTAGTTCAAGTCAGTGGTGGGCAACTTGCGGCCCAAGGGCCACATGTGGCCCATCAGGCTTCTGAGTGTGGCTCACAAGTCGTTTTGTTAAAAGTTGTTTTCATGCATGAAAGAATGATACAAGAAGTGCATTAATTTGTTGAATTTTTGGTAATTATTATATGTTTTTGTAATTTTTGTTTTTGTAATAAGTAATTTAACTAAATTCCTTAATTTAATTAAATTCACACATACAGTATTTATTTTTTTAAGTTGGCAATACTGCATGAGCCACGGTTTCGGCTTACTAAGCACGACAGTGTGTCACTGCTGGTGGTCGTGAGTGGTTGTGCTTACCTATATTACTTTTGCCAGTAATCTGCTCTTAATTTTATCATGGATTGCTCTGTGTTTAAGTGGCATGATACAGATGAAGGAAAATCAAGTGCAAGATCAAAGGGCACAGAGGAAGATGTAGCCATAGCAGCTGTAGCCAAAGAGAGGAAAGTAAGTGACAAGGGCAGAACAGTAAAAGAGAGCTGGGAGCTGGCTTATTTTGTTAATGAACAGAAAAGGAAGCCATTTTGTTTAATTTGCAACGAGTGATATCAGTTCCCAAAAAAAATACAATGTTCAGAGACATTATGAAACACGCCATTTCTCTCATGTAGCAAATCTTTCCGGTAGGTTCTCCCCACTGTGCTCAACAACTTTCAAATCAGAAGGAAGCCATGAAAACACAGAAGCAGATACTTACGAGAGCATTAAATGAGAGTGACCGTGACTTTGTCTAGTTTTCATATTGTTTGGTTACTTGCAAAAAATGGAAAGCCATTCTCAGATGGCGAATTAGTGAAATAATGCTTTGTCGAATCCTCAGACGTTTTATTTGATGGATTTAAAAACCAAGAGGAAAATATCAGACGTGTTAAACGGCCGCAACTCAGCGGGCCTACTGTGAGTCGCAGAGTGAACGACATAGCTGCCAATCTGGAAAAGCAGTTTTTCAGAATTATATGTTTAAGCAATGCCATCAGTATTGCGTTGGATGAATGCAAAGTTATTAACGAAGTTGCTCAGCCCTGCATCTGGGTTCATTGTGTTGACAGTTATCTAAATGTGACTGAAGAATTTTTAAATCTCTTGGGAATACACGGGCAAGTAGAGGGCTCAGTTTCTTTCGAGGCATTTGCTGATTTTTTTCAAAGAGTACGGGTTACCTTTGGAAAAACTTGCGTCCGTTACAACAGATGGGTGCCCCTCTATGACAGGAACACACAACGGATTTGTGGCTTTGTTGAAAGCTTGTGTACCTGACGTATTTGGTGCGCATTGCATAATACACCAGGAAGTGCTCTGTGCTAAACTTGGCAAGGGAGACAGACTGAAAGCTGTAATGGACAAAATGGTACAGATGGTTAATTTCATACACGCTCACCCCCTGCATCACAATCAGTTTGTGGAACTTTTGGACCAAATTGAAACACAATATGAAGATCTCATCATGCACACTGAAGCTCTGGCTAGGCTGCAGTAAAGTCCTGGGCCACTTCCTGACTATCAAGCAATTTCTTGCTCAGAAATCTCAACTGTATCCAGAATTAGAAGATGAAAACTGGATTTTGTATGTCGTCTTCTCGCTGACATCACTGGTCACCTGAATGTGTTGAACAAGTCATTGCAGGGGGAAATCAACTCTTGCCCATGCTAATTATTAGTGTTAGAAAATTCATGCTACAGCTGCAGTTGATGTGCACTCTGTTACCATCACGTGACTTCACTCACTTCCCAAATTTGAAAAAAAATGCTGGACAAACGCTCTGGTCAAGGAAATGAAGAATATGATTCATTAGTTCACATGGAAGTGCTGTCTATACTGGCAGAAGTTCCAGAGGGGTAGCCGTGTTAGTCTGTATACAGCAAAAACAACAATAGTCCTGTAGCACCTTAAAGACTAACAAATTTCTGCGGGCATAAGCTTCCGCGGACTGCAACCCACTGCGTCTGATGAAGTGGTTTGCAGCCCACGAAAGCTTATGCCTGCAGAAATTTGTTAGCCTTTAAGGTGCAACAGGATTCTCATTGTTTATACTGGCAGAGCGTTTTGAGAACTGCTTCTCTTCTCTGAGTGATCTGAAGCCCTTCCTCTCGTCACTCAAATCCATTTGAATTTGATTTGAGTCAATCTGTCATAGTATGTCAAAGGCTTGGGGTTGATAAAAGGAAGTTTGAGGAGGAATTACTTCATGTTCATGCCTTGGATGTAGATGAAATCAGCCAGCTGAAGCAGGAAGGTATTCGAGAACTTTGGAAGAATATCCCTGGGCAAGCTCTACAGCACTTCATGGCAAAGCTGATGTCAAGCTTTGGTTCAACGTGTACATGTGAGCAGACGTTTTTTGCTATGGGACACATCAAATGCAAGAAGTGCAACAGACTAATGGATGGAAGCCTCAGTGATTGAATTGTGATGCGCCTGCACGTTTCTGACCTGTAGTCTGAGAAAGCTTGTGAAGGACAGGTCCAACCGGACATTACATTGAGTATGATATATTGTAAGAAAAAATATTTACACTTTCGTCTTTACTATTTGAAGTTGATGACAATTCTATTAACATATGAATGAATAAGTGTTTTCTATAACTTGTTAAGAAATATTTGGACTGTATTAAATGTATTTAAGCTTATTCCTGGGGTCAGGGTTAGTGCACATGCCCGATTTCAATCTTGTGGCCCACTGAGATAAAGGAGGGCCACTCCTGTGGCCCACTCACTAGCCTGGGTTTCTGATCACTGTTTCAAGTAGAAGCGGAGTTAGCTAACCCAGTTTCTGAAGTTAATAAGCACTTGATGAAGACCATTTGGTTCAATCTTAACCCAGGTAGGAATGACATGAGGCTGGCAGATAGAGAAAAGTGCTTACACAAATTGAATCTTAACTGCTTCCTCCACCAAGGACATCATCCTTCCAACTGTCAGAGCATCGTACAGTTTCAGGCTCCTCGATGATTTCTCTCTACAACATCCCAAATATCCAGAGTAGCCATACATGCTTTTTTTCTTTCAATGTGTGGAATACTATGCCCTATCCTTTCATATATGGATCTCAGCAGAGTGGCCCATGCTTTTGTCACATCAGCCTACGACAATTGCAACATTGTTATCCATAAAATTAGCTACTGAATCTAAAGGCAACACCAAGGCCCATTGGTTCCTGTTGGAAAAGGGTGCACTACTCTGTCAGCAACTCCTAGGAGCCCTGGCAAATTCACTACACGTAATACATTGCTGTTATAAAGAAGGTTGTGTGAGGTATCTCATGAAAACTGATGACATCATAAGTGTTGCAAGATATATGTACAGCTGGTGTGTAAGAAGTTGCCTGTACTTACTAAAAATATGTTTTAAAGTGCGTAACAAGGCAGAATTAACAAACCGGTTTTCTGCTAGACAAAACATGTCTATTCACCTATCCCTATCTCTGATATAAATTAAACATTGCAAACCAAATGCAGTGGGAGCTATATTAGCATTCCAAGTCAACACGAGGGTGTGAAGTCAATAGCAGGCTAGCACAATAGCAGGGCTAGCACGGAAAACAAACAGGAGGCAATTACAAGGGTTTACTAGACTATAACTGTGGGGACAAGTAAAACATTTTGTTATCCATTCACAGAAGAAACCTTTGAAAAGGACCAATATGCGGCAGCCCCTATTTTAATTGGAACGGGTCTGAAAGAGTATATCAGTCTCATAGTCCATATGCTATTCTGGCACCGCACCCAGGTACAGAATC
The DNA here is from genome assembly GCA_007922155.1 of Mesoclemmys tuberculata. Taxonomy (NCBI): domain Eukaryota; kingdom Metazoa; phylum Chordata; order Testudines; family Chelidae; genus Mesoclemmys; species Mesoclemmys tuberculata. The sequence goes on from ML675649.1 coordinate 13,351,507, forward strand.
CTGCTCAAGGACCTAAACCCAATACACAAAACCATCACTGGGCTAGGACCTGATTTAGTGGCCATCATTCTTTCCGCATGATATATCTGTAATCCTTTGGTGTACGAAAGGACAACCCGCTGACAGAGTTCAGGAGGAACCACTCAGATCTCTGAGGGCGTTCTTTGTCAGTGAAGAACCTTAGGCTGCAGAACTCTCTGCCACCATAAATTAGGTTTAGTCTGTGTCCTCCTCCTTTCCATGTACTGTACCAGACATTAGAGCTGATTAGAAAATGGTGTGGTTGGGGAGGTTCTGAGGAAAAAATTGATGAAAATGGAAAAAATTATTTTAATTGAAATTTTCCACAGAAACATTTTAACTTTTCAGTGAAAAAATTGTAAACAATGTTTCAGCCAAATCCTAAAGTATTTCAATTTGTAAATACCTTCTGGAGTTGTAGTTGATGTGTCTCATGCTCTTATTTACCTCTATAAGCAGCATTCCCTTGGTGGACTACATCTCCCATGATGCACCAGTCTTCCCCTCCTAACTGACAGGAGCTGATGCATCATGAAGCATTCTGGCTGAGACCCTCAGCCATACAGGAGAATAGGAACATGAGGCAATGAACTACAATTCTCATGAGCCACGATAGCAGCATATTTGAATGAAAATATTTTCATACTTAAATGGGGTTTTTTAACTGTGGTTTGTTTTGGGGTTTTTTTGTGGAAAGCATATTCTGTGAAAAATTTTGTTTAGTTGGAAACCCAAATTTCCATCAAAAAAAAGTTTTGAGAGTAAATTTTTGACCTGGCCTACCAAATGGTCTCCTTCATGTGAGCCTATTCCCAATAAAGAGGTTTTAATATAGTTGACAAATTTTTCTCTCTCCTAAAGGACTTAATGAAATGCAACCAAAAGTAGGGGGGAAAAAATATACCGCTATATGTCACTGGACTCTTAATTTCTGTTATGCTCTTTAAACATCATGGTGCTATGCACATTAGAAATATCCAGAGGTAGAGAGAAAGGAACTGTTTTTACCTATTTGGCTTGTCTGCATCTGAAGTAGATTTGCCCACTGCAAACATTTTTCACAAATAGCTCCCAACAAGTCCTCTCTCACTCTCCCTGGGAGAAGGAATGTGACAAGGTTCATGAGCAGATTTTATTTTCCTTTTTCCCTTTTGGTCTATGGAGTATGAGGAAAAAACACAAAGGATTAATTGCTTTTTCTCCCTCCTCTTTGCACCAAGGTAAAGGGAAGAACTCAGTAGAGGCAGAAGACCTCCTTTCCTCACCCCACCTAGAGCATGGTGTGTAGGGCTCAGAGAGAAATCCTAACAGCCTAGCTCTTGCTCTTATGCTTGAGTTAGCACTTCAATACAGCATGGAGAAAGCAATCTTGTGTGTCAACTCCCTTATGGATGAACACATAATGCATCCACCGAACCCTAAGAGTGTCTCATTCAAACATTGTGCACAGGGAATGTTTATCCCAAACAATAAAGCTGTTTCCATTTGAAGTTTTGCAGAAATTCTTGGAAACCTCTCCATTCCTAGGGTGACCAGATGTCCAGATTTTAAAGGGACAGTTCCGATGATATTTGGTGCTTTGTCTTTATATAGGAATCTATTACCCCCTCATCTCCATCCTGATTTTTCACATTTGCTATCTTCTTACCCTATCCATTCTAAACTTCATTGTTAAATCTAAATTTGGGGACAAAGATAACTTGACAGTGTCCTTTTAAAGGCATGCAGGTTATTGCACTGTGTACGCTATCTCCTCAAATTTTCCATTTCAGGTGTTTTTGTTGAGAGTCAGGAAAGCAGAGAAACATAGAATAAAGCTCGTTATAAACAGGGATCAGACCCCTGCAACCAAACACGTTATAGCATATATAGTATATTACTCCTAACAAAAAGCTTGTAAAGGATTCAGTTCTGTTACCCAGTACCGCAACACAGGTCCAATATTATGAACAAGTAATGCAACTAATATTTTGTACCTTATAATGTGGCCTGAGGGAGAGCACACTGGGTTAGATCTGTACTGATTGGACAACTTGTTTCCCAGTCAGAGGGCCATATCTAAGAATTGGAGGACCTTTGTCAACGTGGTGATAGGGCTATGGGTTGTAGAAGGAAGGCTTATGGTTTCTACCTAACAGAAACCTCTAGCCATCCTCTTCGTGCTGCTTCAGCTCCCACTGCTATCTGTTTTCCTCTCCAACTGCTCTGTGCTCTGGAGCCCTATCTCCCCCCACAGCAGAGAAGGAGGAGTGGATAGAATGTCATGTTTCAAACCCCTCTGGGTTCCACCTGCCACTTAGGGGCCATACCCAGGTTGCGGTTAGGGAAGTTTCTCAGAGTCCATGCCAGGACTGCAGCTACTGCAAAAGTAAGTTTCCACTGTTAAAGCTTCCATCTTGGGTGGCAACTGATCATTCGTTCAGCTGCATGAAGAGGGTGTTTAAATTAGGTTGGGGCAAGCTAAACTTTTCCCTTATATAGGCACATTTTACTTTGATTTAGCTGGTCAAAGTGACCCTTAGGCAGTGCTTCATTTGTCCCAGGGCTGAGCCCCAGCACCTCTAGGCTTGGTAGTTCATAGCCGTGGGACCTCTGGGCTTGCCACATCAGTGATGAAAATAAAAGAATTGCTTGAGCGCCGGCACCTCTTTCATTACAATTAAGCACTGCCCTTCAACTCTCCCCTTACAAACAGACACCGAAAGGAGAACTAGAGAAGGCTCTGGCTGTAGTATAGCAAACCACTCCCCCTTTCTCCTCCCCCACTCACCCAACAGAAGAGAAGGCTTGGGAATGGGAAGCTTCTTTTCCTTTCCAAAAGACCTAAATTTACAACCAAGCCTCAACAATAGAAAGAAACTAAACACATTTTCTTCCAGGCTGCCTTTCCTCCTCCCTATCGACTGTCTCTCCTATAGCCAAGTTCCCTGACATGCCCTTGTTCCCTCCATTGCCTAGAATCAGACTCCGCACTGTGCCACCATCTTTTCACTCACATGAACAGGGTTCCCCAAACTCTCTCCTGCACCCGCTCCCATCAGGGTCACTTAAGTAAAAATTACATTCACTAACTATAAAGGAATGGAGAAGGAGGTTGGGGGGAAGACAAAGGCCTCCTTTCTTTCTGGCCCCCTTTTTATGTCTCTGTTGCCTTCTCTTTTCATCTCTCCTTCCTCTTTCATCTCCATTCAATTCTCCCTTCCTTTCTTCTGATTATTGCATTCTTTCTCCCAGGATTTCCACCTTCATCCCATCCAGACTTGGGTGGGTGGCCCATTACCTCTCTCTTCCTCCTTTGAGTCTTCCACATCCCTTCTCCTGGTCTGCCCAGCTGAACCTGTGGCTGCCCGTATTTCTCTTCCTCGCCCTTCTTGCTGCCTTAGATCCCGTGGCCAGTCCAGTCTCACTGTTCCCAGTACCACTGCTCCATACTCTGAAGGCCAGAGGAGCAGGAGGTGTGGATAGAAAGTCATGTTTCAAACCCCTCTGGGTTCTGCCTGTCCCAGCAACCACACAGCTGGGGTATGCGGGGTTTAGAGGCCACACACAGGACACAGCTGGGGTTGCTGCTCAGAGGTTGCCCCAGGACTGCAGCTACTGTAAAGTAAGTTTCCAGCTCGGTGGAGTTAAATCATTCAGCTGCATGGTTTGTAACAATCTGGTGCCTTTATTGTTCTGTTCAAGGCTTCAGGTCTTATTTGTTCTTTGTTTATTATATTTTCTTTGTGCTGCCTCGTCTGTCTTTTTACCTCTGATGGTAAGGCTTTTTAGTGATGAGGACTTCAGGGGACTCAGGGCTTCAAGCGGGATTCAAACTGTTTGTGAGTTTGATTTCTCTATGTAACCTATTCTGAAATGTTATTTTTGACAAATGTGCAATACCAAGGCATAGGATCAAATATCAATATGATGAGGCTTTCTCTACTGCTCCTGCTTTTTGATCGGTTGTCCCATGAGTCTTCTTCATTTGGGTTAAAACAGGCAGGGACTTTGTCTCTTCATGTGTTCTTTAACTGCTGTATATCCTCATGGCACTCTTATAAAGATTAATGTTAACATGTTACTAATTGTAGTTCGCCTGTACCGATTTAAATGTGTGCCTCGTTTGGCATCTCTTCAAGGGAATGAACAATAAACATGTTATTGTAAAAATGTTTACCATTTAAATTTGAGGGAGGTCAAGTGGTAAGGGAGTGAAGGTGTCATAGGATCCTATTGACCTGCCAACCTCTCTTGCCTAGGCCCAAGGTTTGGATAATTCAAGGTGGGTAAATGCCCCTGCTCTGTGCTGAAACAAGCTGTGAGTGAAGTGATAGGAGAGGGGTGCAGGATAAACTTCCCCTGGGGAGTGTGTGCTAATAGGGCCTCATTCCATGAGGTCTGGCATGTTCCAGTTGCAAAACACTGTTTCCTCAAGAAGCAAGTTGTTGAGGTAGGAAGGATCCCCACACCCTGACTGGGTTGGGCTGACTAGCTCAGCAGCATTGGGGAGGGAGGTGACCCTTAGAGAGGAAGAGCGACTGAGTAACTAGTTGGACTAGGACTCAGGAGATATGAACTCCGTTCCCATCTCTGCTACTGACTTCTTCTGTGACCTGGAACAAGGCGCTTACATCTCTTTGGGTTTCAGTTTCGCTTCAGTAAAATGGAGATAATAATATTTCCTTTCTTGGCTTTGTATGTTTGGATTATAAGCTTTTGAGGGCAGAAACTTACTATGTGTATGTACTAAGACAATGTAGCCCTGATCTCAGGTGGGGTCTCTACATGCTACTGTGATGATAATAAATATATTAAGCATACGTAATTACTCTGCACAGAAATAGAGTTAATGACATAAGGCCCTGATCCCACAAGTGGTTCTGCCTGGATTTATGGGTCGATTCAAATGCAGGATGAGGGCCTCACCTGGCATTTTGGGAGGTGAAAGAAATCCTGCCAACTGCTGTGAAGAAGAGAAGGAACATGAGACTCCAACTCCATGCCAGTGAAAAGAATAATTCTTTCAGACATTTTGATTTTTATCTCGTTGGGCTTCCTTTTTCTCAGTTAATTTAATAATATGTTCTAAATCTAATATCTAAATCCATAGTTCACCAGTCTGTTTTATAGTTGGGGAAATACATTTCATATTCGGATTATAACTTTTCCAGTAAAGTTTAAAGAATGCGTGACAACTAATCTGAAAATATTGCCACTTAATGTCAGCCTGTTTACTGAAAAAATACATGATAAAGCCCCTTCGGTAATCACAGCTTGAAACAAACCAGAGCTCTCCTGGGCTAATGAGTGAAGATACATTTATTCATTTATAGGCTTTTCAATGGCATTCATCATCCTTATATCTTAGTATTTCATAAGCATTAATAAGTTTATTCTTACATCACCCTGGTGAAGGGAAACATTATCTCACCGAAGAACAAAGATTATGTGACTTGTCCAAAGCTACACAAGAAATCTGCCACATAGCTGGGTTGACAGATTTCCTGATTCTTATTCGGGTGCTTTTACCACAAAATCACCCTTCCTCATCTAGCTCTGCTACCCCTACGCAATACAAATCATTACTCAGGCTCCAAAAAATCATGCGATTTTAAAAAAGTAATACATGTGAAGTCTTTTTCTTTGCTTTCTGGCTTCTGAGCCTTTACATTGCACTTGGGTCACATTTGCAAGCTTTTCTTTGCAAGCCTGAGGTTTGGTGGGGTTTTTTTGTTTTAATGAAAGCTGAGCGGCTCATCTGATCACATGCTTCTATGAAGCTGGGGCTTTGGGAAGCAGGCAAAAGCTAGAGAGACATGTCATGAAATGATTAAAATTGGCAACATTGCCACGGTTATATTGTATACATTTTATGTAAAACATTATACTACCAAATCAAATTCCTCTTTTAGCCCATCCATAATGTGCCTGGCTTTTTCTAATGCTTTCAAACTTCTTTTGATCTCATATGAATCTGTCATGCTGGGCTGCAAGATAGGGCACACATTATAACGAAAGAACGCAACCTTTCTGCATATAATTCTGTGACCACGCCATGGAATGTTATTGAAGTGATGCAATATTGCTTATAAAAAATAAACGAGGTGTTTTATGAGGTCTGTTACATATCATAGTTTCCCTTTAAAAGCGTTTGAGGTTTACCTTTGTAACTAGATAACATTACCAGGATAGTCGCAGTATTTTCTAAAACTTGAGAACATACTGAGGGAATATTAAAGAGAAATTATGATATTTAAATACAAAAGCAATTGAAAGATGCATATGGACAATCACCAGTTACATAGAGAATTGGATTTTTAAAATCCTTAACTTTGCTCCCATTGAAGTCAATGAGAACTTTACCGTTGAGTCAATGAAAGCAGAGTTAGACCAGTGATGAGAAAATCCCACCCATATGTACTATTTAAATAGAGAGCACAGGGGGTACACTTTAAAAGGGTTTATTGGTTCCAAAGTATTACTCCACTGTATATAAAGACCCCGATCCTGCAAACACTTACGCACTTGCCTAACTTTATGGAAGTCAGTTGACCTATTCACAGGTGTAAGATTCAGCCTGTATCTGGGTGTTAGTACTTAGCACCATAGGAAATAACTGCTTGATGTAGTAATACCTTATCTTACACTTTAAAAAAAAAAGACTTACTGTGTCCACTTTAATTCAAACATTTTTCTAAAAAAATTAAATCTTTCAAAATGTACAGTATATAAAAGCCCTGTAAGCTTTACGATCTTGTAGGCTCCTTAATCCTTCTGTAACTAGGCTACAGAGCAGCACTTAAGCAGCTGTGCCTTTCTTGCCTTTTGGAAAATAATGTTGCTGCAGTCGCAGCAGGGATTTAAAGAGAAACCAGTTTTCTGAAGCAAGCTAGACTCAGAGTTTCTCGTCTTTGGGCTTAGTTTTCTTTCTATTTTTATTTACTTATTTTATTTCTGGTGCTTGTTCCATGCTGGAAATGGCTAACGGTTGAATTCGGAGTCATTTTCTTTGGCCTTGATACTGAAAACCTCTGCATTTACTGTACCTCTGTAGACACATCCATTTGGAGAACAGCAAATGATATTTCATTTTAAAAAAAAGAAAATTCTCCCTGACCAACACTAAAGCAATTTCTTTAAAAGCAACAGCATCAGGAAAAGGAAAAAATATGGGCTATGTTCTCAGTCACACTTACGCTTTCTGCAGCGCAAGGGGGCACAAATATCCACTACGCAGGGACTGACCCTGATGGAAGTAGAACTGGCCAGCACTGTTTCTAGATCCTGGCAGAAAGGGATGCGGTATGCCAGGGGCAGGGAGGAAGACATGGTCAGTGTACTGCATGCCTTGTTCTCTGCTTTATAAGGCCCGCTGAGGACCAGAGGAAGCAGAATGTAAAATGTAGCAGTAGGACTCTAAATAGTCCCAGAGAAGGCACAAAAGAAATTGCCAACATCATTGCTCCTTCCTCTAATGTCAGGACAGAGTAGTTGAGAACCAGGCCCAGTAACTTTTCCCCCTTTCAGTGGCATATCGACATGGTGGTGGCGGAGGGTAATAAAATAACTTGGAATTGCGCAATTGTAAAAGCCTCTGTATGTGACTGGGAACTGACATCATCTAGTCTCACCACTTCATCATTCATACCCATCTACTAAAATAACTCCCTTAGAAGAACACACGTTAAGAAGTTTTACACTAAAACGTGATACAAAAAAGCAAAACGTATTTTTTAAAACAAACAATTCAAGATCAAATATAAATTGAAAATGGTCTCTTAATTCACCAGTTTGGGTTTCGAGTCAGAAGTGGCCTATATTTCTAATTCTGGACACACAGCAATGAAAGCACCTGCTCCTTTTTAACCTGAATTTTGCAGCAGCCAGTAGAACAACTTGGAAGATCTCCAGTAATGATAAAAGTCGTGTTTTGGCAACAACTGTGATACACTGGTTCCAAATATAGCAAAGCCATACACTACCAGCTTCTCCTGGCAGTTTTAAAATCATTTTGATTCTGAACAAAGGAACCAAGGTAGTTCCCTCTCAACTGGTGTAATATTTTGAGTCACCTTATTGCAAGTTAATATTCAGGTTGCAACATCTTGCACCCATTGGAGCCTTGAAGAATTTTCTCGGGAAGGTCATAAAATAAAACATTACAGTAGTCTAACTTAAAGGTTACAAAAGCATGGACTACACCATTAGCATTAGTCTGTGACGGTGTTGGCTTTGTTCCAGCAGTAGTCTGTAGGAGATAAGAGCAAGGACTAACCATAGATTTAATATGATGAAGACAGGCACAAAAGTCTATTGCAATCCCAGATTTGTTTTTTGGTTTTTTTTAATGGAAGTCGAAGGGACATTTAAATCAGCATCAGTGCATACCTGTATAAAGTGGTGTACTTGGTAGAAAGTTCTCCAGTATAAATAGGAAGCCCACATTGGCATTTTATGTCAGCCCTTCCTTTAGATGTGTATGACCAAATCAAGATGACTGCAGTATTCAGTAAGGAGAGAGAAAAGACCTAACATTCTTGTAAAACTGTAATCTTGAAATCCATAGTGATGAAAAATGCACTGAAGGTAATAGACACTGCTAAAGCACAGCGTAGAGATCAAAAAGAGATCACTGTCAACGCCAGTTGTGGAGTGATGAAAAAACTGAATTAAGGTCAGAAATTAGGACCATCTCATTGGTAAATTACCAAAAAAGTTTCAAAAGCAAGAGCTATCTCAGAGACCAACTAGAATCTTGTGATCTAGGAGGACACTATAATCCAGCGTCAAAGCATAGCAACTGTTATTTAACTTTAAATTACTGATATCTACTGTCAAATTTATCTCCAGTTTAATGTAGGTTATTTTCTTTCTTTTTTGTCTAGGAATATTAAACAAAGTCCACTTTATTCCACATTGCATGAAATGGAATAAGCATCTCTTATGTATTTGCTATAGGAGCTAGTCCAAGTCAGGACTTGGGATCTCTTAAGGTCTGGAGAGCTATCTGAATGCTTCGTCTTTTATCCAAACCTGTGAGGTTTGCCTAGCTATAGTTGCTATTACTAGAAAAATATTATAGCTAAGATGAAGAGCGTGTAGCGCTTTACCATAAAGATTATAAGGCAAAAGGCAATGCTGGCCTAATGAAGGAGCATGAATCTAGAGAATTGATCATAGGACTAGCTGCGCTCTACTTTTGTAGAACTTTTGTACTCTAGTTCCTCCTTAAACACTGACTTACTGTGTGACTTTGGGTCAATTGCTTAACTTATGTCTCTGTTTCCCCACTGGTAAAATGGAAACACTAATATTTAATTTCATACCTAATGGGGAATTCAATCTAACAGAGGTGGGTTTCAACAGGAGTGGTGCAATGTTGGTTGGGGCTGCACTGGGAATTAATGAGCTTGTATTAGAAGAGGGCTTAGAAAATACAGAGCATTTTATCTGTTCTGGGTAAGACAACACTATATTTGCTACTGGGTTGTATTATTCAACCAAACTGATGTCCTCTTAATATTATGCTATTTTCATCAAGTAGTACTCTGCGGTCTCAGTCGAGATTGGGCACCATTGTGTTTACTGCTGCTGCTTCTAAATCGAATTGCTCTTTGCCACCACTAAATCTAAAGTGAAGTGTATGTCTTGCTGCAGGTAGGCGCAATCATCTTTTCCATCATCAGGATAACTCCTCCCTTCCCCCTACCAGCACTTGCAGTCCTCCCTAGTCTACAGCCCATTTGATGAAACTGTGCAGTGGGTCTCAGATTTAGCCCTGGCTCTTTAATTGCGGTGGCAAAAATTATTAGCACAGACTGTTGCACGTGAATAAATGTCTGTGGCTTTGAGAATAAACACCTCCACTTTCCCTTGATGGGTTCTTTTTTTTTTTTTATAAATGTCTCGGCCTCTCAATAAGGAACCTGAGTCATTTAACCATCCCTCATTGGAATGACACCTGGGCTTAGAGATTGGCTTGAAACTTTCCAGCGAGTCCCTGTAGCACTGCATTCCTTTCCTTTTCCTGGCATCAGGAAATTCCAGGTTGTGGGTACGCATTTGATTTCACGTGCATGAATGCTTCAGTGCCCTCCCACCACTTATCACTTCGATTCTTATTAGCCAGCCTAACTCAAGCGGAAGAATTCCAATATTGCCTTTAAGGATCACCTGAGCAGAAGCGTCTGGATAAATTGTATTGTTCAGTGCACCGAAGTTCTGCGCAGCTCACTTGTCAGAAAACAACTTAATTCTGTAGAATGAAGTACAAGGGTTAGGGTTATGACACATTTACTCGTCCTTTTCTGTGAGGAATGAACTTATGATAAATAGGAATTTCTTAGCTCCCAGAAAGAATCACCGGCTTCCCTCTTTCCAGAGACAAGTGCAGGAAACTCCAGGCCAGATCCAAAGCTGGGATAAATGGATCTAATGCTACCCTTGCCAGTTTACACCAGCTGAGGATATGGCCTGATTTCCTAATTCTCATCTAGGGGCTGGGCCCCCTGGACTCTTCCTGCAACATTTTCTCAGGGGTGGAACAGATTATGCTTTTCAACAGCTGTTGTCTGGTGCTCTGTGTTCCAACCCTTGATTTTGCTCTGCTGTTTTCACTGTTTTTCTTTCCACTTTACGACTCCTGCATAGAACATCAGATCCAGTAGTTACAAAGCAACCAAAACAAACAAAAAACCCAACCAGTGAAACAGGATAGACCACAAATGAACTTTAACGTTAACTAAATGTAATCAGGGAGACCTATGCAGTGAATTAAGATAATATAGGAGGACATTTTTGGAAGAGTGAATGCCCATCGGATAACTAAAACTGTCTTTTGTATTCATAGGTGAGGGCAGTCCTGGGATGGCTTAAAGTTTCTTCTTTCTCAGGTCCCTCCTTCTGATTTCCTTTTACACCTTTTCTTCTCCCTCCCCTCTCTTTTCTTCTTTCCCTCATCGCTTTCATCCTCCATCTTCCCTTCTTTTTTCTTGTGCTTGTCTGTTTTATCAGTGATATATAAAACTCATTCTTTAAGCCAGAAACCTTTCCTTATGTCCCAGAGGAAAAGTTTTTTTCCAGTTTCTTCATAATTTTGTTATTGATCTTTCAAGTAAACTTATAACTGCCACACAAATATTGTATCTTGGTTTTGTGGCATTTACTATTGGAAGTACTTTAGCTGACTCTAGAGTAGCACAATCTGTTTTGTAAAGACTGGACATAATTATTTGAACTGAGCCTATTATTAATCAGACATGTTAGTTCTCACTGGTCCTTCTACAAATTGTTTGGCTTTTTTAGCTGTTACAATGAACTGGTGGTCCATAAAGTGCATCAACTCAGGAGTGCCACAACTAAGGAGTAACCCCAGAAGACATTATGACTCTCTCATTCCTCTGAGCCACAATTCTTGTCTTGCTCCCTCCTTGCTCTGTGGAGTAGTAATTCTTTGCGGACCAATACCAGCTGGTTCATCTATGATGGCCAGTGAGTAGAAAGGATGGAGCTATGCTCTCCCTCAGGGTGCTCTTATCTCACCCTTTCCTTACCCATCTGCTTCAGGAAGGAAGGAAGCAGGTGCCTAGAACTGCTCACTCCTCTGAGTGTGGATGCAACACCCAAGTAACCCACTTGGAGGTGTAAAGAGGGTTTTCACTCTCTTGCATGGATGCATAGTCCAAATCATAATCTAATCCAGAAGAAAAAGGTTCTGAGGTTTAAGATGTAGTGGACAGGGTTCCCACAAAGCTATATTTATAAAATATTCTTGATTACATTAATAAGTCTAACCGATAATTGGAGCAAAATGATATTTTATCAAAAATCTACCTGTCTTCTGGAACTGAAATATGCTTTATTAAGTGTAATTAGTTCTTCCTCCCATTTTTATCCAGAGCATGAATAATGTTTTGTACAAAGCCCATCCTGCTTCTATCCTTCACCTTCACGACTTCCCCATCATTTTCCCCCCCTGGGTGCATCCCTGAACAGGAGCAGACAATAAAGATGGCATTGGCATCAATGACTCACCAGAGAACAAATAGGAAGTTTCTTATTTCAGGACTCCACTCTTAGGCATAGACAACATTTTTCTTTCAAAGCCTCAGAGCAACAGTTTGTAGTCTCAGAACCAAAAACTGGCAATGAGATTTGAGATTTGAGGATTTCAACAACTCGATCATGGGTTCGGGGTTGTTATAAATGTGTATGGGTAGGGTTTTGTGGCCTGCCTTGTGCGGGAGGTCAGACTAGATGATCATATTGGTCCCTTCTGACCTATGAGTCTATGAGTCTATGAGATATTTCAAAAACTATAGTCTGGCTTGGAAAGTGAATCCTGTCCCACTAATGCCCCCATTCAAATCCAGGCTCTAATTCCACTGGGAATCAGGAGAAGCAATTTGAGGGTGGGAGAGGGGGGAATATGGGAAGGCCACACAAGGGGACTGCACATTTAGCAAGGTCTCCATGCATTCAAAGAGGGATTTGACAGGACTGGGAAGAAACCGATGACATGAAACGAAAGATATCTCATGCCTCATCTACACTAGGGCTTTCACCATTGCTAGTAGTGGTAGAATTGCACTGGTGGGAAACCTAGGGTGGTGCGGAACACCTGAAAATTCTCGGTGTCAATTCAGCTCCTGTGACCGTCATCTCTTCCTTTTGGGCTTGGCTGAATTTAGGATCTGATATCACAAATGCTTACTCACGGGAGCGAGGTTTTGTAGGATGGGTCCCAGGATAGACTGTAAGTTGTTTGATGCAGAAACTCCATGGGGTAAGGGCATGATCCGGTTCTCAGTGAAGTAAAAAAAAGTGGTATGGGGTCAGAACTGTCTTTGACAGACATAAAAGACCATCATGTGGCCACTAAAATCAGTTACTTAAAAAGTTAGCACTCATCTGCCATGCATCAAAGCAGCATAGCTTCATTCTAAGGGACTGTCTACACACATCTTTTTAGTTACGTGTTACACATAACCAGGAGTAAGGACACTCCACCATACTGTGCCTGCAGCTCATCTTCAACTCCAGGATCGTGTATGGGAGTGGCCCTTCTACTCTAACTAAGGACCCACTAAGTCTGGAGGAAATCCCTTCCACTGGCCTCACCTTTCCCCCCACCTGCATGGGAGGAGGAGGGTGTATGTACTGCTGCTGTTTTTGTTTATTTTCCCTTCCTTCCTGGTATATCTGTGGTATCGGGACATAAAATGGTTCTGTTTCCCAGATCCTTCGCTTTCCACTGTGTATGCATTGGACTATTATGCCTGCATCGTTGGTCAGTCTAGCTCTGTCCTGCTTTCTGGCTTCCTTTATCTTGAGCCCAGTTACTTGTTCTGCACTAGTGGCTGTTATTGTTTTGATCCTTCCCCTGGGCCGTTCAGCTGCCTTTGCTACTTGTGTCCCATTCTGGTATCCGCAGTTCAGCAAGTTCAACTGATAAATTGGAGAGGGACCAGAGAACAGCCACAAGCAGGATTAAAGGATTGGAAAACATGCCTCATAGTATAGAATCAATTAGCTCAATCTCTTTAGTTTACCAAAGAGAAAAATAAGGGGTGACTTGAATTCAGTTTATAAGTAACTACATAGGGAACAAATACTTGATAATGGGCTCCTCAAACTAGCAGAAAAAGGTAAAACAAGATCCAATGCCTGGAGGTTGAAGCTAGACAAATTCGCACTGGAAATATAACATACATTTTTAACCATTGGAGATTGAATGTTTCTCTAATGTATATGCTCAGGTTCAAACAGGAATTACTTTAGGGGACATTCTGTGGCCTGTGTTATGAAATGAGACTAGATCATCACTGTGGTCCTATCTGACCTTATAGGATCCCTTTCCTTTTTTCTCTCTGCCTGATCCACCTGTCCAAGATGAGCCAGGGGATAAAGTCAGAACAATGGTCAAAGTCAGTGGGACTTTGAAAATGTTTTGTCCCAGCCACCTGTGAACTGACCACCTGCCCATCCAAGAAAATTGTAGGTGGTATTGCATTGTCTCCCCATTGATGTCCTGAAAATCTGAGGGTGCATGAAAAAACTTGTGTTTCTGGGGGTGTATCCCATGGTTCTTTGTGCTGAGATGCGCTATGATTCTTTCCCAGTCAGTTGTGGGAGAACTTGTCTGTTCTTTGGGGGGGAATTGTGGGAAGACATTGGAAGACTATCTGCATCTCCTTTCTGTAACCCAGTTTATAGCCTGTACCTGTACTGCAAGATAGGTGTCTTAGCTCCTGGGTTAAAGCACTAGCAGGTTTCTAAATTATTCCCAAGCCAAGTAGCAAACCCATTCAAACCACTTATAAAGCCAGATAAGAGGTTTTTATGCATCAACTGTAGGCAGGTTGGAGGTAAGAGCCCAGATTAACTCTGCCATGAAGATATACCCTTAAATACATTCAAAACTGCTCTTGTATGCAATCTCTCCCAGGCGATCTTCCCAAAACTAGAGTCCCTATTGCACCTCTGAACCAGAGCAGATAGAACACTTGGGCATTTTCTTTGTAATCCCCTCTTATATTTGTTTTCTTGGCCTCATAATATAATTAGAAAATATCACAGAACCCGCTTTCCCAGCACCAGAAAAATAACAGGCTCTCTGGAGCAAATAGCCATTAAAAAAACTTCCCAGCTCCTAACTATTGGAAATATTTTCATGATTTAGGGATTTCCCTGAGCTTATTTCCCTTTTTGTACCCACATGCACACACACACCTTTGTTTCTCACACAAAACAAACTTATCTTTTTTTCATGGACTTCTGGTTACTCTTCTTTATATATTTTTTTATTTCTGTATTCTCTCTCCCGTCGTCCCTGACTTTCTCATATGCATGTTTCTCTATGGCCATGAAATCGTATCTGCTCCTGCTTTGTTGGACCACTGATCTCTTCTGGAAAGGCAAACCAGACCTCAGATTCCATTCAGGCACAATGATGACCTCACAATTCTCAGCTTCGTGCTGATAGGAGGACATTGGCATGCAATGCGATGCTCGCCCTGCTGTCTCTTTTTTTTCTTTCTCCCATGATTAAGCAGTATTTTACTCCCTCTCTTGCTGATTAAAGTCTTTTACTAGCAGAGAGAATGAGAAAGTCACGTCCACTATCCTTGCCATCTTGAACAGAGGAGCTTATTCCCTTTAACTTTAGCTAGAGCGAGATTCTAGATGGTATTAACTGTCCTTTTCGGGCAAAAAGAGAAGACATTGACTGCTCGAGACCATCTTGCTTTTGTTGTTAGTGGGTGCGATTCAGTTTCCTTGAAGACAAAACAGGACAAACACACCAAAGGAGACAGAAAAGAATAGCAATGGTAGAAAATGCAGTTTTTGTCTTTGCTGCTGACTCGCAACCTTGCTGCTGGAGAAACATAGGCATGATCTCCATGGTCTGATCAGCCACTCCAAGACCTGGCAAATTTGTACCAGCATAGGGCTGTTGAGGGCAGTACTTTTAGGTGTCTCCTTGGCCACTGGCATAGCATTGTTGCGAAACATGCAGTCTTGGCCAGCTACACCAAGCTCATCTTAAATAAAAGGCAAAAAGTGAAAGATAGGAAACAGAGGAAATAAGGTTCAGAAAGAGAAGAACTCATGAGGGAGGGGTTCACAGCAGGAAGCCAAGTCTTACATGCCAGGAGCTGTTCAGAATTTAGCCAAAGCCAGTGAAGGTGGTGACGTCGCTGTTTCCCTTTCTCTGGTCCAGTCTGATCAGGATACCTTTCCTGGTAAGGACAATGAAATCCCAACAGTGACATGGTGAACTTGAGGGCAATAGAAGAAATCCCAAAGGACTGGAAATGGGCAAATATAGTGCCTATCTATAAAAAGGGGAATAAGGACTACCCAGGGAATTATAGACCAGTCAGCTTAACCTCTGTACCCAGAAAGATAATGGAGCAAATAATCAAGCAGTTTGTAAGCACCAAGATGAAGTTAAGTTGTAAGTAACAGGTAATATGCATTTGTCAAAAACACATCTTGTCAAAGCTACCTAATATCCTTCTTTGACAGGGTAACTAACCTTGTGGATAGGAGGAAAGCAACAGATGAATATATCTTGACTTTAGTAAGGATTTTGATACTATCTCACATGAACTGCTCATAAACAAACTAGAGAAATAGAGCCTAGATGAACTTCTGATAAGGTGGGTGCACAACTGGTTGGAAAAGCATACTGAGAGAGTAGTAATTAATAATTCACAATAAAGCTGGAAGGGCATACTGAGAGAGGTTCCACAGGGATCTGTCCTGGGTCCGGTTCTATTCAATTTTTTCATAAATGATTTGGATAATGGCGTAAAGAATACACTTATAAAGTTTGCAGACAATATCAAGCTGAGAGCGATTGCAAGCACTATGGAGGACAGGATTAGAATTCAAAATGATCTTGGCAAACTGGAGAAACACACTGAAATAAATAGAATGAAATTCAATAAAGACACATGCTAAGTGCTCCACTTAGGAAGAAATAATCAATTGCACAACTACAAAATGGGAAATGACTGCCTAGGAAAGAGTACTGCAGAAAAGTATCTGGAGGTTATAGTGGATCACTAAATATGAGTAAAAAATGTAATACTCTTACAAAAAAAGTGAACATCATTCTGGGATGTATTAGCAGGAGTGTTGTAACAAAGATATGATAAATAATTCTTCAGCTGTATTCAGAACTGATAAGGCCCCCGCTGGAGTACTGTGTCCAGTTCTGGATACCAGACTTTAGGAAAGATGTGGACAAATTGGAGAAAGTCTAAAGGAAAGCAACAAAAATGATTAAAGGTCTAGAAAACATGACCTACAAGGAAAGATTTTAAAAAATTGTTTGTCAGTAGTTTAGTCTGTGGAAGAGAACACTGAGGAGGAACATGATAATTACCTTCAAGTATGTAACGGTTGCTACAAAGTGGAGGGTGATAAATTGTTCTCCTTACCACTGAAGGTAGGACAAGAAGTAATGGATTTAAATTGCAGCAAGAGAGATTTAGGTTAGGTATTAGGAAAAACTTCTTAATTGTAAGGGTAGTTAAGCTTCTAGGGAGGTTGCGGAATCTCTCTCATTCGAGTTTTTAAAGAACAGGTTAGATAAACACTTGTCAGGGATGGTCTAGATAATACTTAATCTTGCCTCAGTGCAGGGGACTGGACTGGATGACCTGTCAAGGTCACTTCCAGTGATGTATTTCTATGATTCCGTGAGGTTTCCTGGGGTCCCATGAGACAGTGCATATGACAGCCATGGTGGTAAAGCTCACTTTTTCCTGTCCGTGAATCCCACTGGTCCCACCCCAGACAGACAATGTCCAAGAAGGTATGGCAACCTTATATTGGTAACATTAATTCTGTTGAAATGCATTTCAGTGATCTTACCTATAAATATTTCCTCTCGTTTTAGAATCTTTCAGTTCATTGTCCTGCCAGACCATGACTTTACCAGGAGCCTTGACGACCCTTTATCCCAGTTCTTTTAACCCAAATAATCTGGACTATTTTATTACAACTTTTGCTGACTTTCATAATCAGTTTCATGGTACTGGCTGAGTTGGACTTTTGTTACCTTGGACAATGGAGAGCATAGGTCTCTCTGCACAGTAGTGCCCAGAGATTTAGCTCTCCTACTGATATTAACATAAATTATTACTGTATGAACTGTTGTTGTAGCTGTGTCAGTCCCAGGATATTAGAGAAACAAGATGGCTGAGGTAATATCTTTTTTTGCACCAACTTCTGTTGGTGAGAGAGACAAACTTTTGAGCTACACAGAGCTCTTCTTCTTTCCAGACGTGAAGAAGAACTCTTTTTAGCTCAAAAGCTTCTCTCTCACCAACAGGTGTTAGTCAAATAAAACATATTACCTCACCCACCTTGTCTCATTGATTATTATTATTATTTAGCATTTATATTGTGATGATGCCTAGAGGCCAACTAGGTCAGAGCCCCATTGTGCTAGGCATTATACAAACATATAATAAATGATACTCCCAGCCTCAAAGAGCAATGGGAGACATATGGCTAACCCTCTGCAAACTACTCTGAAAAATTACCACTCCTCCTGCCAAGTTTTAGCCCAGAGCACAATTTTGTTTTGTTTTGTTTTGTTTTGTTTTTCATTTTGCTTTTTACAACCACGTTAAACATAGGGAGTGAAAGTAGTGGAAATGCTAACAAAACCTTTACTGCAGCAGCACGGACAATGGAGCTATGATAATGGCAAGTGCGCCTTTATCACAGCAAGAAAAATGTAAGGCATTCTAATTTTTGCACAGAATAAGCTATTACTTACGTCTACCACAAAGAAATGGAGTACTAGGGAAAAAATACATTAACGTTCTTTCCCCCCAAAAGAAAACTAAAAATAAGAAATATCAGATGTGACTCAGGCTTTCAAACAATAAAAATAGCAAAATGAAAGAACAAGGTTGCTTCATTGCCTAGAGAAATGGCTAGGATCTTTAAAAAGTCTGAAACCTGATTGTGAGAGATTCACTTTATGGGCTGCTAGGAAGGTGTTGACCTTCGTCATCAATAGACAGTCTAAGATTTTGTGGTTTCAGCAGTAAAGGAAGTGATAAAAAAGTCACCCCATTGAAATGTCAACTGGAAAAATCTCTAGTTCAAATCTCAGTGTAGTTGTTGTCTGCATACACACACACAAAAGAATCTATCTATCTATCTATCTATCTATCTATCTATCTATCTATCTATCACAGATGTATCTTGTTTCATTTTTAAGTGATAAACCTGGTAAGCCTTGACTTTTTGGATTTATCAGGATATCTGGAATCTGGTACAAATGTGTTACGATAGTGGAAATTTAGCTAATGGCCTATTTGGTGGGCAGCTTTGGATATGTTTTGCAATAGTACTAGATATCTGCATACTCCCTGGTTAATTGGAACATTGGTCATTCAACTGGTGGGAGGACAGTGGTGGACATACCAATAGTGTAGTGCATTCCTGGAAGAAGTGATTACTTGCATGCTGTTTGTGACCACATTTGTTCCAGGACTGGTATATATGTGTAAATAAATAAGTTACAGTTAGAATATATCCACATTCCATGTCACTGATGTTTCCTCCACTAGGAAATTTATCTGCAAGGCCCCAGACATCTGTTACTGTTCAGCAGAGGGGCAAAAATACAATACAGCCCTAGGAACCAATGCCCTTTCTTACTAGATCTGAGTGAATAATTGTTTTTTCAGTGTTAAGGACCAACTGAAATTTTTTTTTTAAATTCAGTTCAATTTGACCTGAAACAATTTTTTTCAGCTTTTTTGCTTTGGGTTTTTCGTTTAGTTTTGGGTCATTTGGGATGTTTATTTCACTATCTTTTTATTTAGCTAATTTTCAGAATAAAAATGCTGTTTTGAAATGAAAAGTTGAAACACTTTGTTTTGGAACAGCAAAATGAAACATTTCAACTTTTAAAAAAGGGCCAACATTATTTGCAAATTCAACCTGAATTCATGACTAGCTTCAGTGCCCTGAAATATGAACTTGTTCATGAATTGACTATTCGCCACCAAAAAAATTGGTCCAGCTCTAATTTCCACATTTTTCTGTGAAGATGAAAGTCAAGACGAATACTCAGCTTGCTCAGGAAAACAGATTTTTTCTGGGAGCTTTTAAAAAGCAATCCTGAGGTGTCTGAGAAAGGTGGCAGAGAAACTGTGGAGGGTGATCTGGCAGCACCAGATCCATGCAGTGGCTGAAGATGCTGTTCACCAGGTGGAGTGCTGCTATTGGGGAGGGGTACACACAAAACCTCACTTTAGACAGGAAAGGCTCAATGAGCCCTGGCCTGCTACATCTGCAATAGGTGTCAGGCTTGTAAGAAGGACATAAAAGGGGTGAACATAGCTCATTTGGGATCTGGATGGGAAGGAGAACAGCTCTTCATCAGCCCTCGCTGTGTGAGAAAAGCCGGCATGGGGTCAAGAACTGACTAGAGACTGCCAGACCTTCTCTCAAGGTAAGTAGGCCTGATTTGAGACTACTACCTTGATTTGCTAGCAGTAATTTGTAATCTGTTTATCACTGCTGGGTAAGATTGCCCTGCCTGAAGGGACCTACCACAAAATATAGATCTTTTGTTTTGTGTACCAGACTGAGGACCCAGCAGTGGTTTTTCAGGACCCCAGGAGAGACCCTGTCACAGGCCAAGACCCTGGTGAGATTCTCTATGGTGGGTGTCAACATGTTGGCTTTCTGACTTTGAGGGCTGGCCCTAGCCGCAATGCCATTTAGAACTGTTTTCAGGTAATTCTAAAATTATGCCACTGGCAAAGAGTCCATGGAGGATTGGTGTAACATAAAGGACCTCACTACATTCTCTGCCTCCACCACACCACATCTCACCTTGACCTGCCCATTACGTTGGAAGGGGGGTAGAGATGCAAGGCCCTCCGACAACCTAGATGTGCCAGCAGGACCTCCTTTCCGTAAGGGGAAATATCTGCTGACGATTCTGCAGCTGACAGGGACAAAGCAGCTTCGACCGGACTTCAGCTTATGGCCCCATGATTACAAAAGGGTGGGACTGAGTTGTGTCTGAGACCTGGGGTGAGTTGCAATGTCTGTGTCATTTCAGAATGAGGGAGACTGTTCTTTACTTACATGAAGAGCTAACTGATGTTGCTGAACCAGGCCATGAGCACTTCACTCACTGTGGCAAAGAGAGCAGTAAAATACTGTAGTGGCCCAGTTACCTTAGATAACCCAATACATCTGTGAGCTGGATAGCCTCAATATTTCCAGCTGTGAGAACAGAAAAGTACTGAGATAACCTTAACTGCCTGGGGAATGAATCCAGAGTGATTAAAAAAATGTCATTGGGTGCCTGCCTGACATACCCAGGTGACTGGGATTACGTCACCCTGATCTTCTGATCACTGTCCTAGCTGCCTATTCATATCCATATAGGACCCCAGTCAAAATCTGGCATGGCTGTTTTGTGTCACTTTTGTGGCCAGAATCAGTCTGGGTGTGGCGCCGCCTGGAACAGCCCTGGACGATAACCCCATGGATGAGGATCATCCAGTAAAATGGGCTTCTTATGCCACACGCACACTGGGGAGAACCCAGCTGGGGCAAAAAGGTGTGGGGGCCACAGCAATTCGACATCCAGCTGTTGTACTGGCCTATTGGAGCTGTTGGCTTCTGGCAGGACTGCCTGATAGCTAGTCTAAATTACACCAAAGTGCCCAACGAGTACACAGTCAGTAAAGGACTGGAGGAGCACAAAGATCCACCTTTACACTTTATTCCTCAGTCCAAGCTGAGCTCTGTACTCCTTCACAGCTAAGGCTCTGTGCTTGAGGCTTGGTTTTGCAGAGCTTCCAATGGGCTGGAAGTATTCTTTCTCCAAATCCCCTCTCCCTTCAGATCCACAACCTCTCCAGATTGCTGAGATCCTCAAGGATGACGACTTTGGCTGTGAGTTAATTGTTTTAGTGGATGCAGGCAAGGAATCCTTGTCAGCAGCCGACACGGAAGCATGAACCTCCCTGCCAGAAAAGCTAAGTACCTGTCCGCTTTCAGTACTAAATGCAAGACACAACTCTGACGTCGATGGGCTTCTCATCAAAGACACACTCATCCACGCCCCAGTGCGCACACAACTTTTCCTCCACTAAAATGCACTTCTCCGCCTGCTCTCAGAATTAGTGAAAGAATATCAAAACAACACTGACAACAGGAGAAGAACGAATGTTCTAACCAATCCAGCTCGCCTCTGGACAAACGAGAGAAACATAAAGGCAGATTTCTGCGGAGACCACTCCGATTTTGTTTACATTTTTGGGTCACATAAATACCATGATATAAAAATCTCAGCTGTTCGTTATGTAAAATCGGCTCAGTTTAATGCCAGTGTTGTGGTTAACACTGACACTTAAATACTGTCCTCTTTAGGAACTTGATCCTGACAGGTGCTGGGCTTATGGCCCTGATCCTGCAAAACATTTAAGCGTGGTCTTAACTGTAGGCATGTGAATAGTCTCATTGTTTTTAATGGGACTACTCACATGCTTAAAGTTAAACACATGCTTAACTGCTTTGCCAGGATGGGGCCAAACTTCTCAGTTCCTTTCAGGATCAGGCCCTAGATGAAAAAGTGCAATTCACATCTCTGTCAGAGCAAGTCGGCCAAATTTAACTTTGGCATAACTCTATTTAAATCAATGCTGAATTTAGCCCACTGTTTCTGTCTGCAGATTCTGAAAGAGAGCACTGTATCATTTCCAGTTTGGAAAGGGTTCTTTGTAATTATAATGGCTAAAAACTTTTTTGCCTAAATTCTGAAGAAACCAGTGCGGTCACTTGAGAAGTGACAGCAGAACTTCACAACAGATGCCTTCTAAAGTGCTAGTATGATTTAGTTGCAAGTGCTGTTTTCATCTGATGAGAGATGGTAAAAGGTGTTGAAGGTAGAGCCAAACTAGCCATAGGCATGAGGAGCAGGATTGGTGAATTGAATGAAGTCTACTATGTAGGTTATTTTCCCTTAGAATGGCATTTTTAGCCATAACTGCAGAACAATCAGAGAGCTAAAATTATAAGATTTTAAAGATAACTACATGACATAAGATTTCTTCGATTAAAATAACACATTTTTAAATGGAGAACTTTCCATATGAAAGCAGCTGTTTCTATCACAAGGGAAGCCAACAAAATGCTTCGTTGTGGTACCTGGCAATTCTGTGAATCATAGTATCGATGTGAAAAAGAAGTAACTCCAAAATACATGGACAGCTATGCTTGGTTGCATTCCACAAATAAACTCGTTCTTGAGAGCCCACTATGTAAATTTAAAACAGTTGCCCTCTGGAAATGATGATGAGTTGCCCCTCTACATCCATTCCTGCACATTGATTCATTAGAAGCATTTTAGATTATGCTTGTTTTTAGTACAAATGTTTTCTTTCTACAGTTGCCAGAGTTGTGTTTTAGATTGCTTGCTGCAGCAAGGAACCTAGTTTTGCAGTAAACTGTTCCAAAATAAAGAATGGGCATTTTAACAAAAGTCTATCAGGAAAATACTTATCTGACAAAGATAATGATTTTCTAATAGCTTTTTCCTAAAGGTGTTCTTTATTGAGGCAGTGATTAAAGTGTAGCCCAGCTGAGTTATAATGTTCTTCCATAGTACATCCTAAAGTCACGTTAATCAACTTGAACACATAAAAATACAATAGGAGGGGAGGCAGGTGGTGTAAATCTATCTGATACATCCAGGGTCATTTCAGACACCAAAGAGAGAGGAAAAATCTCCCACCAGTGATTACAAAAATATGGGTCACCATTTTAAAAGGAAGGGTTGTGGCCTCATTTTATTTTTTTTTAATGCTGTGCTTAATTTTTTTAAATTTTGCTCACGAGGATGATTCCATGATAGCATATTTGGTCTGTGCCTGCTCTCACTACAGCCACTATCAAAACTCCCATTGAGTCTGGAACCTATTTCTGTGAGTTTTCTGAGGAGATAGTAGAGTAATCCAGTCCTGTTCCAGTGTATCTCAGTTTAATATGTACAATATCATGCTGGACACTTAAGGCAACATTTCCACAAACATCTGAGTGACTTAGAGTCCTAAATTCCGTTTTTAAAAGCGACTTAGTTGTCATTGAAAGTCAATGGGACTCAGGCTCCTACATCATTTAGGAACTTTAGAGAATTTCCCCCTTAATCTCAAACTGCAAGCAGCATCGAGCAATCACAATTCCGGGGCATTATGCAGGGTTCCGAAAAAACAATTGTGTATGTTATAAAACAGGGAAAACTGATGCCCGTTTAAAAGGCAGCTTCCTTCAGTTGCTTGGGGCGGTCACTTGAAAAGTTTGCTATAGGTATGGTCCCCTTGGTCCAGCTAGGGTTGTGCTGCGTGTTTTCAGCCCTAATTCAAGTCAATGGGAGTTGTGGGTGCTCCGTGCATCACAGCAGAGGATCTTTGAAATCACCTGGAATCAGGCAGTTTGGCCCTAACATATTGCTTCTCCTTCTGTAGTATTTGTAGAGGCCTGAAAAGGCTTTTCTAAAGACAGTTCTTCTAAAACAGAGTTCTCAACTTGGAGGTTGTGAACCGAAGTCAGCTGGTTGTGACTACCCTACTATTCAAATACTGTGAAATGGGAGAGGGGTCCTAATCAGATCCCAACTAGATGAGAGGGGGACCTAGGGTGATCAGGTGGGTTGCAACATGGCAAAGGTTTGGAACCGCTGTTTTACACTGTAACACTGATTAAAGACACTGTCTTGTGGTCTAAAATGCCTCCTCCTGTTTTCTCTGCTCTCTTCTGTCTTTTCCTTTTCTTCTCCTTTTGTCTAATGCCCCGTGCCCTGACCAGGGAATGCGACGATCACTGTGCCCTGGCGTCCAGGGGCATATTCCTGGTGCCCGCAATAAGCCCCTAGTACTCACTGTAGATCTTTACCAAAGCTGGAAAAAGTTGCTATGTGTAATATTTTAAAATCTGTTCTTGCCCAAACAGATCATTGCGTCTATTTTTACATATCTTTTGTAGAATCTGTACCTGTATTTAAGTCCATTAAAAGGATGGTAAGTGTGTAGAAGATTGTTTAACTGTAATGCGAGGTTAGAGGCCAAACCTTTCTGCTTACCAAGCCATTCTGAAAGACATTCACCATCAAACCTATTACAATTAAGGTTCTCACAATAAATTGAAACATGAAAAAAAAATCCTTTCACCTCCCACCCTTCTAGACGGAGTTCAGAAGAGGCAGCTATGAATAGGAAATTTCTTTTGAATATGAAGTCTATTATGTGAGCTAGCAGTCAGCTTTGTAATTTGTGCAGGCTACCTGTCTCTTTCTGAGAAAAGTAAAGCAGAGATGAAGTCTGAGCCTGGTTCTGCATTTTGTTATGCTGGTTTGATGCCTCTGTAACATTAAAAATGGAGTCGAGAATTGGGACCTTTGGCTTTTATGTTTTTTAACAGCAATATATGCCTCAAAACTTAGAGTGACCCATGCAGTCTACATACATGAGATGCACCTGAGCCATCAAGCCAGATGTGAATGATCTCAGACTTGGCTAACACTAGGATCCATCTTCGAAATCTACCATTAGGACCTCTCTCTAATGTCCTCATTAGTCTGATTTTTGTCAAACATCCCACAGCCCCCATTACTCCAATACCTGAAATCAGACTATGGTTTTCTGTTGAGATGACTTTGTGCAGTCCGTAGAAGTGTGCATTATGGGTCAATCAGCCACAACTGATTTCTTCTAAGACCAAGGTCCTGACTCTTCCATTTCTACTGCACTTTTAACTCCCATTGAAGGGACTGAGGATTAAGCCCTAGGACGCTATGTATTTACTAATAACAATTTAGGGCTAGATTTTGTCACAAAGACACAGACCAAACTGCAATCTAGTCCGTAGTATTTTTGTTTATGTGCGCCTAGGTAAGAGTCCATGAAAGCTGCAGTTTTTTTCCACATCATCAATGTAAGATATGGAGACACTGGTGTCACCATTAAAAAGATATTTTTTGCCAACAGCTACCAAACAGTATCTGAGACATCTTATTTATTGCCATAGGCACAGAATAACTATGCTGTCTCTGGTAAGCTATATGCTCAGTGCTGGTGAATGTTGACTGGTAATGGTGCCAGTGGTTGATGTGCTGAATAAAACACTTGCATTGTTTTCTTTGCAGCAGTTTAGAATTCTAAACTTTTTCCGCATTTTCTCATAGGACATTTTGCTTTCTTCAATGAGTCATGGAGTCAGCAAGCAACACAAGTTTTGGGAACATCATAAACAAGGTGTGCCAAAATGAAACCTGCCCAAAAGCAAATGCTAGTAGGGAGCCAACAGTAGCAGCCAACAAACTGAATGATATTCCAGAAGCATTGCAAGAGGTGAAAACCCTCCTTGGGGAAATGGCAGTAGAAAATGTAATGGAGAGAATAAAAATGGCAAAGAACGGCAAGGAAAAACAAAGTAATGATTTAGACAGAGCAGGATTTAAACGGAAATTAGAAAGTGAAGAAAAGCCAGCTGTGAAAAAAGAGGCAAGAATGTTAGAGCTTGATAATCAGTTAGTCACAATGCCTCTACCTCATATTCCTCTGAGAAGTCTAATGGATGTGGAAATAAAGTTGGTCTATGTTGATGAGGAGGATATTACATCTGAGTTCGTCGGGCCCATGGCGTCTACCAGCACGCAATCAACATGTCGAGATGCTGAAATAGTAGACTCTCTGACTGCGCCTAATTTCATCTTTCTGCCACAGGTTGACAAATGGCTTCAGGTAGCCTTAAAAGATGCCAGCACTTGCTATAGACAAAAGAAGTACGCTGTAGCAGCAGGACAGTTCAGAACGGCACTTGAGGTATGAGATTAAAGTAGTATAGATTAATGGTAGAAAACTGTGAAATGCAAGGCTATGATTGCACTGAGTGGTTCTGACAACATCATCATGAGCAATGATCACAAAATTCAAGTGTGTTTATGGTTTCACCAGAATCTTGAGAGATGATTTTATGTCAAATCGGCAAACTAAAGGATATGAATAAATCATTGGATTTTGGAGGCATTATAATAAACACTACAAAGCTCAAGTGATTTGTGATGTTAACTGAATCCTAATGTACTGTAATACACTGTATGAGGGGCGGGAATTTGACTACTAGGGTAAATGCATTGCTCCTTTATCACCTTATTTCCTTCTGTACGGCACAGAGGGGAAGGATGACTCATTGGGTAGGGCAGACGCCATTGCAAAGACCTGGGTTCAAGTCCCTACTTTGTCAAAGACTTCCTGTGTGATCTTGGGCAAATCATTTAATCATTCAGTACCTCCATTCCCATGTGTACAACGCGGATAATAGTACTTCCTTGCTTCATGGGGGTGTTTGTGAAGATAAATTCATGAAAGCTTGTAAGGCACCCAGATACTACAATAATAGCGGTCTTGTAAGTACCCAGGATCCATATTTCTCCTTGTTCATTGCCCTTACTTTCCATCACTATCCCCAACCTTTTCCTGTTGCCTTATGAACAGATCCTTGTTGGGCTTATTATTATTATTAGAGCTATGCAAATAATGGATTTCTTTGATTCAGTGGCCGAACCGAAGAAAAAAATAATGATGGCTCAAACTAACACTTTTTCATTTTTGAGTTTTTTAACTTAAAATAGAAGCAAGATTCAAAACAAAAAGTCCTTTAGAATTAAAATACTGTATTTTGAGAATGTCAACGCAAAATGCTTCGATTTTTGGGGGTAAGAAGGGAATTTGTTTGTTTTCAAATAAAACAATTCAGTGAATTTGACACAAATCTGTGAAATATTTTGGTTGACCCGAATCTGCATTTCTTTTGTGTGAATAAAATGTTGTCTGAAAAATTTCACCCAGCTCTAATTGTTATGACCTTCTCATGAGGGAATGTGACATCAGAGGTAAATAAACCAATCATCATTCTCCACTTTCTCCCTTAATTCGTTTGCATCTTAGTGGTTAAAAATATATAATCATTTTTAATGAAAAATCAAATCTTTGGATGCATATCTGAAAAAAAGATATTTTGATTCACATTGCACTCACTGAAACTGGATCAAAACTACAGAAACAAAATCTATCTGAAACTCCCCTCTTATGCTCCCATTTACTCTATACTAAAATTCTCCTGTTCATCTGAATTTCTGTTTATCTAAATAACTTTCATGTTCTTCCCATTGTAATATTAGATGTTTCACTGCACCGTTTCTTGCAAATAGAAACATGACAGACAATTGAAGGATGATGGACTGCAGTGAGTGAGAAGAAAATAATTCCATATTCCCTTTTACCATCCAGGACAATGGAGCAAGGAGTAAAGCAACATTTTTGTGATGTCACTTGACCCATAAAAGGAAAGGATCCTGACCAGTTGTTTTCCTCTCTTCAGCAGATAAGCCTGTAAACAGCATTTCAATGACCAGGCAGCAGTAGACCTTTGTTATTTACCACTTTTAATTTGATGATTTCTACCTTATTCCCCCAGTCACATCTATTCTGCTGGGATTTGACAGGCTGTAGGGTGCTTTGCAGGAAAGATTTTGAGTTTGTGCGAAGTTATGTTTTGCTCTCTTATTCCTTAGAGCAGTCTGTAGAGAAATGACCCCTGGCTGCTGTGTGGGGGCCCTTTTTCATCTAATTTGCTAGGAATCAATCTGCTAGAGAGCAGCTCTCTGTGGGTATAGCTTAATTTTTCTCAGACAGCTCAGAGACCAGAGCTTCAGCTTCAGTGATGATAGAAAAAATCTTAGCTGCTCCAGACACAAAAGAAGTTAGATCTTGGTGAAGATTTTCAAAACTGACAGATGATTTTGAGTGACTATTCTCTGGACGCACCTTAAAGGAATCTAATCTTCGGAAGGTGGATGCTCTGCACTTTCTAAATATCACGCTCCCAAAACTGAAGTACCAAAATCCCTTGTCACTTTCGAAAATCTTGGTCTTGAGTGAGGTTCCATGGTTTCACCATTGTTATAATAACATCCTAGATTAATGGAATAAAGGGAGGAAGTCCCAGGGCTCTGTTAAGAATCCAAAGAATTCTACTGGAAGAGAAGGAAGAGAAAAATGGTGAAAACTTTAGGAAGACACAGCATTCGAAGGTTATGCCCAGATTTCTTTGGTGCTGCCAATCTCAGTTAATTATACTGGAAATCCCTTGTATTACAACCGTGTAATTCAAACTGTGCCAGTAGAAGTCATGGTTCATAATAATCACATAATGGACAAGGAATTAGATGTAATCAGATTTTAGTTTCCCTGTCGTGTTTCCATAATGCTGCTATAAAACCGACATAATCACAAAAAAGCACCAGGTTTTTTTACATCTTTATCAGATTGATGTACAGCCTCTCTCTCTCTCTCTTGCCCTCACTTTTGCTCTCCTTCTTTTAAACAATGAAAGATAGCAGAAATTGGATTACGATTGCCGGGAACAGGCTATGATAAACTGTTTGCTTGTGTGCAGAATCAACCTTAATGATGGCATCAGTCTCTCTTAATCATTAGTGATTAGCCTGTTAAACCTGTTTCACCCTGCAGCCAAAGGCTGGATCAAAGAAGTGATATTATAGCATTTTGAAGGTTCATATCGCTGCCTTAAAAGAAGTTCATATAGCTGTCCCAGAAACCTTTAGGATGGCCTCACAGATAAGGCAACAGCCCAAGTTAGGCTTGCCTTTTTTCCAATAAGTAATGCAAAAATCTCACTATAAAGGGCTGGTAAGAATTTGGCATCTAGAAATCCTACCTAGCCTGATGTAAGGCTCCTAAGGTTATATTTAGACTCCAAAACAAGTATCCAGATTTTTAAAAGTGCCAAGCAGCACTACCCAGCAGCCACTACCCCTCCCACTGCTCCCCTTAACTTAATCGAGCCATCATCTTGATCATCTTCATCAAAAAGTATATAGATTTCTACGCTGGCTCCATGAAAGAGGAGAGGAAAATGTGAAATGATGCTTATTGACTTCCGGTATCTAAGGACTAATCTCTGAGTGACTGATATTTAGACCCTTATTTTAGGCACTTTATTGAGTGAATCAAAGTGATTGTAAATTGCACTTGTTTAACCCGTCTCTTTCTGTGAAGCCCACAAAACTTCTCCATGTTTTATAATTATGTGCAAAAACATAAGAATATAAGAGTGGCCATACTGGGTCAGACCAATGGTCCGTCTAGCCCAGTATCCAGTCTTCCAATAGCGGTCAATGCCAGATGATTCAGAGGGAATGAACGGAACAGGCCAAGAATTACATGATTCATCCCCTGTTGTCCAGTCCCAGCATCTGGCAATCAGAGGCTTAGGGACACCAAAAGAATGGGGTTGCATCCCTGACCATCTTGGCTAATAGCCACTGACAGACTTAATCTCCATTAATTTATCTAAGTATTTTTTGAACCCCCACTATAGTTTTGGCCTTCACAACGTCCCCTGGCAATGAGTTCCACAGGTTGACTGTATATTGTGTGAAGAAATACTTCTTTTTTGTTTGTTTTAAATCTGCTGCCTATTAATTTCATTGGGTGACCCCTGGTTCCTGTGTTATGTGAAGGGCTAAATAACACTTCCTTATTTACTTTCTCCACATCATTCACGATTTTATAGACCTCTATCATATCCCCCTTTATTTGTCTCTTTTCAAGCTTTTTAATGTAGCCTTTGTCCCAGTCTTTTTAATCTCTCCTCATATGGAAGCTGTTCCAGAACTTTAATAATTCTTGTTGCACTTCTCTGTACCTTTTCCATTTCTAATATGTCTTTTTTTAAAAAATATGGTGACCAGAACTGTGTGCAATATTCAAGGTGTGAGTGTACCATGGATTTATATGGTGGCATTATGTATTTACTGTCTTATTACCTATACCTTTCCTAATGGTTCCTCACATTCTGTTAGCTGCTGCTGCACACTGCATGGACGTTTTCAGAGAACTGTCCACAATGACTCCAAGATCTCTTTCTTGAGTGGTAACACTAATTTAAATCCTATTATTTTGTATCTATAGTTGAGATTATATTTTCCAATGTGCATTACTTTGCATTTATCAACATTGAATTTCATCTGCCATTTTGTTGCTCAGTCAACCAGTTTTGTGAGATCCTTTTGTAACTCTTCACAGTCTGCTTTGGATGTAACTATCTATCTTGAGTAATTTTGTATCATCTGTAAATTTGCCACCTCAGTTTACTCCTTTTTCCAGATCATTTATGAATATGTTGAACAGTACTGGTTCCAGTACAGATCTCTGGGGGGACTCTCCTACTTACTTCTCTCCATTCAGAAAACTGGCCATTTATTCCTACTCTTTGTTTGCTGTCTTTTAATTAGGAGATCCATGAGAGAACCTTCTCTCTTATCCCATGACTGCTTACTTTGATTAAGAGACTTTGATGAAGGACCTTGTCAAAGGCTTTCTGAAAGTCCAAGTATACGACATCCTCTGTATCACTCTTGTCCACATGTTTGTTGACCCCCCTCAAGGAATTCTAAGAGATTGGCGAATCATAATTTCCCTTTATAAAAGCCATGTCGACTCTTTCCCAACAAATCGTGTTCATCAATGTGTCTGGTAATTCTGTTCTTTGCTATTGTTTGAACCAATTTGCCTGGTACTGAATTTAGGCTTACTGGTCTGTAAATGCCAATATAGTATCTGGAGCCGGTTAATTTTTATACCTTTTGCTAGTTGCTCTTCACATTCTTTTTTGGGCTGCCTACTTCTAGTTTTTCAATTGACTGGCTAGGTTAATGAACATTGCAGTTACATTTTTTCATGCACATGGGCCAGGAAATTCAAACTTATGGTTTCCAAAGCAACTGTAAGAAAGACACTTGGCACCCCAAGTGAGTCTGAGGAACCAATCTAGAAAAATATGTGCCTAGCTTTAAGTGCATGAGCAGCTCCATTGGAGTCAAGTGCTACCATAACACAAATAATAAATACCAATGATAGCAGTTATTTTGTCAAATTATCCTTTGCACACCTACCTATGTATTTGTAACGTATCAACACGCTTCTGTCCCTGTTTTAGAGGTGCCTGTACCAGTAATACTATCTTGGTATCTCTTAGAGAATGGCATATGTATTAGCCTGGTAATATATTTGCATATGTAAGTATTGATTTTGAAAATCTAGCTCTAACAATGTCACATTTTATTAATCAAGGAAAAATATTTGGAGAATAGGAAAATTGACTTTCTTTTCTCATTCAGTAATTCTTGTACATTAGACAGCATGCTGTTGATTGCCACAGACATAATAAAAGTGGTGTCAGCAAGAGAAGAATAAGTTACTTTTCACATTTCTGCACTATTTACCAGTCATTAAAATAATCAGAAGGGACTTTTTGTCTGCTTTACACTTGATCTGGGCTAGGACAAAATTATGCTTCCTTGGAGAACTGTCATCATTGAAGCTTAAGAATTAAGTACTTTCTGCCACTAGCACAGAGAACACCTGAAGAAATTGGGGCACTAGTCCCTGTACGTTAGCAATATGGTATGTGGAGAGAGAAGCCCTGTAAATTCACCTTAGATTTTGGGCTCCATCTGTTGCAACAGAAGGAAACATCTTAAGCAAGCTCTACAAAACCCAGATTTATATATGTCAAAAAATATTGTGGTAGCCATCTATTAATAACTTTGCTAGCAAGAAATAGGGTACCTTTGGGGAGCACGGTCAAAAGATCTGATCTTAAATTAATCTTCCCAGTATCAGAAAGTGTAAAAATACTTCATAAACATCATGCTGTGTTACAAATCTTTTACAACTTTAAATGTTACACTCTGTTGTCCTGAAAATATTTTTCTCCTGGTCATTAAACATAGAAATGAAAGAAGTTAACAACTATTCTGTTACTTAAGAGCATAGAAAGAATCCCACAGTATTGTGGTAGATACAATATCCAGCATAGTGTGTGTCTCTGGGATATGAAATTCATCCCATGAGTGAGGTGAAGACCTCAAATAAAGTGTGATTAATTCACAGGAGTGCTATAGTGGTCTTTTTCATGAGCTGGATTATTTCCATATTCCACAGATGGCCATTATGGTCTCTGCTTCTCTGACAGTGAAAGAAGCATTAGTGCTTCTTTTTTTTTCATGCACTTTCTGATTTTAGATTAACCCTCTGTGTGACTTGCTGTTGCCTTGTGAAACAAGATTTTGCCTGTGACACTCTCCACCCTCTCTACAACAGCAGCCTTGAAGGTGAGGCATTTGGAGAGAAAATTAAGGTGGTGGTGTAACATAGACATAATTACAGTTAGTCAAGAAGATACAAAGTAGCCCTCCATCATGTGGCTTATTACATAACTTCTATGCAAAATGAGGCATGAAACAAAGAGGAGTATTTCCTAGGCAGCTGCAACACCTACACAAAATAGAAGGTTAATCTGAAAAATTATGGTCAGATAATGCCTATTAGGCACAGCTGGCTTGCATGGAGACAGAGTAGACCCTCTGCTGCAGTGGGCACTTCGGTAGATGTTGTACACAATGTCTGCTAGACGGCCTACGGTCGACCACACTTGGAGACATATTGGATGTGTTCTTTTCTGCAGCTAGTAAACTCCTGCAAGCTGCACTGGAGGACAGGGGCAGCCATTTGCTGCTTTCTCCCTGTTCCTTCCTGTCCCTTTTGTCCTGTTCCAGGAGAGTACACAGGGGACTGAAATTGTAGCAGACCCCTGCACAGGCATGAAAGAGAAGCGAGGCCATCTCCATGTCACTTCCCTAACCCCTCCTTGTTGTGCCCCAGAACAAGAGCCGGCCACAGCCTGACCCCGGTGAAGTGCAAAATCCCATGGGCTGAAGCTGGAAAGTCAGCCTCTGCACTACATTGCTTTCCAGAGCTGAGATCAAACCCTTACATTATTTTATCATCATCATTAAGGCCACACCTATGAACCCCATCCAAAGATCAAGGCCCCATTGTGCTAAGCACTGCATAGATAAGTAACAAAGCAGATAGGCATTGCCCCAAAGTGCTTAAAATCGAGATGCTGAGCTTACACTCCAGGAGTAAAGTTTTCATCCTCTAATAACAAAGCTGTTTCTTAAATGTATAAGTTGAATTTAACTTTCTTGAAGAAAAGCCTCATAATCAGCAGTTTCTCTCTCCCTATGGTACAATCACTATATTTGTAGGCTTTAAAGTCAAGAAATTGATTTTTTTTTCACCCACTATTTATTGTCTTTTATTGCTGCAGAAGATTTTAGATCAGGGATGTGAAACTTACAGATGGATCAAATCTGGCTTGTGGAATGGAGTGGGATTCTATTATAATGACCCATTGGGGTATACCCTCACCTTTTCATCACTGAATTTGAATCTCTCAGTCTTCCAGGCATTTTTAGGGTGTGCATCACCATGGTAGAGCTAAAATCTGCACAACAGCTTGTTCACAAGGGATCTTATTCTGCCCTACACCTTGTTTGAGCTGCTGTTACTTATTTGGCTTACATAGTGCTTTTTCTCAAAGGAACACTCTGTGTGAATCCATAAAACAATGTGCTTCCCCCAATCAGACTTGTACAGAAGCAAAATCCCTATCACAGAAAGGACAGCGCATATTTTGCTATCATTTCAGAGCCAAAGCAGATCAGTCAATTTATAATTAGTTCTAATTGGCATCCTTACATGCTATTATTTACCTGGAGGTGACAGGTATTCAAAAGGACAAAATATTTTCCTATTGCCTTGGAAACATTAATAAACAAAATAATAATTGGAAAAAAAAATCACCCTTAATTTTCACTTACAGCTGAAAATCCCCTGGCTCTGTATCTCTACCAATTAGAAACTAAAATATGATCCATACAGTGGATCCTCAGTAGGTACTGTACAGAAAAAGAAGGATGGTCTAGTGATTGGGGTACTAGTCGGAGACTGGGGTTCAGTTCCTTGCTGCCACAAACTTCCTGTGTGACCTTGGGCAAGTCTCTAGGCCTCCTAGAAATGAAAATAGATGCACTAGTACTCCCCTGCCTCACATTTGTGAGGATGAATATGCTAAAGGTTCTGAAATGCTCAGATACTACTGTAATGGCAGACTGATAAGCGCCCTAGAAAAGCAGGTTGTTGTGTTTGAATTGACAGCTTAGAGAATTTGCATGCTGGGAAGGTTCTTTCCTACTTAGTTGGCTGAACCCGCTCTTAACTTTCTTGAATGTTGCACAGAAATGTGGTGGGTGGATCCAACAATCAGGAGGCCCCAGCTATGGCTTGTGACTAATTTATTTGAAGTAATATTTTATCATCTGCATTTATAAGCAATGCAACCCACCCCTGAGTGTGTTTTCAATATGTTCAAAAACACCAGTTAGTGATGATTCACCAGCAATTAGAAACTGGCAGGCAATTTCTAGATTAGTCACACTTACCCCAGTAATTGAAAGGAACCCCAAAACACCAACCCCACCCAATTCTACAGGCCTGAGTTATCCTCTACCCAAACTATTGCACAGAATCCAGGGTGAAAGTGTGAGCCTTGCACTATGTTAGGTATTTTTATAGCCCTATCGATGTATCATCTGAGCCCCTCACAGACAATAATTAAAGTGCCCTCACTATATCCCTGTGAAACAGGAAAACATAACTATCCCTCCAGTTACAGATGGGGAAGTGAAGAGAGAGATTAAATGACTTGTCCAGGGTCACAGAGGAAGTCTGTGACACAACCAGGAGCTGAAGCCATCTCTTCTTTGGCTCAGTTCAGTGCCTTAAGCATGAGTCCATCCTTCTTCCTAGAATCTAGGTGCTTCCATAGAAAAACTCCCCGTCACCAGTCTCTGAGAATTTACATGCTGGGACAGTTAACCAGAGCACCTGGGCAAGTGGCCACTGTCTGGAAGGTGCGTAATAGGAGCACACAGGGCACAAATATTATTGTTTAATTTGTGGCTGTGGCATTTCATGATTAGAGGCAACACTGATGGAAAACATGGTGACATGCAGCTTAATGTGTAGGGAGAACGTGTGGGCAAGTAGAGAGAAGGTCCAAACACCAGCAGCATAGGTGACAAAGCACAGGCAAGTGGTGGTAATGGTTGAGGCATTATGTTGTAGTATTTTCTACCTGAAGAGTCTTTAAATCAAATTGCTGCACACTTCTACAGACTCCTCGGAGAAGAGAGTGGAAAGTGCAGGCTGACGTGAGCACTCTCAGAAGTTGGTAAGTGTTCATGAACTGATTTGAGAGTAACTTTATCTGTGAGGACAGTTCAGAGAAAATGTGTTATTAGGGTACTTTATATCCATTTAAAGATTCACACCAGCACACACAGACAGTACACAGTGACAGCTCTTACCAGACCCATTTGTTATTTTACTCTCTCAAAGGCTGAACAGGAATACAGTGAATATAAGTGCTGAAAAGCTTTGGTGAAGCAGACAATGAAAGGCGTAGGTGGGTGTAGTCAATTCTGGACACTTTTGGGGCGGATTTTGGTTTTGTTTGTTGGTAATGCAAGTGAGATCGCCAGGTTTCTAATGCTTTATGCTGACAGCAACATTCAGAGCACGGCTTGCTTTGGAGTTTAGGACACCACACGTTATTGGAATTGTGAATGTGAGGGAGACTGGCTGTGCAGCTAACTTTAGTTTGATATGGTGATATGGTTTGAAAATAATTTCCGCAAATGATTACGTTTTGCCAGTTCTGGTGAGTGGGCCAGCCAAGTGAAATGACTTCCGTTTCTCAACTATATTGCCTTAGGACATGGTTTGGTGCACTGAGTTGTGTGAACATTTGGAAATAGCGATAGCAAACCTCCTGGCGCCAAAGGGGTTATGTGGCCTGGTCCATCACACCTTTGTCCTTTGTTCATGACAGATCTCAAGCTAACTGGGGTTGGACCAGGGTCAGTACTTGATGTGAAAGTCACTTATTGTGATGTGCTAGCCAACGTTTAAATTGGCCGCCTGTGGTCCCAAATGACCAGACACTACATCAGGTGATGACTAATCACAAGAAAGTGTTCACTTAGGCAAACTCTTCCTGCAGAGATTAACAACAAAACAAAATCCCTGCCATCTTGTCCAGTTGCTCCTTTGACCTGTGTCATGGGGCCAATGGCCCTTGAAGAGAATTAGGGCCTAACTGGCCCATGACGATGCTGTAGGCTACATTTGGGCATAATCAGGTGCTCCAGGTGGCACATCTTTAGAAATTGAAAGGGAGCAGCTGAGCTTGAAAGAGGCTGTGAGGGCAATATAAAGGAAAAGTTGCTTATCAGGAAGAGAAGTTCAGCTCTGCTCTTGCTAGAGAAGGACTGCAGCTGCTGTGGGCTGAAAGGAGCCTACAGGAGGTAGGGTGGACCTCTGTGGGGGCAAGCCCTGAATGAGGACTTGGAATTGACAGTGAGAGCCCCAAGAGCATTGACGTGGGCCCTGGGCAATGGAGACAGTGGTAGTGCTCCTCTTATTAGGCTCTGGGAAGAGAGCTGGTGTAGGCCACCAGACACAAAAACAAAAACCATGGGAAGCAAAATAGAGTGCTATGGGGGAAGACCTGAGTTAGGGCCTACAATGGATAGAAGAAATCCACAGGAGCAGGTTAGGCCCCTGTGGGAGAAATTGTGTGATCAGGCTTCTAAATGAGTGTAGCAAGACCCCAGAGTTAAACTTCCAGAGTCCTTGGGGAAGGGAGAATCCCTGCTGGAGTAAAAGTAGATATTAGTCTGGCCTGAGAGGGGCTGAAGAATTATTAGTTTGGATTTGTTAGGACTTTAACTGGGATCTTTTTGTTATCCCAGAAGAGGTTTGGACTTCACGTGAGCTGGCCAGAGGGCTAAGCCACAGAAGGCCAGGTGAGATGGAGACAACCTGCAGGAGCTGTCAGGAACAAGGAGCCCTTGGCAGCAACGTACCTTGACATAAGGCAGTAGTACAGGCGGTGAGTACACCACCTTACAAGCTGGAATAAAACAGCCACTAGTGTCATGGAGTATTGATTTACTTACAGGTTTTTTTTAAGAACAAAATTTAGGCCATCATTGCTTCAAAGAGGTCCAGTGTAGCCCCTGTTTATTGTTTAAGTGTAAATGAAGTGTTCAGTTCTGTACAAGATGCAAATGAAGACAGATCTTGTCCCCACAAACCCCACAGACCTACCGAGGAACCCAGCTGAGGTGTTAGCTTAGAATGCTGAAATGCTTTCTTTGGTTTTGTCTCTCTCCTAGCTTTCACACCATTGTGTCTTCAGATGGGATTTGAATGAGGAGAAGGTAGGGATTGGAGCAGTGAGAGTGGAAGGTCATTCTATTAATTGTTGGCTGAGGACAATGTGGTCAGATTGACAGGAGAGGAACATAAATTGAGTGGCTGCATTTGGGTGGACTAAACATGTGGGATGTAGGTATCCAGAGATCAGCAAAAAGGAGGCTGCAGTAATCCAGAAAGGAGAGAGCAAAGCTGAAGATGACCCAGTGTAACAAGCCTGGGTAGCAGGAAAAATAATGGTGTAGTCAGCAGTAACAGAATAGGCTAGGTGCAGAAATTTGCATTTCCTTGCACTAGTAGGATGAATCTGTCCCTTATCTGGATTAACAATTAACATCTCATGCTGTGGATGAGTATGATACCAGATATGGTAGACCAGAGAGTGCCATGAGACATTTGCAAGACAAGATGCTCTATAAATGATTTTTTTATTGTGTTGCTCAGACTGGTTCCAGAGGAACCATCACAGTATATTGATTCAATAATATATGTTTAATTGCAGAGCTTGGAGTTTTTTGCTTCCTTGGCCACACCTCTCACCTTGGCAATATTGGAATCTGGAACATATTGTGAAACAATTATAACTAATGGGGGGCACAGTTTTATAGGACTGCACACAGGTTAATATGATGGTGGCATCATTTCTGTAAAATGGATGTCATTTTGTGAAAGCTTAGTTTCCTGATTTTACACTTCCGATGTAAATGATTTATGATAATAGCAGCACAGCCCGGCTGTGTGTTACAAGTAGGGTAAAACTTTGGATTTAAATTAGGACAGTAGAATGACATGATTAAAAGATGGGAGTGCTGCAAGGACTGTATGCTTAGCTATTGTAGATGAGAATGCTTCATGTAAAGTTTATATACATATATCTATAATGTAGCATAGCAAAAGACTTTTAACAGCCAACTAGAAATGAGTGCAAACTGAAATACCAGATTTAAGCATCCCTTGAGTTCTGTGGGCATTTGAAATCTGAATTTTGCAAATTGCCCCTATTTTCATAGCAGGCTGAACCAAACACCTACATCTACATACCCTCACACTTTGGGGTACTGGAAATCTGGATCTGGATTTGAATTTTTTCCTTACAGCCCCAGTCGGCAACCAAACCATTCGCATACTCTTTATTGTTGAAGTGAGACATACATGTGAGCTTCAGTGCCCTTCCTGTAGAGTCATGCTTTCCTGAATGGTAGCCTTAAGTATAAAAGATAATCTTCCAGTTTTGCACGTCACAGCTGCACCTAGCTCACTCCTAACACTATCTAAATAATAGACAATCGCATCCCCATCCATACACTGTACAAAACATCCATGGCAGAACAGCTTGTGCAAACCCTAGTAAATTTAGCTCTTTTTGTGTGACGGCTGCATATAGATTTAATAATGAATGAAAATTATGACATTTCAGTTCCCTGTGCAGACAATTATTTACACAAGTATCATCAGCAGTAAAGGCAGGGCTTTTGCATAGAATTCCTGCTCAGTTGACTGGAACTTTAATCCAAAATGTTGATATTATGTTGAACCAAAGAAGAAAAGTTGGGTTCTGAGCAACAATATCATTAAGAGCCAGTCCTTTCCCTGTTCTGTTTTGTTTTGTTTTAATCCACACTGATTTATACTATGCCACTGGTAACTAGTTATTCATTATGCTGATTTCCTACTATTTTGCCTGGAAAGTGAGGCTGAACAGAATATACCAATAAATTCAGAAACCGTTCTTTGTATTTTATTTTATTTTTTACAAAAAGAAAATTAGTTTAGATGAAGGTTGTGGTGGTCAAGCCATAAACAGCAGTGGGAGCTGCCAAATTTTGAAAGCTTTGCCTGGAGATAGCCTTCCGGAAGAGGCAGTCCCTGAGATGAAATTGCAGTGTTAGAACTGTCAGCTGATGGATGTGTGGCATGATAGGATGGTGTTGTAGCCATGTGGGTTCCTAGATATCAGAGAGATAAGGTGGGTGAGGTAATGGGGAGAGAGACAAGCTTTCGAGCTTACACTGAGCTCTTCTTCAGGTCTAGGAAACTAAGGGCTTGTGTACACTGGCACTTATGTTGGCAACACATTTGGTGCTCAGTGGGGTGTTTTTTTCAAACCCTAACTAAGAGTATCACTGATAAATACAAGGTGGAACAGATTGTTCAGCATAAGTAGTTAACACATATTTCAAGGGACCATTGAAGGTGAAGTGGCCTGTTAACACCCTTCCAGTCACACAAAGGAAAGGAAGAGTGGTGGAGGGAAGGGGTTATTAGCGAGTTACAGATTGTTGTAATAAGCCATAAATCCAGTGTCTCTATTCAGTCCATGATTTTTAGTGTCTAGGAACGTTATGAATTTAAGCTCCCAGGCTTGTCTTTTGAAAGTGTTGGGCACGTTTCCTTGGAGAATGAGGACTGATAGGTCAGATATAGAGTGATTGCTTTGTGATAAGTGTTCATATTAAAAATCATGGACTCACTAGAGACACTGGGTTTATGGCTTATTGCAACAATCTGTAACCCACTAACAACTCCCTGTGGTTGCATCCCTGCCTCCCCCCACCCACACCCTTCCTTTCCTCCATACAACTGTAGGGGTGTTATGGGCCACTGACTTCGTTTCCCAGACCTGAAGAAGAGCTCTGTGTAAACTCGACAGCTTGTCCCTCTCACAAACAGACGTTGGTCTAATAAAGATATTACTTCAACCGCCTTGTCCCTGCAGCATGGTGACATTCCTAAACACAGTATTTAGAGTGATGATGGTGTTGTGTGGTTAAGGCATTGGATTAGGATTTAAGAGATCTGACTTCAATTTTTCCCTGTCACAAACTTCTTCTGTGACCTTGTCCAAATCACTTTATTTGTATTAGTGTAGCACCTGGGAGGGCTCGGTCAGGATGTGCTAGGCTCTATACATCCAAACAACTAGTAAGACACAGTCCTTACACTGAAGAGTATATAATATAATTAATCACTGTGTTTGTTTCCCAGCTGTAAAAAACCGATGCTTCCTTTCTCCCACCCTTTGTCTTGTCTAGTCACATTGTAAACACTTTGGCACAACACTGTCTCTGACTATGTGTATGAATAGTGGGACCACAGTTGAAGCTGATACCTCATTATACCATACTGATATCATACTGTAAGTTTAAAAAATATTGTTCTGCAACTATTCAGACATTGAGCACTATAGCTAAAAGTACTTTCCCTTCAATGTATCCCAGGTAAGTATTCTCAGGTAGTGTGAGCCTATCTTGGTTTTCAGGTAAACCTTCTGAAAGGAAAAATACTGTTTGTCATATGTGCAGGACATAAAATGATACATTTCAGTTTTTTATTTTTTTTAACCCAGAATGGCTGTAAAACGTCAACTTTTTAAATTGTTTTCTTCAACTTTATAGCACCCATAAAAATTTTAGATACACAAAGATTTCCACAGACCCAAAATGGCACAAAAATCTTTTGTAAAAAGTACCCCAAAATTTCCCAGTTCAGCATTAAAAGCAGATTGTGCTCTGTAACATAACTGGAAAACAAAACCACCGGTGCAAAAGCTAGGAACCTCTCCATCTTTTGAATGGTTTTCAAAAGGCCACATGGTTGCTGCAGTGGGTTGGCGTGGATGACCCAACGCAGGTTTCTTTCAACTTTATTCATATTAACACAAAAAGTTCTTCTTTATAAGGATGGTAATAACTCGGAGCTTATTTAATTTACAGTTTATCTCACTAGTATCAGGCACTCTGAACATTTCTAGTGTTCAAACCATTCAGTTGCACATAAACTTTTACTTTTGAAAATAGAGTATGTTCTAATTGCAGCACTGTACTTGAGATATTATAGTAGTATGTAGAGGCCCAAATAACGATCAGGACCCCATTGTGCTAGTCACTATATACACATAGTTAGGAGACACTTCTTGCCCTGAAGAACTTACTACATTAATAAACAAGAGATACATAGTATTGTTACTCCCATTTTGAAAATCTCCCCCTAAGGACATATGGCAAGTATATGGTGCAGGTGGGAATTGAACCCTGGTGTCCTAGACCAGGGCCTTTTTCATAAGGCCATTCTTCCTGGCTATGTCAATGCTTGTTGGACCAATCTTTATCTCTTTTAAAGTAGTTTAACAAGGCTCAT
Source organism: Mesoclemmys tuberculata (assembly GCA_007922155.1). Lineage (NCBI taxonomy): Eukaryota > Metazoa > Chordata > Testudines > Chelidae > Mesoclemmys > Mesoclemmys tuberculata. The sequence continues at coordinate 13,393,416 of ML675649.1, forward strand.
GCTCCCTTCAAAGACTTAAGAAGGATTATAGCATTGCACCTGAGTTTTCAAATCAGCAATAAAATGAAACCCTGAAAAAGATACTGAATTACAGAATTTCAGTGTATGGATCCCATATGATTCCCTCCTTCTCACTATCCTTCAAGAACTTGCAGTCTAGGGAGTAGCCTCAGTTCTCCAATTCCCATAAATTTAACAGAGGTCGCAGCATGACCTATTCAGCTGAGAAGCATTACCACAGAAAAACCTGATGATACCTTTATGCTCACTGATGTGTGAACATAATTCTCTGAATCTTTTAGCCACATATAGCATGTCTTCCCTGTAGAAAGACTTCAGTAGATGTATATGGCACCATGAGTAAAGTTACAACTGATGGATTCTCTGATTTATATCTTTTCCTGGTAACAAGATAATAGAAAATTGTAAGCTTATGGGTGTTGCACGGTGCACAACTTCTTCCAGCAGAGGCAGGGAAAGAGAAGATATTTATCACCCCTAAACTAAGGGACTGCTTACTTGTATGACCCCTGTTGTCTGTAAAATATGGAGCTGGTTTCAAAACAATTGCACAAAATGAATTTTAAAGACTGTGGTAGCCTTGTAAGTGTTAAGTGTCAGTACTGGCATGTGACCCTTCCAGTTTCTAGCGTGCACGTCTGCAAAAGCAGATGAGACTATGGAGACACTTGCTCCCTTTGTTATTTAAAGAGATGTGTTGATCTGTTACTGTGGCTTAGCACTTTCTAAAAACAATTGAGTATTGCATCTAAAACAGATGCAGGTCACTAATTTTGGTGGCGAGGGAATGGACGGAGAAGAAACTGGCGTATGCCCAGTCTTCCATTCTAATGTTCTTGATCACAGTAATGAGCAGAGAAGGCAGAACTGTCAGACCTGAACTCTGGTGGGCAGAGACGCCCTCCCGCCGACATAGCGACCGCCGCTCATTTAGGTGGTTTTATTATGTTGGCGAGAGAGCTCTCTCCCATTGACATAACGCGGCTACACAAGTGCTCTTACAGCGACACAGCTGTACTGATACAGTGGCGCAGCTGTAAGCTTTAAGTGTAGACTAGCCCTAAAGCCATCCTGTTAAAGATATCTGCGTTGGCCAAGAGGAATGACATATTATAATGACACTTCTGTTACATTGCCCCATATAATTATTTTCTCTAAAAATGTTGTTCTGCTCCCTGCTCCACAGTGTGTTTGTAATTTAATTTCAGTGTCCCCCGCCTAGTAATGGACAACTAAATCATCCTCATTTTAATTTCCCTCTTTTTGTGGCCCTAGAAAGTTATTCCACCGTCATGGGAACACCCTGTTAAGTAGAAAGACCTGACTATAGTCCTGTATAATTGCTCTGCAAATAAAAGCTAATTCTTCTAATGATTATTTTGTTTCTCATATTTACATGACAAGGATTTGTGAACTTTGTTATTTTTCCTAAGTCAATAAAAAAAGAAAGTGTATTACATTGTCTGTCTGTAGATGAGGCAGTTTAGTACCAGCCCATCACAGTGCTTGAAACACAATTCTACCTCAACCAACGTTATATTCTTAAATTCTACCCATGAGTCTCTTGCTCAACACTATTCAGTCTTAGGGTACAGCTATACTGCATGCAGAAACCGGCAGCAGCAAGTCCAAGCACCCATGTGTACGGACTCTGGCTTGCAGGACTCATGCTATGGCACTAAAAATAGCTGTGTAGACATCTGGGCTTAAGCTCCAAAGGCTGATGTTCAGCCTGGAAAAGGTGGGGGGCTTCAGACGTGGGCTTTGAGACTCGCTGCCACAGGCTTCTGCTTGCGGTGCAAATACGCCCTTAGAGAGGGAGCCTGTAGGTAGCTCTACACTTCAGCAGCGGCCGATAGCTGGAAAGATTCAGAAACCCACTGTGACTTTGTGGTTAGCAAGCAGAATTCACTAGTTCAGTAACAGGGAGATTCAAAGCTTACGCTTCCCACCCCCATCCCCTGTTTCCTGAGTCTACCATATTAGCTATAGTTATTATTATTTGTATTACCATACTGTGCAAGGTGCTGTACAAACACAGACTAAAAAGATGATCCCTGCTTACAATCTAAATATTGGACAACAGACGGCTACAGAGGTATTGGAAAGTACAAGGAGACAATGAGACAATGCTGGTGAGCGTGAAAGGCTCTGGTGTCAGCATAGCAGCAGCCTAACTCTCACAGTTTTTGTAGGCATCATGGAAAGGGAGGATTCTGAGGGAGGATAATGAATTAGTTTTGTGGATGTTATGGGGAGCGCCTCCCAAGTGTGAAGGGCAGCCTAGGAGAAAGCATGATGGTGCTTGTTTGAAAATATAGCAAGTGGGTGATGGAGGTTGGCATCATGGGCTGACCAAAGGCGGGAGTCAACATCTTGGTGTTGTAACAGGGTAAAAACATGTTTGAAAAATCAGTGCCCTGAGTTTATCTTGAGAAAAGCTATAAATTCTTGTGTGGGGGACTTAGAGACAGCAAAAATGAAAAAAGACTTTGACTAAGACGTAAACCTATGATAACAGGAGCTGGTACATGTAGCAGTTCCAGACTCAGACTTGGGAATTTTGCAGTCGCTGCAAAATTAGCTTTGCAAGTCAGCAGTAAAGTTTTGAGGAGGAGGCTGCTAAGATAGTAAAGGAAGGGTCTATTATTAGCTTAGCAGACGCATTGGCTGAAGTAGAGATAGAAAAGGGGTCGTCAGACCGAGGCTTTTTGGGGAGCCACAAATTAAGAAGGGAGTGCACCAGAATCGCACTCGCGCAAAGGGTCTGATCAACCATTTCGCCTCTCTCCAGCTCGTGGCTCAAAATAATAGGGTAGGGTGTCAGAGCTAATAACTTGTGGGGCTTTGTTCTGTGGATAATAACCTGGGTGTAAATACAATAGAAGTTCCACCTAAATAAAAATATAGTATAAAAGTAAGGAGAACCTAGCCATAGTATGTTTGGTTTTGTTTGCTGCAGCTGAGTGCATTCATATATGTGGCGAGTAGTAAGTGTAAATGTAAAACCAGTAATAATTTTAACTGTTTTGTGTACATTTGTTATTGTAATCAGTTGTTTTTTAAGTTTGATTTGTGTATTAAGAATTTGTAAAAAAATAAGAGAAAATCATTTGTGGTAAGGTAAAATCCCCCAATAAATAGTGGATTTAGATTGGATATAGAATGTGTGTTACTGTATAAATAAATGATAAATTTATAAACCATTGACCAGGTCTTAGACTAAAACAAATTTCAGCCACCCTCATCCGTGCACAAGTTGGTTGGGTGAATAGCAAGGGTGGCCTGTCTGAACCCAACGGGCAGGCAAAGTGTGTGGACCGAAAGGTCAATTCCTTTTCCCTCCAAACATGAGCCCCTGCAGCTCCATTGCTCAGTAAAGCTGCAAAAGCAGGGGACTAACACCCTATGTGTGTCTGTACCTTTCCACCCCCTCCCGCTAAATAAGCGTTCCGTTATCGGATTCATTCACCTCGTCAGTATTACGAGCTGAAATTAAAACAGTGCAAATTCCTCAATAAGTCAAACCTAAGTTGTATAAATGTGTGTTTGCAAGTGTGTGTCTTAAAAATTAATCCCTTTAGAAAACCCACTGTTTTAAGTAAAAAATAAAAAGTCCCATTTCAAGTTGTAAAGCTGACACAGAGTAATAAATTAGTGAAAGCAAATAAAATTAAAAAAAAAAAACACTTTTTCCCTCTCTCCTCCAAGCCCCCCGCCCTTCTAAGGCGTGGAAAATAAACAAACTAAAATTTTTTTTAACCCTTTGTCACCTCACTTGGTAGCAAATGAGAGCTAATAGGCCTTGAAGGCTACAGTGTTTCCTCTTTCTTCTCTTCATAAAGCTTTTTGCTGGAACGCTACCCCTGAAAAAAGGTTCTTGCTCTTTAGGGCAATTTCACTGAAATCAATATTAAACTCCCTCATTATGCAGAGCACTTACTATAAAATGTTAATGCATCTAAGAACAACCTTACAGAAAAGGAGCATTTATGCACTTTGTATAAAGTGCTAAAGGATGAACTAGTCTGGCAGAAAATCTAGATCTCTCAAATTAGTCAGTTAGCTAGGCCTTGAGGTTCCCAAAGCATTAGAGATCTTGTCTGAGGATTCTTGGCGGATATGACAAGATAAATGGATGATCTTTATCTCCAGTAGGTTGGAGTTGTACCAGCTCCAAGGCCAGACAAACAGCTATGAAATATCAACTGTAAATCTTAACAGTCGGCAAAGAAAGCTCCCTAAATGGAAAAAATACATATAACCTGCAACAGGGGATGGATTAGGATAGCAGGAAACAGATCATAAAGGAAGAGCAGGTTATCTTCATCTTCTAAAAGCATAGGGATCCTTATAAAACATTTCTTATTGCAAAGTAGGTATTGAGGCTATCTGTTAACAAGGAAAAGTTAGGGTTAGTGTGATACAGTCTCGTTTTTATGCTATTCCTGGCTATTGCTGTAAGTGGGCAGGAAGGATCGTGTGTATCCTCAGATATAGGATACAGTAGCAGGTATATTTCAACTTGATTGTAACTCTCTGTGGTGAGTTATACCATGACTTTCTTAACAGGTCTTAGTATGGCAACTCTTTTTTTAAGTCTATTTACATGCCTTAGGCCCTTGAACCTTGTTGACAGGTTATCTTACAGTTCTTATGGTCACCACACATCTAGCACCCTGGATGTTCATTATTAGATTTAACACAAGTCATCTCCCATAGGACCAGATTCTAACACCCTTTTGAATGTTGAATAGCACCTTCATCCAATAATTATCTCATAAAAATGAATGGGGTTACATGTTGAGGAAGGTGCTACCCATAATCAGGCATAGAGAGATCAGATCAGATAAGAATCAGGCATAAAGAGATTCCCTTGGCACATAAAGAACAATCATTGTCTTGACCTCTGTGGTTTCAATAATCCTTGTGCATTTCCTCTGAAGATCTTGAAGCGCTTTGGAGATATTCATTAATTAACCCACACAGACCCCAAAGAGGTAGGTAAGTGTCACTATTGCCATTTACAGACATGGACAGTGAAGCACAGATCGTACATGAGTGAGTTGCCCAAGATCAAAGAGTGAGTGTGCTGGAAGCAGAACCAAAAACTTCAGTTCCCAGTCCTGTACCCTAACCACTGCTCTTATAGAAAGGTCAGATAGAAGTTTAATATAAAATGATTCCCTTTCATAGACATAAAAAGCTCATATAATTGAATAGAGAAATATATTTGTGTTTCAGAATTCTGTAAAAGTCTTTTTTTGAAACCTATATTAGGAGATTACTCACTATTAAATTCTATACAATTTTAGAGTAATAGGAATAAAACCAAGACAATCCCTATTACATTCTACGGGACTTTTCCATAAAAGCAAATAATCCTGCCCATTACCTGGAAACTGGGAGAGAAAATTGCCTCATTTCTCTTCAGTTTCCTTCTATTATGTCCTGGGATTTCTTAACTATAAGAATGACTGAGGCAGCCTAGTGGCTTTCTGACATTACCCTTGCTTAGAGCCTGATCCAGAGATTCGAAGTGATTTCAATTAGCTTTGGAGCAGGTTCTTATTTTTGTGAATGAAAGGGAAATGGTTATCTTTTCTAATAGTGTTTGTTTAGCTATTAATTTATTGTATCTTGTCTGGAATATCCCTCACATGAAGTATTGCGCAATGGAAGGTGACAGTAAATTTTACATTACGTTCACAGACAATAGATAATGTATGTATTGATTGTTATGACAGTATATTAATATGAATATTTAAAGTCAAAGTATGTTTCACTTAGAAGACAACTTTCTTCATTCATTAGCTAACAAACGCATCTCTGTAACAGAAGAATATTGCAAATTAATAAACAACGTTTTTGTTTCTTGTTCAGCTCTGCAGTAAAGGTGCAGCTTTGGGGAAACCCTTCAATGCATCCCCCCAAGATATTTCAAGTATTGCCAGTTTTATTGAAACGAAGCTTGTAACCTGCTACCTAAGGATGAGGAAGCCTGACCTTGCTTTGAATCATTCTCACAGGTAAAAATGAATGTTGATTAATGTGTTACTAAGGCTTGAAGAAGGGAGAAGAAAAACAAGTATACATGTTGGGCTGGAAGGATGTACAACAGTTAATTACCCAATCCTTTGACAACAAAAGGGAAATCAATAACGCACCTCCAAAAAAAGGCACTTGGATTTGGCTAAGAAGAATGCTGGGACTTTGGTCATTAAAATACAGTGATGCGAGAAGACTCAAGTGATTGGAAATGAGATATAATTCCTTTCTACTTGTCACCAGTTCCATGCCAGGCCAGAGGTGATTTAAAATTCTTTCCATCAAATGGTTCTTTGGTGGTCTTAGTCATTGTCCGCATCTCAAAGACTAGAACCACAGAGAAGCCAGAAATCAAAAAGGCATGAAAATCAAATGCTCCCTTGGACTCCTTAGAGTCAGGATTTTTCCTGGACTTTCTAGTCCATGTTCAGGCACATTAGCAGAAGCTTGCACTGCCACTCTCCATCCTGTACCTATTCTGTAGAAAAAGAATTTCACTCTGCGGCCTGTCAGTCCACCACTTTTCATGCTCATTAAATATATCTGAATAATACAGCAGTCACCACAAGTTGAGTTTTTCTTACAATTGTTTCAAGCGAATGTAAATGAAGGAAAACTATTGTGAAAGAGACAAGTTGATTTTATCTAAGAAGAAAGGTATGTTTGTGCCTAATACACTGGAGAAATTGTTGAAGGGCAATTCATCAGTATAAAAATATGATCGCTGTCTGGTGCTAAACTAGTAATCTGCTACATTAAGGGCAGGTGATGTCAGGGAGAGTTCTGCATGCAGATCTACTGGGATTTATGGGTCTAGGTTTTTGTGCCCCCTGAACAACTCTGCTTTGTAAATGACACACCAAATTTCTTTTAAAATTATGCAAAGACAAATACCTAAAGTTTGCTTATTTGCCTGCTTTGGGGGAAAATGATAATGGAGCTGTCAGTTTCATTCTCACCACCATCCCCAAGATGCACACCAAAATGAAATGGTTGGCTAACAAACGTGTGTAATAAAAACAGGCAAATCTTCTTTTGCCTGTTTGAAAACTACTCGGATTGCAAAACATTTGCCCTGATTCTGTAGTAAGCTCCTTGCTGGGTAACCCTGGTGCCTGTTGCAGAACCAGATGGTGGGGCCTCTTTAACTTGCATGGGGCTCTGCCCTTGTGGAGATAGGGGCCCATAGAGGGAGGAAATGAAGTTGGATTAGGATCTCTGGGTTACTGAAGGAATAAAAGATATGGTTTCGGGTTGGGCTGTTTTCTGGTCTTTTTTTTTTTTTTTTATTCTTGCATCTAACTTTAACAGCCATTCTCACTTGTTTTCCTTTTAATATAAAGTTAATATAAAGGAGAAATGCAAATCAGTAATAGCTAAATTCTCAATTTAATTCAATTAATAATGCAGATTGTGAAATAAATCTACACACTGTGCTTGTCACGCTGTGGAGCTGCGGGATCAGATACATACAGTACTCCAATATGAAAATACTCTGAGATGCTATTAACATAAATATAGAAAATGAAGCATAATCAATACCGGTGTTTTTCAGAAAGAATAAATAAATAACTTTCTCTGAGTGTGTACACTATAAATAGCCTTTAGCCATCAGTTTTCCAGGGCATGTAGAATTTTCCTTCCCATTGAGTTTTTATATCATCATCCCGTTGTAATGGTTTGGTAGTAATCGTGAATCAAAATTAAAATATTCATTTCTGCATTTATTTGCATTTGCTTGAGTATCTTTATTTAATATCATGTAAATCTCAGAGTTCCTGCATACACTTTGGAAGCCTTACTAGCTAAAAATCCTCACGCATGTTTGTGCACTCGGACACAAAGACGCAAAGCTGTTCTCCAAATGTCTGGTCCCGCACACTCCTCAGAACTAGAGTCTGGTCTATACTACAGACCTATATCAGTATAACCACATCACTCAGGGGAGTGAAAAATCCACACCCCAAGTGACATAGTTATACTGAACTAACTCCTCCTATAGACGATGCTATGTTGGCAGGAGAGCTTCTCTTGCCAAAGTATCTACCATGACTTGGGGAGGTGGACTGACTTGGGGAAAGTTCTCTCCTGTCAGCTTAGAGCATCTTCATTAAAGTGCTACATCAGCAGTATTTTAAGTGTAGACCTGCCCCTAGGTATAGAAGTTTTGTCAGTTATGAGGCTTCCTTCCAAGCATGTTATATATAAATATATAAAACAATATATATTATGGTTAAAGGAAGCTTGAACAATGCCACAACTTCAAAACTCCAATGTCTAGGTTAAGAGGAGTTTGCAGGTTCAGAGAACAGCTTTCCCACTAAATGAGTGAAAGAGGTACATTGCCATTGGCTTTTGAGCATGTATAAGAGGCAAAGAGGAGCTCCTCCTCACAACTGGAAATAAATCTGCTAGTTATTACTCTCACGTCTTGAGGCTACCTTTTTGCACTGTTGGTAGCATGAGGAAGAAGGACATCCACTTGATATTGACCATTTGGCAAGCTGACATAAAAGACACACACTGAGTGACAAAAGGCTGTTAGAAACCCTCCTAATCCATCATCAGCACCAACAAATGCATTATGAATTGACCTGGCCAAACAGCCACTACCGTAACTCATTTGACCACAAACTTTCAACATTAGGCAGCCATCAATCTAAATCCTAACATCCAGTCTAAAATGGTAAAAATGAATCATACAATATTTACATTCCCTGCAGTCCTCTTGGCCCAGGCACTATGGCATATACAAGGGTTTAATGATCCTAATAACCCCATATGGCTTGCTGAGAAATTAGATTTTTCCCGTTTGCTGCAGAAGGCAATTTTCAATTACACCAGATGGCAAAACAGTGAAGGTCTAAAGTCAAGAAACTGACTGGAACCTCAGAATAGTGTTGAGGCCTTATGTTGCTCAACCTGATCTCCACGATTGATTTTTCTTTCATTTACTCATTTGTTTATTTTTGGTTCTAACTGAAAGCCAGCTTGAAACAGACACAATGTTTCAGCCCCTCAGTCTCCTCTATTCAGCCGGCCCTTCTGTCTGGCCCAACAGAGAAATACAGGAAGCTGCACTGCAATGGCATGCAGGAGCTGTTACGATTTTGTTTTTTCCTTACTTCTTTCTTTAAAATTGAAGAGGGTGGAGATGTGCTGTGATTCAAGGTGGAAGATCTGAAAAGGCGTGACAGACATTCTGTTTTCTCAAGGTGATGTTAGATTTGTTTCTTCTTCTGCTGGGTTCCTCCTTCTCCCCCCTCTCCCCCAATTAAAAATAACCGACACTGATCCCCTATGCTTCACAGTTGGTGTGTGGGGAAAACAGAACAGTATCTTTGTCTTTTTTTTAAAAAGGCACCTCTTCCTCAGCCCCTGCACATGCATTTTGTCAGCTATGATGTTTCATGGGAATTTTCATCAATCTGGAAGATTGCAGGCATACAGGATGAGAAATTCCAGGACAGATACATTGGAGTTCATGTAAATGGAACTTTCCTCAAGTGCTGGAGAGGTGCAAGGGTTGGAAAACAGAAAGGAACTTTAGCTTCACGCACACATCTCAGATAACTACTCGAAGGCCGACAGGAAGTTGTTTTGTTCCCCCTCCCCTTTTGTTTTATGATTGTAATATATCCAGCAACAAAATTGTTGTGGAGTCTGTAAAAGTGCAGATTATTAATCTGGGACACTGACTGATCCCTTCAGAAGTAGGATACTTTCGCAATAAAATTGACCTAACCTGGTCAAGGAGCAGGACTTCACACCCAGTGAAATGACCATAAGCTTTACAGAGATGGCTAATCCTTAGACAAGCAATGGGCATATACTCCCCTCTGTTGAGCAATTGAGAATAAAAATCAGAGAAATGCAGAGGGGGGAGGGGAAGAGGCAGGAAATGAGGTATGTCAAGGAGAGCCATCTGGAATGGAAAGTTTACTATGCTCCTCTTACCAAAAAGCCATTGACATCTCCTCAACATATGTCCTTCAAGAAAAGGAGTGTGTTGAGCAGGAGACAGTGGAAAACCACCCTTTGTGTCATGTTTCCCTCTCTGTATGATGTAAATGATGCCTGACAAAGCCAGAATTACTACTTCCCTGATGAGAGTTGCTATGGATTTTCTGAGAACTGTGGGGTTTAACCCAGGTTTCCGTTTGAACCTTCAGACCCCACACTTTCTGCAAGTTTGCCACCTGCTTATTCTGCATCTCCCATCTGAAAATGGAATGCACAGAGGACTTCACCCTCAGCAAACACACAGGCCTTTTCTACTAAGGCTGAGTCTTCTGTGCCTTTTTATGTGTTCAGTCGAGGATGTGGCCCTTTGTAATACCACTTGCACAATTTATGGAGAGGCAGATGGATGATGCAATAGTTATGTAATAACTAATTGATAATAAATAGCCTGGTGAGAGCTTAAGGTAATGCAATTAGTGGGAATCAAAGGGAGGAAAAAATAACTATAGATAGGAAGAGAGGTATACAGATAAAACTGGAAAGGGGAAAGGAATTAGACCAATGCTGGTGGTTTATGGACAGGCCCTAAGAGGTGGTATACATCCCTCCAATCCCATCCTCTCACTCCCTCCCCAAAGAAAAAACAAAACAAAACAAAAACTTCCTGGAGAAATCAAATGAGTAGTTTCTAATAACCTTTCGCACATATGAGGGGTACATTGCAATATACATAATTGATAAGCAATTATTCAAAACAAGGCTATTCACTTGAGATGTTCTGAGACATCATAAGCTTAGATGTGCTTTAAAAAAACAAACTAGCATCCCATAATAGAAATCCCTTCTCTTATGCTGCATTTGGAATATTTCTTTATAATACAGCTGCTTTATGAAAAACATTTTCTGTTAACATTTGGGCCATATTTTATTTCTAGGTCAATATGCCAACTACATATATTATATATTAATGTTGAACATTCCCATTGACTGTGAGGGTGATATTATACCCATAGTGTGTATTATTTTGTAGGATTCATTCAAAAAGAAGCTCCTAAAACAGCCTTTTTTTTTCCCCTTAGGAGAAACCCACTTTGTGATAAAAAAGATTAAAGCAAAGTCCAGCAGGATTTATAAAGGCTGAGATACGTATCTTCATCCTAAAAATGACAGCAGTTCTAAAGATGTTAGTGAAATTTGGTAGTCAAGAAATTAGTACTTTTAAAGTTGGGAAATCAATCAGCAGTGTATTACGTGAACGAGACAGGGAAAGCAGAATCTGTCCACCCGCATTAGGAATAGCTCACGCCCCTGAACTGGATGCTTTGAAACAAGGCCTTTCTAAATATCCTTTTATTTAGCAGGGGAGGAGAATGTTCTCCTTGTTCTTCTCCTTCATAGCTAATGAATTGAGAGCTGGCGGGCAGATTTATCTGTTGGTTTGCAATTCAAAGTGGGTCTCTACTGAATCCTATGTGCAAGAAGAAAAATGTTTATCATGGAAGATGCATTCCCTTTTACTGTCAGAAAAAAGATACTATGTGTATATGGACGTCTTAGTGTAAAAACCCCTTCATTATGTTTAGACATGAAAGCAGCTTCATAATATTTTTTGGTCTGTATGCTAAATGTCCTCTGCTGTTGCAGACACTATATTCACAGCTAATTCTGTTAGGCCATACTAAAAAATTTCTGATTACACAAAACCAAATTGTGTCTCATACAGGGAGAGGGAGAAACAATTGTCTCACAAAAAAAGCTGTGATCCAAACCTGACTGAAGTCAGTGGGAGTCCTTCCATTGACATCAGCAATTGTAGAATCAGGTCTGTAGTGACGATTAAATTAGGAAGAATTTCAAACTAATTTTTAGGTTACCATTGAAGACATCTTAAGTTGTCTTCCGGGCAGGCGTTCTCCAGCATGCACAGAGCACCACGCACAGATGCAGCCAATGGGGAGGTAACAAGGTATATATCCTCTAGCTTTTTAGCTCTAGCTTTTTATTGTCTTCTTGATATCCCTCTCAGAGACGCTGCAGGTTTCATGCATTTCTTTAAATGGTTCTCACCTCCCCACAATACATATATATATATATATTTTTTTTTTTTGGTGGCACCTATACAACCACATTCTCGCCATCATGGAGTGATTGTCAATGAAAAGTAACCACACATTCCTTCTACCCTCCAAAGGTTACCAGCAAAATTAATGCAGCCTCTGCTGAAGAAGGTATGTGCAGATTATGTTAGGATTACTAGGATTATGTGAAATAAAATGTCAGATTTCTTCAAACTGTTTTCATGCATTTTATTATGAACTAAAATATGGGCCCATATGGGGCCACAGAAGAGTGAGATTGATGTTTTCCAGAGATCAATTTTTATACAGCAACTTGCCTTTCTTGCTGTATCTGTTGTTTTTGGAGTTGAGCAGTCAGGTCAAAAGAGAACTAAAGGTAGAAAACTATGGTCAAATATGTCCACCTTTAATTCCTGTGCCCTGATATCTCTGGTGGGAGAAAGCTGATGTCTGGTTTTATTTCTCCCCTTCCCCCCGCCCTCCCCTTAGAACTTGAAGAAAGATAATAGGCCAAGGAAGATGTCAAGATGAAAAAATGAAAATGTCAAAAAACAGGTTGATATACTGTTTTACTTAAAACCTGTTTTGTTGAGAAAAACTGACCAAATGATTTAGGAAAGGCTTTTACTGGACAGTCTTTGGATTACACTGTGGATGAAAAATAAATGAAAATCTATTTCATGTTTACTTTAGTCGAGTCACTTGAATGGGGGAGGGGAGATATTGAGTGGGAAAGCCTGGCAAGAATACAAGTTTTAATCATCAGACGTAGTGTTTTTATTTGCAATGTTTCCAATTAAAACTTTTGCATGTGAATCAAGACATAGTTGTAGTAAAATTCCTTTCTCCTTACAATATGCTCCCCAAAAGCACGTCAATAAAGCATCAATGGCAGCTTTGCATCTAGCAGTGAGTAATACTTCTCCACACAATCCACACACAGTTCTTCATGACCCTGTAGTACATCCACTAACCTCATCTCCTTCACTGCTGGATCTTCCCCATCTCATTTTTCTTTCAGTGCCTGTCAGTGTACAGAGCACTCCTAAATCTTTGGGTACCTGGCCTAGTGTCGTGTACTGCCCATGGCTGGAGCTGGATATTGGAGCAGGGACTTGTTCTCAGTGTTCACAGTCAGGAAGACTCCTACATAGCCAGATGGCCCTCCAGTCTGCTCTCATTTCAGGGGTGGGCTTCCTGGAATGTGGCTTTTCTTCTCAACCTCTGTTTGTATCATCCCTTTTCCTTTATATGACCCCCTTTCACTCCAACCTTTGCTTTTTCACCAGTAGTGGCTTCTCAAATCTGGAGATAGCATAATCCATGCCATGGGCCAGGTTTACCCACTTTTAGGTTCATCACATGGCTTGAATGATAATTATTCTACACAAAGGCTGCTAAACTGTAGCTGTATTACTATGTCAAACAGCTGTTCTATGTAAGTCCCCAGAACCAGGCAAGCCTGGGAGTGTACACGTCTCTGAAGAAATAACAGCATTCAGTTGGACTGTCAAATAATCAAAGGCAGTTTTTAGGTCTCTACTTATAGCAAGTGAGTGAGAAATGTTTGTAGGTATTAGAGAATGCTATAATATTTTTTCAGTATAGAGTTTATAGATAAAAAGAAGGAGTTGATCTTCTTAAGATTAGGAAAGAATCAGGATGAAAAAGGAGAGCTAAAATTCAATTCTTTGAGATTCTGCTACAATTCTGTATTTATTATAAACCTATCAGAGTACATCCTGTTCTAAGACTTGTAGAAAATGTGCGGCTAACTACCAGGAAATTATTGATTTTTTTTCATTGCTGTTGCTTAGGTGTGGTAGAGCCGATAACTTGGGGAAAAAAATCAATGCTGCTATTATCAACTGTTGACTACAGTTTATAACAGCAATAATCTCCTTTAAAATCTCTTGCTGTAGTACCAGCTATCATCCAGTTTGTTAAAATGTTAATGCCTTGGGCATACTGATCATGAAATGTCAATAATATCTGAAGTCCTTTGGGATTGCTTTCTGACTAAACTAGTTTTTGGTGTCCCTCCGAGTCTCTTTTGAACTTCCAAGTTCTACAGCCTTTGGTTGAAAAATGTAGTATCTGATGCAATATCTGAAAAATGTGTATCTGTCTATCCTTGGTAACAGTGATCAACCCTATAAAAAGATGGTCACTCACTACAGATAGATTATAGTTAATATTTCAGATTACTGAGAGGTGTCGGATGCTGTATTCTAGCTAAATCCTTATACCTCCCTCATGAATGTAGTATCTGAGCTCCTTCTAGTAATGGAATTGTCGTATCAGAAAAGCAGAAGTAAAATCCAAATGCATCCTGATTCCATGTCCCAAAAGACACACTGCCTGTCTATTCCAACAGTATAGTGTGTGTTAATTTTCCTTACATCTCTTATTGATATTGGCCCCGCTTCTGCAATTGGATCCACGTGTGAGGACACGTGCATTCAGTGAAGTCAATAGGGCTGGGAAAGGTACAAGGATTCACCCACATAAATCCAGTGACTTGAGTGGGACCATTTTTTGTTACAATTATGGAAGCACTCAAACTGACTTTTAGGGGTTTTTTTTAATTAATAATGTGCAAATAATTCCTTTAAAGTAAAAATGTAAGATTATCATCAAACCCAGAAATATAGATGACAGATAACAAAGGAAGTTCTACAATAATATGTGGTATCTTTTCTGATGTTCTATGCTAGCTAAATGCAGTATAACATACGCTCACCGGGACTTTAATAGCTGTTTCTATAATAATAGGCAAAGCTATAAATGAAATTGCATTTATGATACAACTTTAATAGACATTTTAATAATGCCTGTTCATCCATCTTAGCTGTCAAGAGAGAGAAAGTGCTAATTCATTATTGGGCTTTGGGAGATAGATGTTGAATTGTGTTTAGAAAGTGTGTACAGCATGTCCCTTATTCAGAGTTTGATATTAATGATCTTTTAATATTGCGAAAATTTGAGGTTTAGCTTAAGCATCTCTTTTATCTTTCAAAGGAGCATTATTTTGAACCCAGCCTATTTCCGGAATCATCTTCGTCAAGCTGCTGTATTTAGATGGTTGGAACGATATTCTGAAGCGGCAAGGTATGTTTGGCATTTGTGGATTTTCTACATCTAATCTTTTCCCTACATCGCCTTCATTCCAGCTCTCAGTACCACAGACAATTGGGGAAACAATTTCCTACAGCTCATTCAGTACTAGGGACATTATCTTGTGTCCAAGCTTCATTCAGCTGGTCCAAAACTTTGTCAGAACCCCTTTTTAGAATCAATTTCTTGTAATTCCCTGTAGTTCATGTAATACTTAGTAATTGCTCCTTCCTTCTATATTATAGTGTTCCTAGAGGCCCTAATCCTGCACCACGAAAGTCCATGGCAACTTTGCCATTGGTTGCAGTGCGCATAGAATCAAGCCTATAATAGAGATCTGATCCTGCTGCCCTTATTCACATGAGTAGTCTCACTGAAATCCATGGGACTACTCACGTGAATAAGAACTGCTTGCAGGGATAATGTCTTGCAAGATCGGGCTTTATCTGTGCATTTATAGTGGAAAAATATGTAGGTATCATGCAGTGCTGGTGCTACCAAATGGTGGAAGCTGTAGGGTCGACAGGGAGCAAATGTTGTTACCACTTGACAGGTTTAGATGAAAGAAGTTACCTTCCAGGAGGTGAGTGAGGTTGCCTGGTTAATGCAAGTGGTAACTATATATCCATGTTACTGCTTATACTCGGCACTTATATAGAACCTTTCGTCGCTGGTGCTGTGATTAACACCCTACTCCCATAAAAGTTGCCATGGGATCTTGGACCACAAGTAATCTGTAGTTGGTTTTACATATTGTTCTAAAGAAAGTACCTCCAACAACACAATGCTCCCTAGCATTTTGCTGGGGGCACTGGGTCAGTATTGATTCAGGGAGAAAATTGCCACCTATTGAATCACCAACAGTTAAGGGTCAGTGATCTTTCACAGTTTTAAAGGTTGCAGCAGGAGACAACATTATTCAATGACTGGCAAGGGAGCCTGATTAAAGCCTGTATTTCCAGATCCGTTAATTCCCTGTTATCTCACTAACAGGCAAAATGAAATAAAAGGGTTTTACTTGAAATCAGGTAGAAAAATATTTTTTTCACTTCCAGGAATTGATCTTTCCTAGAAAGTAATGCATAGAAAATGAAAGAATCTGAGAGCACAATGTGGTCCAAGAAGAAAATGAGGTGCTCACGTAACAAGAAAAAAAAAAGATGGTTCGTGTTGCTGCAGATAAGTAATCATTCAAGAGGAGGACTGCATCAGCAAGCAGGAAGGAACTTTGTCAGCTTTTTTTCATGTCAGGAAGCTTTCATGGAACTAGCTGATTTTAAATGAGATTATTATGTATTTTGCAAAGGAGGAGAACGTTCTGACAGATGGAGACCAAGTGGATCCAAAGAAGTGACAGTAGTATTGTGAGTTTAGCTGAGTTTAACATAGGGTTGCAATAATCGTGTGGAGCTTTTGTTCCAGCCTTGTGTTAAATAAGCTAAGCAGCAGCATCTTTTTGGAATCAGCGTTATCAGTCTGACCCTGCTAACGTTGTAGAATGCAATCCGTCTGTTACAGATAGACTGCCGTATGCAGGTGTTTAGCTGCAGTTTCTAAAAGTCTAAATATGTTTTTGTTAGCTTGAGCTGTCATTTATCTCTGCCAGCTCTGTGGATGTGAATGAGGTTAGTGTGCTTCCTTGTGTGATTTTTTTCCCTCTTATTTATTATTATACATACCCAGAACATTGTTACAGGCTGTGAACAGTTGTTTTTGGTGCAAGTAACATATATGTATACAGAGAAAATGGGCAGGGATAACTCAGCCCACCTGGCAGGTTTCAGCGTGCCCAAGATGGAGAAGTATTGATCTCTTTGAGGATATAGCAGGCCAAATTCCCTGGAGCAAATTCTGTTCTCTGTTCCAAATTCAGAGATGATGCAGCAGCTGATGTATGTTAGACCCCACTGCATTCAGTTAGACTCCTTCATACTTACTTACACCTATTCTTTCCCTGTGTAAAAAGAACAAGCTGGTATGAGTGACACACTGAGTAGCCAGAAGGTACAAGTTAAAGTAGAGTGAGGGGTATTGTAATTTACACTGCCTTCTGACTCCTCAATGTAATTGGTAGAATGAATGCAAGTATATATGAGGCAACCTGAATGCCAGGGATTCTAAATCAGTGTGAGCAGTTTAATGCATATCACTGCCTGTATCTTCTCTGAATTTGACTCCATGTATACAAATGACTCCTGTACATGTGACTCTAATAGGGTTGCTAGTTTTGGTTGGACGTATTACTGGAGGTATCATCACATGACATAATTTTTACTTAAAGATTGATCTTTAATTCCTGGAGACTCCAGGACAAACCTGGAGGTAGGCAAGTCTACGTGACTCTAATAGGCTGCACTTCATGCAGTGTAGTGTATTGTGCAGTAATACCAAAGGCACTGCTTGAGGGATCAGAGCTTCTGAAAATGAGCAATTCAAGAAGGTGGTGGCCACTGACTCTAAACATCAGCTAGTAAAAATATTTCTTCTCCATAGGCATCTCTGAAAGCTGGAGAAATGGATTAGAAGGTGAGGAGGAACTTGGAGTCTGACATGAAGCATGCTGGACTGAGAGATGATCCAGGGAAGCTGATGAGGGCAGTGCTAGGGCAGTTGTCAATAGACTTTCCCCTTGAGGAAAGGGGTAAGGCAGTAGTCAGAGAGAATGCATTTCCTGCAGACATAAATTGGCAAAGCCAGGGCAGAAGTACAAAAGCTATCATTTTTCCTTACCTTGCTAATATATGTTACATCTGATCTACTCTAACTGCTTCAGCTGGAGCAGCCTTGAGACTGAGTAATACAAAGTGAAAATTTCCAATGCATAGGAACAGTCAGGCTCTATGTTGTTTTGAAACCTGAAGTGTAAAGTCCAAATGCTTATTTTTGCTTCTTACAATAAAAACATCTCGCTGTCATCTTTTTGCTGATCTGAATGCTGTACTGCCTGGTTTAACTGCTTCATGATCTGTGAGGCACTTGATAGTGTTTTTAATAACCAGCTAGAACACTAGCAACTTGGAACTAGCTATATAAAGGCAGAGGAAATTGAACCAAAGCACATTCTCCCAATGCCAGAACAACTGTGACTCCATACCGGATAGTACTAACCAGTCTTGATGGAGGAAGAAGGTTTAGGATCTCAATAGTCCTAGTAAGGATGACTTAGCTGTTTACTGCTTCTTTTAAAAACGGCATTAGATAGTCCCATCAGCTCTATAGCAAACCAAACTTGATAGTTTTGAACCTCAGCACTTTGTTTATTACAGGATCTCTCTCTCTGCATGAATCTAGTTCCAGTTCCCATTTTATATAAACACTCCAAATTTCTATAATGGGGAAGGGGTGAATCAATTATTCGAGTTTATCACTTAAAAGGCAAGTGTTTGAACATTTTAGTGTTCCTAAGGCGTTTAGTTACTCTGTTCTTAGGAATGGTATAACTTTAAATTCACTGTGTGATGCTATCACTAAATATTGATCCTGTATTCTTCCCCCAAAGCCATTAATTTACTTCTTTCTACACTTACCTATTTCATGGGCTACTTCCTGTCAAAAAAAATTAAATCCTACAAGGTGTTTTTGCTTTTCAAGAAATGAAGGAAGGTCTATTTATCTCTCTACTGATTTTATTTCAGTTTACAAAAAACAAAGCAAAAACCATTTCTATAAAAATCTGTTGTCATGGAAACCAACTTTGTTCTGGTTACACTAATGAAAGTCCCGCTGGGGCCACGTGGTTTGCCCAATCTTAACAGATCTTGTAGCAAAGTTTATTTTAATACTAGTATCTCAGGCCCTATGAATTTCTTGGGGTCAAGATATAGAAAATGAACTTAAGATAGCATCCTATGCAACATTTCTTCAGTATGCCAGAAAGCCCTTTCAGCAGAGGAAGATGTAGCCAGTGAAAGAGTCGTGATATCAGATACCCAGATACATCCAGTGAAGCAAAATACCTTATGTTGGGCTGGCACAACAGTGAAGTCTTTTGGGGTGTCATTTACTACTACCACTTTCAGGAATTACGTGCTCAGAGACTAGGGAGGTATTTTGCATGCGCTATTCATGGGGGCATAAACATCAGCACCAACTCTACTGTAAGCATCATGCATATGTGATGGCTGCCTTCTTGGCTGACACACCAGGGATTGAATTGGGGACTTGCAGAGCTAAAAGCAGCCACTGTTATAGCTTGAGCTAAAAAGCCAAAGCTGTGTAGCTAAGAACCGTTTCAATTACCATCCTCTGCAGATTGCAACAGAGAAGGGACCTACAACACACACTCACCAGTGGGTTACGCAAGGATGGTGCACAATGCACGCAAGTATCTTGTATTGAAGGTTTAATTTATGGTCTAGGCAAAGAGCACACATAGTGAAAGACACTCTTGAATATTCTATGAATACGTTATCTTTGCATTTCTGCCGGTGGAGGTGCTTGCCGTATTTTGGCCCAGCCACATACCTTTTAATGAAATCCCATACTCTGCTGCCTTAATGAATGTCTTAATGAAGCTCAGACCTAATAGCATGCTCTTGTGAACTGGTAGGATCCCATTTGCATGCCCATGTTGCATGCTAACTTTGCCCTCTTTGCTGCATAGATAAAGAGTCTAGCCCACCTTACCCTGCTCGTTTCCCCTCCACCTTGTTTTTCAGTCTAATGCAGCCTGATGAAAGCATTTCTTGTTAGTTACAGTCACTTTCTTCCCAGAGTCAGGGGGCAGGGAGACCTCTGCTGGTGAGAATGACAAACTGTGATGTTTTTCAGCACTGAAGGAAGAAAGCGAATCGGGGGGTTTTCTGCAAGCGAAGAACTGAGAGCTTCTGCTGTGTGTGTGCTTTTTCCCCAGAGAAATATTACAAAAGGAGCACTTCATAAATTGCATCTAAGAAAGAGGCTTTGACATTTATCAGGATCAGTCAAAGCCCAGAAGAAAGTCCATGCAGCTTATTATTTAATTTGACAGCAATATATGTTGTCAGTCTGTATCCAAAAACACCAGGCTATTGTTTCTATGCTCCACTCGTTATTCTTCTATCACTCTAGCATGTTTGAGTGTCAAACAATACTTCACTGAGCTGAAGTAGTGTCAAGGACAGAAAACAGCATTAGTTACTAATATTTTTCACTAAAAGTAAACGGAATTATTGATAGTACAGGTTTTGTCTTCATAGAGGGGATAAGGGTGTATCAGAGAAGGGAATACAACCAAAGTGAGGAAGTCTCAGTTATGGCTTGGAGTAAGTATAGTTGCTGTTATTCTAAAAGTTTACGTGAGCTACCTGTTTTTAAGTCATTCATCCCACTTACTCCATCTTTTCTCAAACTGTTCAGTCATGCCATTAACTTAAAACAGGCAGCATGGCTTTCTAGGACTTCTGAGATTTACATGACATGCATCTATGCAAACTACTACTTGTTTGATATTGTGTCACAGAACATCTGAGATCTTGCTGTGCTTAATGACCTCTTTTCCTAAGTGCCTCATGTCATTTCTTTCCTTTAAATTTTGTCCTTTCCAAGTACATCCTCTCAGCTTTTTACTCCACATTTGCAAGGTCTTTGTTTCCTTACATAGCCGTTGCCATTTCATAGGTAACATTTTTGTAACAAGTTATATTAATCTCAGTACAACACAGGAAAATATTACTGTTTATTACCAAAAGACAGGTTCTTTTTAAAAGGCAGCCACTGTACAATAAGAAATACAGACCTGGTGGTTAGTACTCTTTATTGCCCTGCTGGAGACTTATTTTGGTTTCCTAGTAATGGTCTCTCACTGCCTAAGCCATTTGGGACTTCGAGTACAACAGAATAGCATGCTCAGCCCTTGGCTGCTTTGTGTTCCTTCTCCGTATGATAAAGGGTCACTGTTGGCAAGTTCCATGGGAATTCTATCCACGCCTCTGCATCCAGTAAGATGTTAGCTACGTCACAAGCCACAGGGCTCATTTTGCTGCATTTGGCAGCTATTTCCATATCCATATATACAATCGTCAAACCTTGATTGTGCTAATTTCACATCTTTCCCCTGTATTCAAAATTCTTATAGAAACCAAATTTTGTTTATCTGATTATCTGGTGGATTCAGATACTTCCAGAGACCTTAAAATAATCTGTGTTTCCCTTTATTCAAGACCTGCGGGAGATATTTAAAACGGAACTATTATTTCTTTGTTCACTTTCTGAGTTGGCTAATTAGGTAAAAAAAACAAACTGCCTCCAACCCTATTCCAATTATATATATCTTCTTTCTGCTTTTTTAACCTCCAAAAAATGTAAGCTGTACTATACCAAAAGAGAACAGTGTTTCATCTAGTCTGATGCCTTGTCTCTGAGGGGGCAGTATCAGGATATTGGAAAGGAAGGTTGTAAAATCAGAGTAACATTAGCACCAAAAAGACATGGGATTGTGTATTAGAGACAATCTTGTAGGTATATTAAAACTGCAAAAGAAGCATAAATATATTTACCATTTCCAGATTGAGACAGTATAATGAGGCCATGATTTGGACCTTTGCACAGTATTATAGCATAATAAAAGCCATAAAATATAGGACTAGAAGCGACCTTGATAGGTCATCTTGTCCAGTTCCCTGCACTGAGGCAAGGCTAAGTATTATCTCAACCATCCCTGACATGTGTTTGTCTAACCTGGTCATAAAAAGCTCTAATAACAGAGATTCCACAACCTCCCGATAGTTCCAGTGCTTACGTAGCCTTACAGTTAGACGTTTTTCCTAACGTCTAGCCTAAATCTCCCTGGCTGAAATTTAAATCCATTACTTCTTGTCCTATCCTCAGCTGTTAAGGAGAACAATTTATCACCCTCCTCTTTATAATAACTTTGTACGTACTTGAAGATTATTATATATCCCCTCAGTTTTCTCCAGACTAAATGTACATATTTTTTCAATCTTTCTTTGTAGGCCTTGTTTTCCAGACCTTTAATCATGTTTGTTGCTCTGCTCTCTATTTTCTCCAGTTGGCCTACATCTTTCCTGAAATGTGGTGCCCAGAACTGGATAAAACAATAGTCCAGATGATGCCTTAGCAGTGTTGAATAGAGTGGAAGAAGTACTTCCTGTGTCTCGCTTACAACACTCTTGTAATACAGCCCAGAACGACATTAGCTTTTTTTACAAGAGTATTGCCTTTTTGATTCATATTTAATTTGTGATCCACTGTAACTCCCAGACTCTTTTCTATAGTACTCCTTCCTAGACAGTCATTTCCCATTTTGTATTTGTGCAATTCATTATTCCCTCCTAAGTGTAGTACTTTGCATTTGTCCTTATTGAATTTCATCTTATTTATTTCAGATAGTTTCTCAAGATCATTTTGAATTTTAATTCAATCCTCTAAAGCACTTGCAATCCCTCCCTGCAGACTTCGTAAGTGTACTCTTTATGCCATTATCCAAATCACTTATGAAGATATTAAATAGTACCAGGCCCAGGACAGATACTTGCAGAGCCCCACTCGATTTGTCCTTCCAGCTTGATTGTGAACCATTGATAACTACTCTCTGAGTATGCCTTTCCAACCAGTTGTGCACCCACCATATAATAGGTTCTGTTACTAGTTTGTTTATGAGAGGGTCATTTCAGACACTATCAAAAGGCTTAATAATGTCAAGTTATATCAAATCTTACTGCTTTCCCCTATCCACAAAGTTTGTTACCCTGTCAAAGAAGGATATTAGGTTGGTTTGACATGATTTGTTCTTGACAAATCCATGTAGACTGTTGCGTATTACCGTATTTTCTTCTAGGTGCTTACAAATTGTTTCTTTGATTATTTACTCCATTATCTTTCCAGGTACCAAAGTGAAGCCGACCGGTCTATAATTCCCTGGGTTGTCCTTCTTCCACTTATTCCTATTCCCCTTTTTATAGATAGGTACATTTGCCCTTTTCCAGTTCTCTGGGATCTCTCCCATCCTCTGTGAGTTCCCAAAGATGGCTCAGAGTTCTCTTCAGCCAGTTCCTGACGTATTGTAGGATGAATTTCATCAGGTCCACTGACTTGAAGACATCTAAATTGTCTAAGTAATTCTTAATTTGTTTTTTTCCTATTTTAGCCTCAGATTCTAAGTCATTTATACTGATGTTCACTATATCAGTCATCATCACTGCTAACTTTTTTGGTGAAAACTGAAATAAAAAAGGCATTTTACATGTTGGCCATTGTTGTATTTTCTATTGTTTTCTTCCCTCCTCATTGAGTAGTGGACTTACCCTGTCCATGGTTTTCTTCTTACTTCTCATGGATTTATAAAATGTTTTCTTGTTACTTAACGTCCCTAGTTAGTTTAATCTTGTTTTTTCTTGGTCTTTCTAATTTTGTCCCTATGTTCTTATGTTATTTTATATATATATGTATTCATCTTTCATAATTTGACCTAGTTTTCCACATTTTGTATGACTCTTGTTTGAGTTTCCAGTTGTTGAAGATCTCCTGATTAAGACATGGTTGTCTCTTATGATACTTCCTATGTTCCCTATGCATTTGGGATAGTTTGTTCTTGTACCCTTAATGACATCTCTTAAAAATCTGCAAACTTTCCTGAATTTTTTTTCCCCTTAGACTTGCTTCCTATGGGATCTTACCTACCAATTCTCAGGGCTTGCTAAAGTCTGCTTTCACAAAGTCCATTCTCCTTATTCTACTGTTTTCCCTCCTACCGTTCCTTAGAATCATGAACTCTATTATTTCATGGTAATTTTCTCCCAAGCTACCTTCCATCTTCAAATTCTCAGCCCATTCCTCCCTGTTTGTCAGAATCGAATCAAATCAAGCACAGCCTCTCTCCTAGGTGCTTTTCTCCACCTTCTGTAATAAAATGTCTCCAATGCATTTCAAGAACTTATTGGATAATCTGTGCCCTGCTGCATTATTTTCCCAATGGATGTCAGGATAGCTGAAGTTCCTCATCACCACCAAGTCCTATGTTTTGGATGGTTTGGTTAGTTGTTTAAAAAGATCTTGATCCATCTCTTCTTCCTGGTTAGATGGTCTATTGTAGACACCTACCAGCATATCACTCCTGTTTTTTACCCCTTATATCTGTACCCAGACACTTTCAACAAGTCTGCCTCTCACTTCCATCTCAACCTCAGTGTGAGTGTATACATCATTAATGTAAAAGGAAACACCTCCTCCCTTTTTTCCCTGCTTGTCCTTAGCAAGCTATACCTTCTATACCAATAATTCAGTCATGTGAATTCAGTCATGACTGAATTATCCCACCAAGTTTTATTGATGCCAATTATGTGATAATTGTGATTATTCACTAGTATTTCTAATACTTCTTGTTAATTCCTCACACTTCTTGCATTAGTATACAGATATTTAAGATGTTTATTAGGTTTCCCCTCTAAATTCCCTCTTGTCTCTCCTTTGTCCCTGATGTGATTGCCCATGTTCCTCCCAAATTATGACCCATCATCTCACCCTCAAGGTTTTGGACTTATCTGTGGGCTTTTATCCCCTACCCCTGAAGAACTTCATTTAAAGCCTGCCTCACTAGGTTAGCCAGTCTGCATCTGAAGATACTCTTCCTCCTCTTTGATAGATGGACCCTATCTCTGCTCAGAAGTCCTTCTCAGAACAGCATCCCATGTTCAAGGAAGACGAAGCCCTCCTGGTGATATCCACACAGCCATGCATGCACCTCCACAATATGTCTGTCTCTTCTTGGACCTACTTTTGACCAGAAGAATCATGAGAACACCACTTGTGCCCCCAACTTCTTCACCCTCACCCCTAGAGCACTGTAGTCACTTCTGAACTGCTTTCAATATCATTAGTCCGCACGTGGATTAGCAGTATGGGGTAGTAATCAGAGGGTCAGTTGATCCTCATCAATCCTTCCATAACGTCTCATATATGGGCCCCTGGCAGGCAGCATGAACCTGTGATGCCAGGTCAGGCCAACAGATGGATGCCTCTGTTCTCCTTAGAAAGGAGTCACTAATCACCACCACCCTTTGTTTCCTCTTGGGAGTAGTGGCCATGACCCTGCCAGCCTTGGCGGTACATGGCTTCTCCTTCTCCCCCTTTTGCATTAGTACTAGTAATAATAGATTCTTAGGACCTCCGGAGATCACTGAGCATACCTCAGATGAAGAGCAAAACTTGCTTTCTGCCACTTATCCGCCTTCTCCAGATCCTGGTAGCAGTCAGGCCAGTTCAGCACCTGACATAATTTAGAACAGCCAAAAGGCTGCTCTAACTTGCACAGAGTTTTAAGGGGCCCCATGGGCTTTCATATCAGCAAGGCCACCCTCCCTACTGCTCTCGACATTTTCCTACGTTAGAGGACCCTAGAGGGTGGGATACATGTGCCTACATCTCAAGAGGAGAATCCCCCCACATGAGGGAAATCCTCATCTGATCTTTAAGGCACCAGGAGGACTTTAGCAGGTTTGAGGATCTGGCCCTGAGTCTTATTATTGCCAGAATTTACAAAGGGAAATGTACATAATAATTTGCAAGTAATAATGATAGGTTTTTGTCCTATTTAGAAATTTAACACTCTGGTGCATTCCATAATATTGTGTATGTTTATCAAAATTACACCTTCCACGTATCACGTATCTCTAATGGTGTTGTGCCGGGTCTGGTCAGATGCTTTCTATTAGGGTCAGCAGTACTCATGTATCTAAAACTTGCTTTGATTCTTTGAATACATATCCTTTAAGATTCTGCTGTTGAGCTGCAGAAGACAGAATTCAGGATCTGTTGTCATGTTCTTCCATTTTATATAAATATCTTATTGTTTTACACCACCAAGTGGCCAGATTGAGCAAATGTAGCAAGAATTTTTGAATCTCGCTTTACTAGCTTAACACAAGCTGGCTATAGCTTTGTTGTGGTAGCCCTTAAAGGGCGCAGGTATTTATCTAAGTAGTGGCTCTTCCTAAACACCTCTCATTTTGGAAAAGCTGCTCAAATGCAAAGCAGATTCTTAAACTGCCTCTGCAACCCCCTTTTGCGCCCTGCTCTTGGATGCATGTGCCATTAGCACCATAGCCATCTTGAAAGCAGTGACCATTGAGTGCAAGTACATGAGAAGCCGCAACCTCAACAGTTCTCGTTTCCTTTACTGTCCCTGTGGATGGTGGGGGTTCAGAACCAACAACTCCTCTCCCTGTTCTCTGTCAGGTTTTGGGTGGGTTGTCAGGGGTTTGTGTGGTTGGTTTTAGGTTTTGGAAAGCGACTGTTCTTACTTCGTTCAAAGCTTGACACCACTACAGACTTCAGACTACATCAACTCAGATTGTGGCAAGGATAGGAAAAACTGTGTTCCACCAATCCACTCCACACTGCCTCCTAACTGCTCCTTTCTTCATGGAGAAGGAGCTGGGAGAAAGAAGCTGCTACTCATTTCTGATTGGGGGCAACAAAAGAAGTTACCTAAGGAGAGTGAGGGAAAAGATGAATTTCTAATACTAAAAGGGCAGGAAGCGTAGTCTCTGTGGTGCATTGCTAAAAATGGAGGCTAAGAATGGAAACTGCCTGGCAACATTTTAGTGGTCATTGTTGGTCCTGCTATTAAACTTAGTACCTGCCATCTGAGTCCTCAAGCTTTTTGGCTATTAATGAATTAAGCCCTCTAATATCCCTGTGATGCAGGAAGTGTTATTCTAACGTATAGATGTGGAAGCAGAGTCAAAGGCTAAGGCCAACGTTTTCAAATGCGTTCATTAATGTTGGGTGTGTCAGATTTAGGAATACTAAGGGCTTGATATATCAGAGGTGCCGAGCCCTTGTAGCTGCCTCTGACTTCAGCTGGAGTTGTGGGTGTGCAGCACCTCTGTAATTCAGGCCATATTTTTGGTCTCTCAAGCTGGGCATCACGCTTTTGAAAGTTGGATCTGAATTACCCAAGGTCCCCCAAGGAAACTGTGGCAGAGCTGGGAACAGAATCCAAAATTCCCAGTCCCCTGCTTTAACCAGAACAGCTAAAAAAAAGAAACTGTGAAGAGAAAAGATCGCTTTCCCTATAAGAATATTAACTGGGAAAGCCTAGTTAATGGAACTCACTTTCTCAGAAACTGCCAGCAAATACTTGCTGTCTTTCAGTCCAGATTATCCATGGACTTTTGGTGTTACCTGAGCAATGTGAGTAAATAAGGAGTGTACTGATAGCCTTTGAAAGGACAAGTTTGTACAGGTCTGTATTTTATACTGTGATGCCAGGTCACGGAAGGTATCAGAAACAGGGAAATGATACCATGAACTGGAGTCGTATTACATTGCAGTGCCTTGAAAATACTGTTTATCTGACCATAAAATATGAAGATAGCATTTGCCCTGTCCCTGCATAGGAGTTTTCTTCCCTTCTTGTGTCTCCCACTCCCTCCTTCCAGGCAGGGACAGAGTGCTAATACATTCCTTGAGCTCAGGGGAACACAGGGACAGGTTAGGCACCTAGTTCCCATTGAAATCCAGGGGAGTTAAGCACTTAAATCACTTAGGCACTTTTGAAAATCCCAGTAGGCACCTATCTGTATGTTAAGCCCTTAATTACCTTTCAAAATCTGGCACTTGGAAGCCTAAGTCCAATTGGCTTTAAATAACAGCTAGGCTTCTAAGAACCAAAGGCTTTTTTGAAAATGGGGTTTAGGGTCATAAATCACTTAGGTGCTTTTGAAAATGTTACTTCAGATCCTCTGCTGGTGACCCATATTCACAATCTTCTCTCTTTTCTGCTGCTTCATTAGAGCGATATATAAATGTACATTTGCAGATGACTCCATGTTTCCATGTTCTTTGCTCTCATTTCTGTCTTCACTGCTTTATGTCTGAAAGGGTTTCAGAAAAGAGGACAATGCTGCCACCAAATCTAAGGCTATTTGGGAAGCTTGCTTCCAGTCTCATGGCCCTTTTCTTTCTTTTCTAATAAACAAACAAATTACTGATAATACTTTACACAGTTATGAAGGACCTTCTCTCTGAAAATCTCAAAGAGCATTGCAAGCATTCATGAATTAATACAACATCTTTGGGAAGAAGGGATTATCCCCGTTTTGGAAACAGAGATATTAAAGTGATTTTCCCAAGATCACAAAGGAATTTCATGATAACCTGGGGAACAGAACCCAGATTTCCAAACTGTGAGGCCTTTGGCTTAACCACACAATTGTCCTTCCTCTCATGTATGATTTCTGAAGACTTTCTCCTTGGAATATTTAAAGCATTTAGATGAAATTGTGCTTCTTCTGAGCAACCCCATGTTTCAGCTTGATCTTCTAAATTTCCATAGTCAGCTCTTGGATAGTATGTGTCTAGTATCACTGCTTCTTTTAGTGCTTCCAATCTTCCTTTCATTTCCACCTTTGCAAAATCTACAATGTGCACTAGGCCATGAAAAAAATAACCGGAGTTATTCATGTTTAAAAATTAGCTACAGTACAAACAGAATACTGTTTATATATTAATATGGAATGGGATGGACCAAATTGCAGATTGATATAATACTAAATATGGATTAATACCAGAGAGAGTAAAGACTCTCAGGAAGCCATGCATTGTGAGTTATTCAATTTTACACTTGAAGTTATAGCGAGAATAAAATATACACAACTCTACATTATACTGGAAGATTGTATTTTTATTAAAGGTTTATGGTGACAATACGTATCATGAGAGTGAAGCTCAGCTGCTTTATATATGTCCCCTGAACACCCAAGATAAACAGAACCCTATAACATGTACAGCAGATTATGGAGTATCATTTATTTCCAATTTCCATCTGTGTTTTGGGAAGAGCAGAGACTACACATCCCTTGGAATAGAGGGCCCTTGTGTAGAGTAACTGACATTCATTTAAAACAGAGTGAGACACCATCTTCTGTATTGCTATTGTTATTTGTATTACAATACTACCAGAACTGAAATTGGGATGCTCTAAAAACACAGAGTAAGAGAAAGTCCCTTCTGCAAAGAGTTTACAATTTAAAGAGTTAGGATAGGTGACAGGTAGGAGAAAGGAAGAATTATTAACCCCATTTTGCTGATGGGTAATTGAGACACGTGGAGATTAAGGCCTGGATTTTTAAAGGTATTTCAGTGCTTAAAGGTGTAGATACTTGCCTAGTGGGATTTTTTGAAAGTGCCTAAGAAGGGGCAAAAATATATCAAGAACTGGAGCTGATGCTGAAAAACTAAACATGGAGGCATGAAATGCATACATGGTTAGAATCCTGTTAATGGAAATAAGAACAAAATAATGGGGAAGAACAAAGGGGAAGGATATCATTTGAAGTACAATGGTGCCTCAAGGCCCTACCAAAATCAGGTCCCCATTGCGCTAATCACTGTACAAAGAAATGATCCTTGCCATCTTACAAACTAAATAGGCAAAACAGTCAAGTATTATTGTCTCCACTTTACAGACAGGAAGCTGGGTCACCGAGAATATAATGGCTTGTCTAAGGTCACACAGGAAGTTTGTGTCCCAGTCCAGTGCTTTAACTAGAAAACTCACTGAAAACTGTGTGAAGCCGGGGAGGAAAAGGCTGGCCATGTCACAGAAATGACAGTTGGATTTGGATTACTTTTTCATCGCACACACACACTTCTCTGGGAGCTGGAACTAGAACCAAAAACCTTCAGCTCCGAAAACTGAGGCCATGTACACGCTGAAGGTGGCAAATTCACCGCCGTCGGATTGATTTTTCCGGATTGATGGAGCGACGGTGAAGACACGCTCCATTGATCCAGAAGTCGATATATTAAAACCACCTCCAAAAAAAGCATAGCTCTGCATCAACAGGAACACATATCCCGTCAATGCAGCACCATGGAGATGGTGCACTAAAGGGAAGTTACAAAGACGACGGAAGTTACCCAAGCTACTGTGCAAAGCTTGCATAACTCCTGTCGACTGCTGCCACACACAGTGTAGACCTGCCGGCAGGCATCTACCACTTGACTTTAAGAAGAACTGCTTTAGTTCATAATAAATAGTTCTTTCTTTTGGGCTAGACGCTAGAGGGCAGCATCCCTCACTCACATGCACATTTAGTACAGTACTAACTATTGCCTTTATCAAAGCAGGTGGAAATATTACAGACCATTGTGCGTAGTATGAAATAGTTCTACAAATGTAGGCACAATCCTTCCAGGCCTCTTGCAGAGCTCTTATGTAGCTTCTCTCTTCCTCCTCAGTTACATGTTTGGGTTGAAATCCTGGCCCCATTAAAGTTAATGAGAATTTTGCCATTGACTTCACTCTGGCTATGATTGCACTCTTTGTGTCTACTATATCAGAATACAAGAGTACTAGATGTGCTTAGTTAGATGTTGGTTTTTGTCCTACTGAAGTCAATGGAACTAGGGCCTTAGAGCTAAATCCAGCCCTCAGATGTAAAGCCCTGGCTCCCCTGAAGTTCTTCTCTTCCAAATCAATGGAAGCTGCATTTAGTTCCTAGGTTTATAATACAGTATCACAATAGAAAGCCCCTATTACCAGGACTGCTTTGAAATGTTTACTATTAAATCCTTGTAAGTTTTGGTCCTATCTTGTTAAGAACATAATGCTATCTTGGAAAACACAGACTGAAAGGGTATTACAACAGGATTGGGATTACTCATTGCAAAACACTTAACAGGGGGAGGGGAAATTTCAAATTCAATTTACAGGAATGTCAAAGTACGATTAATATATAGGCAATGATAAGGGAAACATGCAGACGTACACATGGATAGCACTACATCAGCAAATAAACTTTTGGTGCTAGTAATTAGGTACACAAGATTATTATATGTTTAATTGACTAAAGTGACAATTTGGAATTACCTCTAGTCACATTTAATTGGATTTGGAATCTCCAGAGGATAGAAAATGGAGAGCAGTGTGCAGAAGCAGCTGTAAAAGCAAACTGATTTTCTAAAGTCAGTTAAAGCAATGCATGAATATCTGCTTTACAATAGTTTTTAATATCCCCCCAGTCTAATAAGAGTAGTGCAATAGTTGTAACAAACAGTCTGGATACTAAAGCGTATTCAGTTAGATACAAAGATTGCTGACTGCTTAGGGTTTTTTTAATAGCATAATTTAATCAAAGGTGTACTAAATTTGACTTTGCTGTAGACTGTGAGATTCTCAGATTCCCACTTTACAGTACACCCCAGTGCTGTTCTGGAAGAAATTTATACTGTATTTAATGTATTTTAGTCCATAAATGCTTTAAAGCATAATAAGCAGCAGCCAGAATAAAATATTTTTGAGCAGCCATTAAATATCTGTGCACAATATAAATAGAAAACCATAAAAGGAAAAAATGTGAGGTTGTTTTCTCGCATATAGTTTGGCTACCTAATAAAAATGCTTACTATATTCCCAAAATGTGTTTTACTTTTGGGCAATGACTGATAGTTATGTGTAACTGTGTGCCCTTTTTATATAAACTTCTTATTATATTCATTTTATATTATCTGCTCTAAAAACTTGGTTCTTCATCTCTCCCCCCACCCAACATTCACGTCTTTATTCTTCTCTTGTCATTAGGAGTGCCATGACTGCTGACTACATATACTGGCTGTCAGGAGGCAGTGAGCAGCATATAAGCAAGCTCATCAAACTGTATTGGCAGGTAACAATTGATGGTCTAACTAGGAAGGAGGAGCCCATCTCACTATTAGAACCAAAATGAAGGATTAGTGCTTTAAAGACTGCCGAGAAAGGTAGCTCTGGGGCATATCAATCAGCAGGACACTGTATAGTGCTAACATATTTATAATTAAGTAGATTTTCTGGGATTCATTTTAAGGGCAAAATTCAAGGTTGTTGTTAACCCTTGGCTCATACTTCAATTTTATGGACTGCTGTAAAATTTAATTCCATATACTGATACTTTTAAAAAATATTTGCATGAGACTGTTTTTCTGATCCCTTTTCATACCTTTTGAACTGAAAGAGAAAAAGACCTAGCGAATGGTCTCAGGGAAACAGAGTGCAATTAAAAAAAAGATATCTGGTGAAAGCCCCCTTTCTGCAAAGATTAAGCGCTACACAAAGTCCTATCAACTTCATAGCACCGTCACTCGAGCAATTATTACTCACTTAAGTAAAGTTTTGTAGGATCAGAGGCCGGCTCCAACAAAACACTCAAGCACATGCTTAACTTTAAGCAAATGAGTAGCCCCACTGACTGTAATGGGACTACTGGTATTCTTGCAGGTAATCAAGTAAGTGTTTGCTGGATTTGGGCCCAGATGCTTAGTGTTAGCTCACTAGTACTGGTTACATCTCTAGCCTGTCTGTCAAACACACCCACAAAGCCACACATACACACAAATAGCGATTCTTCTGAAACTCTGCTTGAGAGTCTCTTCTCCTTCCTGTCTCTTTTATTTTTAGGATTGGGTTAAGAGGATAGTAGAAGCAGGTCCCCTTATTTTTCAGTTGCATTCTTCCCTTTCTACACTCCTCATTGTCCACAAGCAAGTGCTTCGTGGCCTGACTCCCAGGATTAGATGAAAGAGGTTTTTGGTCAAGTTATTTTGTCATTGGCTGGTAAAACGATTAATAAAAATCCATACAGTTTACAATGGTTTCATACATTATGCATACGCTTTATCTTATAATAAAATATCAGGGTCTGATGCTGATCCCATTTATGCTGGTGTAGATCAGTATACTCCATTGTCCACACCATAGTTGCTTTTTGTTGTACGAAGAACAAAATACAAAACACTTCTAATTTGTTCCAGTGTAACAAAGATTAGAATCAAGCCCTTGATGTTCAAATATAACGCCCGGAGGTCTGCATCATGGATCCCCCCTTTCCAAAATTGTTAGCTGCATCCTCTGATTTCTTATTTATACATCTCACCCTAGGAGCCACCATATTTCAGAACTGTTGTGAGTGCAAAGCATATCTAGTTCTACCCTTTGGGCTAGCATTTGCTGTGACTGTGAACTTTCAAATGCGAAAAGACCAAAGGATCTATGCAGTGCAGCCTTCTGGCTTAACCACTGCCTCAGCCCCCGCTTCAGCTCCGCACCCATCCTAGGGGTGTGATTAATGGGCTGGGCACTGGGGAGGGTATTTGGCCCTTGAGCCCTTACTGGATCTCTTGATGCACATGCAGTAAAATCCCAACTCACTGGTGGGAACATGCAGTCTTTGCCCTGTCTGTTCCTGGTTCTTTTCTGCCTGTCCTTGGAGCTGGAATTGCTTGTCTCCTTTGTTTGCAAAAGCTGTGAAGTGTCAATGAAGATCTTCCCATTTGTCTGATCACTCCAGGTGCTTGATTTTTCCTGTGAGGCAGAAATTGCTTCACTAGACAAAGTCACAGGCTTTCAATTTAGTGTCTTTAGCCTGAGCTAGACTAAGGATTCAATAATATCTAGGAGCAGTCACATACAGTGGGCCAATATTGTGCCCACTGAAATCAATAGAAATATGGGTGCCTTTGAAAGCACGGTGCATTGAAGATGCACCAACAAACATCCCCTTTTTGAGTTGCTGAACTCTGCATTCAGCATTAAAGGTCATTTCACTGTTAATAGTGCACATAGCAATGATAACCCAGCATTTTGTGGGGCATGACATCATATTGGTACCTATCACCACAGGGTGACCAGGCAGCATTAACAAGTACTAATCTTTATGTTAATATTTCCTCTTTATCTCTGGATGAAGCTGAAAATAACTTGTCACGACTGTACAAGCTTATGTGCCTTTGTAACCAAAGCAACAGCTATTGATGCACGCTCCTTTTCTTGTTAACCATTCTCCTCCTCCAGAATTCTGCAAGACAGCCTCATGATTTTGAGAGAAAGCAGAAAAGAGGAAGGAGACAGACCCAGAACAGAGTATTTTGGTGGAGATCATTGAGACTTTGAGAATCATTGAGATTTTTATGCAGGGGAAACTTTACCACACTTAATTCTTATCCAGTAGCCTGACACAAGGTTTTCAGGATTCTACTGGCTACTTTTGTTTCTTCTCTTGGTGATTTTGCTTTCGAATAAGACTCACAGTCCATCTGCTGCCTCTTCCATGACTTCAAATGTGTTATCCCCTGTTTTGAATCTTTCTATTGACTGGTATGCTCTTACTGCATAAAAATGAGCCTCTTAATCCGCATACACAAACTCTTATTATCATCTTTCCTCCATCAAAATCTCAGCATTTCTTTCTTCTTCTGTTTTTTCTGATCACATTGATCCTTTCACCTTATTTCTCCCTTTGTCTCTTTCTCACCTGTTCAAACAGCCCTTCTCTCTTCTCATTATTGTAACCCCAAGACTTTTCCGCTTCTCCGCTGACCTATGTCTTCTCTTGTGTTTGCCTTTCACACACACACACACACACACACACACATTATAAACTCTTACAGGTTTTAAAAACACACTGGATTATTGTGATAATGTAATCTGAACTCCTGCATAAAATAGGCCATAGAATTACACCCAGTAATTACTGTATCAATCATTCCATCCTGACTGAGACATTTCAGTGATGGAGAATTTACCTTATCCCTTGGAAAGATGTTCTATTGGTTACTCTGTGTTAAAAATTTGCACTTTATTTCCACCTTGAATTTGTCAGTTTTAACTTTCAGCTATTGGATGTTAATAGCCCTTTGTCTCTACTAGAGAAAAGAACCCTTTACTGACAGATATTTTCTCCCTAGTTAGGAATTTATTGACTGTGATCAAGGCCCCTTTTAAGCTTCTCTTTGTAAACTAAATAGATGGAGTTCCTACGTCTCTCACTATAAGGGAGGTCTTCCATTTACTATACTTCTGTGAAATGATGTGTAATATGACACACAATATTAGTTTTGAATAATAATGTTTTCTGACTACTGCATTATGCGACTGAGGTATAATTAGAACTCAGTGGGGAATGGTTTTCCTATCCCAAATCAAAATGAAAAATCGAAATTTCAAGTTCTCATGAACTGAAAATTTGATTTAAAAAATTGAATTGGGTCAATCAAAACATTTCATTTAGGTAATTTCTAAATATTTCTTTTTTATTTCAATCTTTTTTTTACATTTTTTTACTAACTGAAAAGTCATTTCAAACTGCCAAAATGAATTTTTTGTTTCAAAAATCTTGAAATGGGGTATTTTGCCAATTGCAACACTTTTTTTCCAAACTTTTTTAAAAATTGGAACTTAATCAATACTAGCACTTTCCT
Organism: Mesoclemmys tuberculata; assembly: GCA_007922155.1. Classification (NCBI taxonomy): domain Eukaryota; kingdom Metazoa; phylum Chordata; order Testudines; family Chelidae; genus Mesoclemmys; species Mesoclemmys tuberculata. The sequence goes on from ML675649.1 coordinate 13,428,818, forward strand.
GTGTCCAATTTTAGTTTTAACAAATTGGGTTTTTTTATCAAAAAATAATTCCTGACCAGTCCTATGCGTAATGCTAAATAGAACTGAGCAAATAATTTGCAATGGATAATATTCAATGAACTGAGTTTTCTATTCTGGTCACAGAATATCTTTTCAAAAGTTTACCCCCAGGTGGATAAAAAGTATTAAAAATTAGAGTTGTCTGGTTTAGTTGCAATTGGTCATATTAGTCACATGTTTTGTTTTGGTTTTTTTTTCTGTTCCTTGATTATTGGGGAAGCGTAACCCCCTGTTGAGTGTGTGTTACAGGATCCATAAGGATCTGTCTGTTACAACCCCTGCTAGAGAAACTGCAGGCTATGTGGCTGCTTGTGATGGAGCTTTTGGGCATGGCTTTCTACAAACATTTAAGTCAGTTCAAATGAATTGTTCAAATGAATTTCTCAAATGTTTACAGAAAAAAAAAACAGAAGAGGCTCTAGTATGGTAGATGCAAATTCTTTAAAAATTTAAACAGAATTTGTTTTGCTCTGTTCATGCAGCATTACTGCTGACCTCCGTCCTTTCCATGTCAAAAATCTAGGATGTCATCAACACAAAATAATTAATTTACTACATGATGAAGCACCTAGTCCCCAGTCCTACAAGATTCTGAGCACTTATAGACTTATAGAATATGAGATCAGAAGAGACCATTATGATCATCTAGTCTGACCCCCTGCACAACACAGGTACAGAGAATCCACCAGCAAATGCCCCATGCTGCAGACAATATTGATCAAGCAGTCTGGCAACAGGACAAGGACGTGCCTGATACAGGTACTGTGTGCGTGTTGTACATGATGTGGTAAAGTCAGGCCAGATGGCTACAAAAGGGTATACTATTTGTGAGCTGGGAAGTGGGCGGGTGTGAGCCTGTCCACTGCTAAAGGCCCCTCCCCCTGTGGGGAGGGGGAGGATTCACTGGACCCAGGACACCACCAATTGCGTGGAACAAAGAATGAAAAAAAGAAGTGGGCCTGGGAGTCACAGGGTCAAATGGAGGGGGAAAAAACCCCAGGGCCTATGCCAATCTGCCCTGGGGGAAAATTCCTTCCCGGCCCCCAAAATGGTGATCAGGTAAACCCTGAGCTTGTGGACAAGACTCCCATAGAGTTCAACTTCAGTTGACATCTTGCTGGAGCATGACCCAAGACAGCAAGGTTAAGAGCAAGAAAACTGAGACTATAACCAAAATATCATTAGCAATCTTCATCTGGTTATTGGGGCTACCAGTAGTATTAGATGCTGGCTCTATATAGGTGTCCCTGTCATCAGTGCTGCATGGCATGTCAGGTTTTCAGTGTGGCAACAGAGAGAATGTGTTTTAGTCCTTCTAATGGAGTGTTTCACATGAATTGACAGTTTAGTCTCTTTGGACAGCTGGGGCATCATATTAGTGAGAAAATGGATTTCTCATCAGTTCTTGAGCACACCATATATCTTGTGGCTAAGCATACTGTCATATTTCACTTCAGAAGTGCCCAATCCAGCAATCTGTGTTCATGGAAAGTCCATTGACTTCAGCTGGTATTTTGTAATTGTAAGTGCTTCAGGATTGGGCCCATAACTTTGAAACAATGTCGTTAGATGGAAAGGAATATCAAAGTGGCACATACCCTAGCAGATTGTAGTTTTTGTCCCAAGGAGTATTTTTAACCTTTCTCATTGTGGGAAAGGGTAACATTTCAGTTTCTTTTAATCTTCTTTCATCCCTCTTGCTAATAAAATCTATAGGCATATCCATATTGTATATAGAAGACACAGATGTTTTAAAGGACTGATCCGTTTGTGCTTTTATTTTTCTGGTTGGAATTTGGAGTGAAATCATCTTGCATTTCCACTACAAAAACTAAAATGTTTTTGCACACAAATGACGAATAGTCTTCTTAAAACACTGGACTGGGACGTAGGAGATCTGGCTGCATTTCTTGACTCTGCCATAGACTTCTTGTGTCATCTTGAGCAAGACACTTTGGACCTGATCTACAACCAATTAAAGTTATTTCTTCACGGTCATGCTTATTTAGATTATAAGATCCTTAGGGCAGGAACTGTCCATTTAGTATATGTTTCCATCATCAGAGTATCTGAGCATCTCCCATCTTTAATATATTTTCCCTCCCAATATGTCAATGAAGTAGGGAACTGCTATTATTTCTATTGTACAGATAGGGAAACTTATTCAGAGATAGGCCAAGGGACCTGTGCAATATCACACAGGGTAGTTGTGGCAGAGAAGGAATTGAATCCAGGTTTGCTTCAGCCTAAACTAGTGCACTAACCACTTGACCATCCTTCCTCATTGAGGAAATGTTTGTACAGCTCAATTACCCTTGGAATCCTAATCACAGTTGGAGTTACTGTAATGCATAATGATGAGAAGCGCACGGAAACAGCGCTAGAATGCTTAGCCTTAGACTGATTTTTGGAACTCAGAGTGACCTCTGCTTTGTTATACACGTAAATTTGGAGTAACTGAAAAGCAGAATTTGACCCTTTGTTTATGAGACCGCACGAATCACTTATATTTGAATTTTTCCATAAAATAGTAGTGAGTAAATATGTCTGATGCTATTTTAAAGGCTTTTCGTTGCTGTAGTTTTTGCAAGTATCTTCATCCAGGCAGCCCTCTGTATGTATATAACCAAGATATTTTAAAATGATTTTTCCACATATTCTTTTCCCTGTATTAATTTTCCTCCCTTCGCCATGATTTCTACTTAGTCATACTTTTTTAATATCAGATAATTAATGGCAGGGTCATTGCTGGTTGAATCATACTAATATCTACACACAATGAGAAGTTAACACTTTGAATGTTGCTCTTATTAAAACAGATGGCTTAATTATCTCTAATTTCAGAAGAGATGGATTTATTTAACCCAATATTTCAGTTTAAAGTAATAGACAATACATATCTTGATCATATTCGGTGGCTATTGAAATCCCAATATAAAGTACAATACAAAACCCAATAAAAGTTTTAACTGTTAATGAAGCCCCATAAATTATGTTGTAAAAGGAGGTGTAAAAAGAGAGCAATCTGCCTGGTTGACTAAAGGTCCATATCATTTTAATAAATGTAGGCAAGTACAAAAGTAATATGAAAATTCAAGGAGTGGCATTCTGAACTCACACTCAGCTTAGGGGGTGGGTTTACTAGACTGCAGAGGGAAGAGGGCTTGAAGATTCACAGAGGAATCCAGACCCATCCAGGAGGATGCCAAAGCAACAGCAGGAAAACCCAGTCTCACTTCCCTCCCAGGCTGCAGATTCCTTCAGGAGTTATATCTCCATTATCCTGTTCCCCCCCATCACTGCACACCACCACCTCTCTGAAAGGAGATGAAGGAGTGGAGGGGAGCTTGTGCAGTTCCTAGAAGTATTAACTGACACATGAGTTTCCACTTGGACATCTGCTCTTGTTCCAGGGAGGATACCACACAAAGCTTTAGATGAAGTATCTTAGAAAAGTCAGTAGTTTTCAAAAACCTTAATTCTACATATAGTCAAGTTGCCCTGCCACTAGATCAGCAGCCCTTCACTTACATAAAATGCTGTTTGCCGTTGCACTGGCCCAGTCATATTAGTTGGTGCACTTCTGAAATCCAATAATGTCATCCTGTTTGTAGGCAGACAATGTCTGTCTCTGTCTGTCACTGACTGATTACGTTTCTCATGTTTGGGGCAGGTTCCCAAAGGGCATGGAACTGTGTGCCGGGAAGGAGAACTGATGTCTCCTTCAGCTAGCTTCAGCTTTTTGCACTGCTTTCGTGTCAGCTTCTATTTTTCCTGCTAAGGGCACTGGAAATCTCCAGAAATAAACATTCCATGTCTCCTTCAAGGAGTATTTCTGCTCACTGTTGCTTCTTATTCCCCCATGTTTTGAGACTGGAGGACAAGTGCTATGAATAATAGTAGGGCCCAGATTTTCCTAGATGTGATAGCTGACAGATTTCTTCATCAGTTGCCAAATCTACAAGAGGTGATGACATTTTAGATTTCATATTGGTGAGGAGTAGAGACCTCATAGAAGAACTGATTCTAGGGGACAGCCTTGCTTTGAGTGATCGTGAGCTAATTCACTTTAAACTGTAAAGTGAATAAGAACTGTAAAGTGGATAAGAAACTGGTTAAAGATTAAACCACAATGGGTCATACTGAAAGGTGAACTGTCAGGCTGGATGTATATTACTAGTGGAATTCTTCAGGGATCAGTCTTAGGAACAATCTTATTTAACACTTTTATGAATGACCTTGCCATAAAAAGGGGGAGTGTGCTAATAAAATTTGCAGCTGTTACAAAGTTGGGAGGTATTGCCAATACAAATGAGGTCCGGAATATTATACAAGAAGATCTGGATGACCTTGAAATTGGAGAAGTAGACATGGGATGGCATTTAATAGTGCAAAGTTCAAAGTCATACACTTAAGGCCTAACAACAAGAGTTTTTGCCATAAGCTGGGGATGTATCAGTTGGAAGCAACAGAGGAGGAGAAAGACCTGGGTGTAATCGTTGATCGCAGGATGACTATGAGCTGCCAATGTGATGAGGCTGTGAAAAAAGGCTAATGTGATCCTAGGATGCTTCAAGTGAGGTATTTCCAGTAGAAGTAGGGAAGAATTAGTACCATTATACGAGACATTGGTGAGACCTCATATGAAATCCTGTGTACAATTCTGGTGTCCCATGTTTAAGAAAGATGAATTCAAACTGGAACAGATGCAGAGAAGGGCTACTAGTATCATCAGAGGAATGGAAAACCTCCCTTATGAGAGGAGACGCAAAGAGCTTGGCTTGTTTAGCCTAACCAAATGAAGGGTGAGTGGTGATATGATTACTCTCTACAAATAAATCAGAGGGATAAATAGCAGGGAAGGAGAGGAGTTATTTAAGTTAAGCGCCAACGTTGACACAATAACAAATGGCTATAAACTGGCCATCGACAAGTTTAGGCTTGAAATTAGACAAAGATTTCTAAGCAGCAGAGGAATGACGTTCTGGAACAGCCTTCCAGGGAGAGCAGTGGGGGCAAAAAAACCTAACTGGCTTCAAGACTGAGCTTGTTAAGTTTATGGAGGGGATGGTATGATGAGACTGCCAACAATAGCATATAGTCATTCTGCAGCGGCTAGTAGCAAATATTCCCAATGGCTTGTGATGGAACACTAGATGGGGAGGGCTCCAAGGGGCTACAGATAATTCCTTTCCAGGAGTCTGATTACTGGGTCCTGCAGAAAAGCTCAGGATCCAACTGACTGCCATAACTGGAGTCAGGGGAGAATTTTCCCCTAGGTCAGATTGGCAGAGAGCTGGGTAGGTTTTGCCTTCCTCTGAAGAATGGGGCATGAGTCATTTGCAGAGGTAAATGGTGGACTCTCTGTAACCTGAAGTTTTTAAATCACAGTTTGCGGACTTCAGTAACTCAGCCAGAGGTTATGGGTCTATTACAGGAGTGGGTGGGTGAGGTTCTATGGCTTGCAGTGCGTAGGCGGTCAGACAAGAAGATCATGATGGTCAAGGCTGGCCCTAGACTAAATGGAGCCCCAAACGAGAAGCACCCCCCACCTCCCACTTGATTTGTTCAATTTTTTTTATTTTTAAAATTTTAAAATTTATAAATTTATAAAAATATCTTATTTTTTACTATGTTTGTAGCCCATTTCGCAACTTCGATGCACAATTTGCGTGCATGATTGACCCTGCCATAGAAGACAATATATTTGCATGCTAGGATCTGTAAATCTGTATTTGTTCATGCCATTCAAGTCTGGAAGTTCCACAAGATTCTACAAAAGTCCATAACATTCTAGGAAGTTGGTGAAAAATGAATCCACACATTGAATACCTGAAAAAATTTATTTCAAATATTCTATTTTCCCTTTTGTCGCTAACAACAGAAACAGCACCCCAAAAACAGCACTCCCCCAAGCCCAGCATCCCAGATAGTCACCTGCCCCTAAATCCATCCCTGATGATGGTCCCTTCTGGTCTTAAAGTCTATGAGCACATTGAGGAGTCGGTGGCTTCAGATTCCTTTGTCCAGATTTTCATCTCCAGTTGTGTTTACTGACTTATGCTGAGCTTTTGGTTCGTCCCATATGATGTGAAACTGTCCTTTCTTTCTGAGATCAAACTATTTAAAACTTCTGACTGGGTGCAGTTCACAATTCTTATGTCATTGGAGAAACCTAACAATGGGCAGAACGTTCAAATGCCATCTCCCTTCCCAAAGCACTGCTGACAGCATGAAATTCACAAAGGTCCACAACTGTAGATCTTTTCGTTCTGTGGGTACTAGAAGGAAAGCTCTGTTGTACAGGGACAAAGTCACATTAAATCGTCCTTTTCAGCTGCTGGAATTGTGCAATGGCTCACTATCAGAACAATTTGTTTATAAAGAAAGGGTAGACATTTAGCAATGAGGGTTAAAAGCTCTTTGGTCCAAATTCAGTACTTCTCCACAAATATATGGGGGGGGAGCATCAATTCAGTGGACTACCATATATTGCACTGCACTTGCCTTGAATTTTCAGTTGAGTTGGTCTTTGATTTATAGATTTTAGCAACTACTTTCCCCCCTCTCTTCCATTACAAATTTAGCTACGCCTCATTCATTATGCCAAATAATTCTGTCTCTTTGGCTTGGGTCTTCCCCCTACCCACAATTAAGAGAAAAACTGAATAAAATCCATCACTGTGACTCCTATCCTGGGGCACAAAGGAAATCCCTGGATCCACAGTTGATGTCATTCATGATTGGCTTGTAAACATGTGTTGCATAAGAGATGAAAACCTCCAGTGCCCTCATTCCTGCATGATGGTTTGTGGGACTTGAGGGATGAGTTTCTGTAGACATGAGTGCTTTGAATGCTTCTGAATGCTTTCCCCAACTGATAGCAACATATGCAGGGAATTTCAGTAACAGCTCAGACTTCTCCTTTCCCTTACCACCCATTTATGGTAGGTATAGTTTTTTAATGAGTTGTGGTCCTTCCATAAGAATGTAAAGCATGGACCCTTTTCCCCAAAACATTCAGAGACAGTTATTGAAATATCTAATGCATCTTGAACTGTAAAGTAACCTCTGTAAGCATTTCTGCCCGTTGGAACTCAGCAAAATCCACAGTTGTATTTTTATGCTGCTCTGCAAAGTTGATTTTAAAAATGTACTGTACACAAGAAACTGGTGGAGACTTAAATACATTAATAACTTAAGAACCTAAATAAACTGACATTTAATGTGATCTACATTAATGAGGAGGTATTACATAATAGATAAGCAGAAAGTTCTCTTCTACTGTACCATATATGATTTTTCATAGCATAAACAGATTGGGGGAAAGAGCATGCTGCCTATTTTCCCCCAGAAAAAAAAATAACATAAGAGGATCTCAATGATAAGAAGATATTCCTATCACAGCACTGACAGCCTTAGTGCAGAGCTGCCAAATATTCCCTCACATTAGGAAAAATATAGAGGACAATGTGTAGGTTGCACGGCAGTGCTCCCATATTTCTAAGAAGTGTACTATTCCAGCATCTGAGCAGTAACCAATTGTGGAGGAGACACACAGCTTTGCCCTGACTGATATCATTACATTAATAAAAATCATCAATAAAAACATCAATTCCTGCTATGATGGATACGTGGCAGTGGCTGAGCTTGCAATGCAGCCCCGAGATAAGGCTTTCAGAAGAGGTCTAAATGTTTAGCTAACTCGAGATGTCAAGATAATTGTATTTTCCAAATTAAACCTTTATGCATTTAAAGAGGAGTAAGATTAGGGAGTGGAGCCGCAAAAGCTACTGTCACCATTATGAAGAATTTGTAGCCGCTCTGTAATTTTTCTTCTCCCGTGTCTGTTATGGGTGAGGCAAAATAGCGAAAGCTTCATTAAAAAAAGTAGTTATATGATCTGCCATAAAAAGTTGGCATAGGAAAGCTTTGTTTCTTGTAAATCTGCCTGGTCCTTTTATGAGTTCTTGCCAAAATTTTAGAAGGCATTAAAGAGACAATGTAAGATTATTTTGGCTAAAATTTAAGTTTCATTTAACGGTCTATGAAACCTTACATTCATAGGCATGATTAAGAATGTCTCTGGTATACTTCCACAGAAGTAGGGTGGTCAGCGATAAAGGGGATATGTGATGTTCCTTCTGTCTAGGAATATGTATTTAAACCTTTAACTCTGTCTAGCCAGAGTGTTTTCTTAGGGAGTTCTTTTAGTTTAATTTTTTTAATTGTCATGATAGCAATGTAATCTTAAACATGCCTTTGGTAAACCATGAGAATGTTTCTATTTCAGATTAAAATGAATCAGCGATTCAGTAACTGAGGTTGAAAGTTTAAATACTCTGCTGTCTAATAATTTGTCTACAGACTGTGTAATTTCACACTATTCCAAAACAAGGATATAAACCCTCACACTACAGGGCATAAGTCAACCATGGACAACAGGAGAAAACAGTTCCTATGGGAAAGTCATTTAATAATTTCATATTAAAGAACCTTCTCTGAAGCAATGGGTACTGTTTTTGCTGGAGACATACCAGATTGGATGGGCTGGTCTGATCCAATATAGCAATTCCTATGTTTTAATGCACTTCTGAAGAGCGTACTTTTGATTCTTTGCAATGCTCAGTGTGGGCCTGATTCAATGCCCACTGAGTGATTTCAGTGAGCATTGATCGGATCCTGAATGAAGGAAAATTGTGGCTCTGCTACCTTGACTTGAGGGGTCAGGGATGGGGAATGTTTGATAATGTTTGAAATGTTTATAAAGAAAATAATTGCATTCAAATTCATTGTGACCATATTCTAACTCTAGGTAACCTTGGCCATTTTATATGTTTATACATAAATATAGTAGGCCTGGACCAAAGGCCAAAGAGCCCACACTTCTTCCTCTCTCTCCTTTTTAAAGGAAATGGGAGCCCACCTGTCTTTTGCGGGGATTCTATGCTATTCTGCTGCTGCCTCCCCCATCCAAACACATTGTACATGGTAGGACAACACTCGTCCCAAAGGACTGGAATCTATTGCAATCATCTTTTCCTGGCATTCTCTCCCCTCACCCACTTTTCTAATCCCACTGAGATCAAAGAGGTGCCAATGCCATCACTGAGATGTCCCCACAAATCACTCCTGTCAGGCATGTGTGAAAATTCCATCACAGCCTTATATAGTGCATAGGGAGATGTCTCTGCCTGCCTAGAGGGTGTACACTTCCATTCTTAGGCACGGGTGTGGAGATTCTGCCACTAGTGGGGTAAACCAGCAACACCCTTTCCCTGCTGCCCCTGAACAGAGCCCATCAAGGTGAGGTTGCTGTCAGAAGACCAAAAGCATGAATGCAGCAAACAGAATGACTTTCCCAAGCCTGTTTTTCAGAGACCCAATCCAAAGTCCAGTGAAGTCAATGGAAGTCTTTCCACTAACTTGAATGGGTACTGGATGGGCTCCGGGTGCACAGGAGGAGGGGAATAATGGTTGCTAGCATCTCATTCTCAGTGCGTAGACATGCCTGCAGATTTCTGTGCTGAAGTCTCCCCAAGCACATAGACTTCAATGCATACAGACTTCAGCAGAGAAATCTTTAGGGACCATATTGCATAAAGTTTTCTGTTCCAAAGTTTTTATGCCCTGAAGTTTTTATGTCCTTAAAGATTTTAGCTCATAAAAATCCAAGGGGATAATAAAACAAATAGCAGCTACATGCAGGTTCAGGAGCTGGGGAAAAAAAATGCTCTTGGGTAACAATAATATTTTCAGTGGTAGTATTGACCAGAATCTAAGGAACTGGGTTTTTTCCCCATTGACTGATATTTTACCGTATTGCACACTGACCCAGTCCCTATTTGCATACTGCACAGACTATCTATGGGTACGTGGCAGTGTAAAGGTTTTATTGTCATGATTTTGAATTGATCTCATGACTGGTGAAGCCAAAAGTGAGTTAAGCAAGTGAATTCCAGGAAAACCTCCATGCCACAGCACACCACAATGCATTCCGTTTATACAACATATTAGAAAATTGCTTTCTCTAGTTTGGTGCTCAAATGCTAATAAAGAATGCCCCATTATCTGCACAAAAATGTCAACCCCGTTGAATGCCTGTGTTTGAACTGAAAGTTGTGTTTGCGTGTGCAAATAGCTGTGCCTGTGCTTTTTAAAAATGCATCTCTTGAAGATTTTATTGGTGCTATTTTTCATATTCCTTCATCTTTAAAGCCAGGTTTTGCTAGTTACCATGTACAGTCTCTACAGTGACGGAAAAATTAGAGTTCATACTAACATACTGCATTTAAAAGAGCTTTCCTATAAATCATGGTGTTTCTATTTTAAGGTCTAATACCTCTCAACTTGCCAGAGCTAGCCATGGCTTCTCTACATATATCTCAGAAATGCTATTATCCCAGCTCACCAGAAGGAAACAGTAAGGGTACATCTACGCTGCAAAAAAAGACCCTGTGGCAGTGACGCTCAGAGTCCTGGTCAACTGAGGAGGACCTCCTCCACAGTGGAGCTAAAAATAGCAGTGTGGAGACTGGAGCCGGGCCTCCAAGACCTTCCCCCTTTGCTGAGTTTCAGAGCCTGAACATCCACCTGCTACTTTTTAGCCCAGTTATGCAAGCCCCTTGAGCCTGAGACAGTTGACCTGGGCTCTGCGACTCGTTGCCACGGGCCTTTCTTTGCAGTGCAGACACATCCTTAGTGCCCCACCTCTGGTAGCTCCTGATATAACAGATATTTAAACCCTGTTACTGTTCCAGGACTGAATAGTGCCCATTCTGGACTGCAGTGTAATTTTCAATCCCTGCTTTTCCCTGCTCCATAATTAGGGTGAAAGAAGGTAGGGTTTGGTTTGGTTTTCGATGTGTCCGAGGTTTGGTGTGTGAGGGTATGTCTACACTGCAGACTGAAGTCGATTTACTTTAAATCGACTTTCACCTGCCGAATTTTAGAAGCCGCAGGAGCGTGATCACGTGGAGTATTGTGGCAAGGCCCTGGAAAACTCCTCAGGCAAAGGGGAAAGGAGTAGTCTATATGGCTCTTACACACACAAACTGGGAGAAAAAGACCGGACGGTCCACGCTGCTACAGCTTCTTTAGATTGTGCCTTACCTACCAAGAGCAGGCTGATTCTATGGCTTTGACCCCCACATTGCAACGGGGTTACAATTCCCTGCGTGTATGCTTGGCCTCCTGTCCGACTCCCTGCAGAGTGAAACTGCCCCATTTTGCTGCTGTGAGAGCTGTCCATACCAGCAAAGGAAATGGAGGGCCTGAATGCAGTTCATCTCCTGGTTCCACATTATATTCTTTGGTTATATAAATAAATTGGTTCAATGGATATCATCATTATCATATGTATAGCATTGTCTTGCTATTGGGAGCATGTGTTTCTTCTATATAACGTTGCCTATTTATAAATTTTGCCTCCCTTGGAAAATGTTTATGAAGGGCAGACCCTCTGACTCTTAACCACACCCATGCACAAGTCATTCACAAGACACATTGTATGAGGAGAATAGATCTTTCCACTAGATCCAGTATTCTGCTACTGGAGGTAAACTGGTATAACGCATATAAAAGGACCTGCTTAAGGCCATTATAGAAAAGGACACAGATACTTAGCTCCTGTCCTATGGCAGTCTTCCATTCCAGCCTAGCAGAAACAATTGTCTGTTCAACACATCACTCAGACATGCATGTTATTTCCTGGGCAATTTTGCATCGCTGAGGAATGACTTCTGAAATAAGGCCCATTTGATCTGTCAGTGACACAGCTAGATGTACCATCAGTTCAAAAACTGAGAATTTCAGCGATTCAGTGATACAAGGGCTATTCCCTGTCACAATATGTAGATCTGTATCTTTAGCCTTTTTCTTCATCATTGTCTCTACTAACTTTGTGTCAGGTGAATGTTTACCTATATACAAAACTACACAGAAGAAATGGTTCAGTTTTTCCCAGTTTTATTGAAGCTTTGTCCACAGTAGGAAAAATGCAACATGTGTCTGTAAAGGATGCAGTTGAATCAGTATTAAACTTGATTTAGCAGAGCATGCAAATCAGAATGAATGGTCTGTGTTCAATGCTGTTCCAGAAACTGTGGTGAAATCCTGCCTTGTGCCTTGTACTAATGCTGAGCAAAATTAGTTCTGACCTATTTAGGCAGTTAACCTCATCTGAGGATCAGTTCAGCTGTGCAGTGATCTCATTTTACTCATTTTAATCCATTTAGGGTAAAAGTCATCTCTGTTCAAGAGGCCACCACAATGTACGCTTAAGCCCCATTTTAAGGGTTTACATGTTGCGTAAGTTTTGTGCTGTCCCTCTGCACAGAACTGAATATCATTCTTTATGCAAACTATGAATAAACTTAATATTTTAAAGCTAACGTTCTGTACAGCCCCAGTGCTTGATTCATGCCAACCCCAGGGGTAATGTGAATGTATAGTATTGTTTAACCAGCTCCCAAATACTGAATAAAACTTCAAGTGAAGGATGTGACCTTCAAAGAACATGGAATCAATTTGTCTTTTTAACTTGAAGGTAATTTATCTAATATTTTTCTCCCCGTTGAAGACATAGGCTCACTGCACTGAAAACTGTTTACAAATGTTTTTTCTATATTAAATTGATTTTCTGAGCATGAGATAGGCAATGTTTTCTGGAACTAATTTGAATTCCTCTCTAATTAATATTCAAGACCAAAATGTGTTATCTTTGCATGACTGTACAATTATTAAAGGGGAAAATATCAGCTGTGACGGCAATTATTTTTCTTTCCCTCCCCACTTTTTTTTTAAATGGTGGTTCACTTTTTACCAGCACAGTATGTATCATTTCTCTCCCTTTTTTTTAGGCTATGATTGAAGAAGCCATCACCAGAGAGGAAGCTTTTTCAGTTATGTACACACCATTTGCAACAAAAGCAAAGGCTGACAAAATAGAGAAGATGAAGGAAGCTTTTGCTAAAAAGCACCCGAATTACGTGGAGTACATATACACAGGTAACAGTGGATTTCACATCTTCAGGCTGCTTTGGCCTTTATTGGATTGTGTGTTTGTAGCTGACATGGAGTTTGATTTGTGGGTGGTTGGGGCCTGATCCTGAAAATTCTTACTCTCACCTGGGATGAAAGTCATCCCTGAGCAGAGGGCCAACATATGACCTATGTAGCACTTAAGTCCTCAAACACCACTTAAGTGAGGGATAGGCTTTGTACTGGCACCCTGCACAAGCATGAATTTTACCCATGATGCCTCAAAGCTTCATTCTTTGACTTCCATTATTGCAGCAAAGCTTTTGCTTTTGCTTTTGCAAGCAGGGAGTTGCATAATCAAGGACCCTTCTGCTCATGATGCTCTGCCTCTGCCTCTCACTGGTTTCACCTACCCTGGACACTAATGGGCAGCCAGGCCTCATTCAGAAACCAGGACCTTGAGTAGGACCCAGAAGTGAATGGGGATCCAGTGGAAGGCATTCAGTTCTTGTGTGAACAGAGGAATTTTTTGTATGACCCCGATTGTCACCTGCTGGTTGAGTGAGTTAAAGTAGCCTTTTCCAAAGTTGATAAGCATTTAGAGTAGGTCTTCATCCCAAAAAGGAATGGGCGTGGAAAGTGGAAGGTGGGGGGAAAGGCACGTCTTGTCGTCATTGCTAACTGAGTTATTTGGCGCGATGGTGACTCTGATAAGACCCTACTGCATCACACTGTGTTCCTGACTCAGGATCAGGCAGAGGGAAAAGTAAATTTCTCCATCTCAGTCCAATTGCTCTAGGACATTTGCTCCCATCACAAGAACCTGCACTACAGCTGGCACCTTGTGGGTAGTTCTAGCAGAAGACTGACACACTGTCTAATTTATAGAGGTATTGCCCTGGGTCCGAGCTGAGGCTTATTGATTGGGCTATATGGCTATACCTCTCTCCGTTCCATACCAACTCTGTGAATAAAGACTTCATCCTTCAGAGCAATCAATATGGAATCTTTCAGGAACACTAAAAACTTCCTTGCTAAAAAACAAACAGACACTAGTAAGTCCAAGCACTTACAACAAAGTCATGCAAGCGTTGTACGCAAGTAAGCACATTTATTTTGTTCATTTTATGTTTTGTTTTAAAAACGTCACTGTAAAGACAGATCACCTTGATTTTACAAGTGGAAGGACACCCATATGTGTGTGGTGGTGTTTTTTAAATAGAGAAAATAGGGACTTGTTATTTATCGTGGAGGTTATAAAGTAGCTGTCTTCTGTTTACTTGCTGATGTGAATTTGTGGGAAACTTCCAGGGAAGAAAAGTATTAGCATTAAAAGGAGTATAATATAAAACTCCCTGAACCTGACTGAAAAGGAGACGAATTCATACCTCCCAGTACCATATCTCCCCAAAACAACATAGAGAGAGGATGGGATTTTCACAAGCACATATGTGACCTAGGAGGACAAGTTGCTTGGAAAGTCAATGAGACGGGTACTCCTAAATCATTTAGGCATATCTGAAAATGTCACCCTTAATTTTTAACTTTTTTCACGACTACACCCAAGGAAAGAAAAAAAGAAAAAGGGGAGGGGGGAAGGAGAGTACCTTGTTATAGACCACTGTAATCAATTATTTTGTTCATAGAATAAAGGGAATGGACCCAGTTCTGGCCTCAGGTGCGGGGTTATAGCTCTCATTAAATTTCAGTGGAGTAACTTTTGTTGGACACTGGTGTAACTGAGAGTAGAATTTGGCTCATTGACTTCTCTGGGAATTGTCCTATGTATCTGAGGTCATAATTGGGTCCATTGTGTACAGCCTTCTGTGTGACACAAGAAAAAATCCACTAAAAGCTTTAGCATGCTTTGGTTTATTTTGTTTGCTTTTGTGAATGTAATGATGGTGAAGGATGCTGAACTCACAACTCTGGAACGTGCAGCCCTCCTATATGCACGGAACAAGTGCAGACAGTGCAGCAGTGCAAGCTTGTCCACCAATATATCTCATTTCTGACCTGGAGGGAGCACCCTCTAAAGCTGAGAACTTAGGACAAGGATGGAGAAATATATGTCATTACACACTCTGCTGAGGCAGCTGAGAAAGGTACCAACTACCACCAATTTTGGCGGCGACTTGTCTGTTCAGAACTGGACTGAGACTCCAAGCCATTTCGCTTAGTTCATCAAAGAGCTTTCGGCTGGTGACCGTCATAGTTCAGGACAACTGCACCTTGTGGACCAGCAAGGACACCCGCTCTAGGGTCTTCAGCCTAGTGTGGGTGTCTAGGCTCTTCAGCCATCACCTCTCTGGGGTGGAGACTGGCATCTCCCTCCTGACCGGGAGTTTTCCTGGCAGCAGAGTTCCCTGCCTACTCTGTGAGTTCCCCAGCAAGCCAGAGAGCCTAAACGACCAGTGTCTGGCCATTGCTTTCTCTCCAGAGGCTATGCACAGCATAAGTACCCAGTGTTATATGTTTCCACACAGCCCTTTTTAAATAGCATAGTTAATCCTAAAGTGAAAACATAATAGAAAAGCATATTACAAACAATCAAAGATCCTACACATATGATGATAATCTTACCAGAAATCATCCGCAACTTCAGCAAAGATTCTGGTTGGTGAACAGTCCTTCAAACCCCACCAAGGGGCTTATCTGTGGTTACAAGTTCATAATAGCTTTTCCTAAGAACAAGAACACAAGTTAGACTTTCCTTTATACAGCTTGGATCTTTGATATTCAGGGACTGGGAATAGGTAATCAATCAGACAATGGTTCTCTCCTCAGGGTGTAGCTTTGAAAAACTGTGTCCAAAGGTGAGAATTTGCATTTACTTCCCCCCATGTATTTCCTAGGAGACCCACTTAAGTTCCTGTGTCCCAAATGTTCCTTCTTGTCTGCAACATGGTTTTAAATAGTTCTTTGAAGCAAATAAAATTGCCCAAGATTTGGAATGTCCATGTCTCCCCCCTAAAGAAGTTATTTACAATTCCACAGTAATTCATGAACTCTGCATTTGTAATACACTTGACTATAAAGTTCTTTAAACTTAATTCAACAAGCTTTCCCAAAGATATTGCAGGAAATTGTCATAGCTAACACAATGATGATTTTCAATCACTGCCAGATTGGCACAGGTCTGAACTTGTGACCTGCAGGTGAGAGGTTTCATATCCCACATTTCTCTGGGATTTTAAATGTGAAATAAACCACTTTTTAAAAAATACTGTTTGAAATGCCAGACCTTTCGTGGACTTGTCAGTTAAAATAACCTTAATAATGACTTCCAGTAACATTCATTCATCTAAATCTTGGTTCAAGTTTTGACTTATTATAAGGATGTACCATATTGAATTTCTCCCCAAGTTTTCCTTTGATCCACAGGAAGAAAAGGAGGGATATTTTTAAATTCAAATGCACAGTACAGCCTATTTTAAACTTTAGAATCCATCAGTAGCAGAAAGCTTTTAGAATATAGGTAGGGTGTTAAGAGCGACAACTGCACCCTATTAAAAGTTAGATAGGACTTCAGTAGGTAGTATTTTATAATTTTGGGCTGTTAACCACCTGCTAAGTAAACTCTGTATATGCAAATGAGATTTAAAAAATGAAATGGTACAGCACAAAATTAGATCATTTAAAATATTTGCGTAAATTCAGAACGTGCATACATCCAGGGTATAACATCTGAGTACACACGGACTGTACCAAACACAACACGTTCTGAGATCACATCGTTGGAACTCAGAAGTTACTCTAGCAAAGTTAATGGAGATCAACTGGCATAATACTTGGGAAAGAGGAATATCCAGCTCACTGCATTTCATTTACATGCTGCTAAGTCCAGTGAGTCGTAAATGGGATTCTCTGTTTATCTCTGACGATACTACTAGGCAGCTTAAAAATAGAGATGGTTGAAAACAGGATAAATATTTTGGGAACATTATCACTAAAATTTCATTCTGCTTTTTGTGCAGGATGGTGGTGTTTGAGGGTTTTTTTTGTTAAAATTAAAAATTTCAACAAAAATGTTGAAATTTTAAATGTAGGAATATTTTGATGAGCCGGTCAAAAAACGAGACAAAATTTCCATGAACGTGTTTACCTTCTTTTTGGTAAAATTTTAAATTTCAGTAAAAAAAATTCATTGACATTCAGAATTTCAAAAACTACTTACACCTGTGCCTTGGCACCTAATAATGCATTTAAGGGGTTTCTCTGGTCGCTTGTTTTGGTGGGTGTTTTATGTTAAGTTCAATTGACTGCAGTATGCTTTTTAGCCCTTTTGTCTTTCAAGCGAGGAGGCTAACAACTTTCAAGAGAGTAGCTAACTTAAATCCCTCAAGAAAAAGCCAGGGTGCAAAATGCTATTCTTGTCCTGTTCCAGATCCTCATGGACTACACATCTTACCACAGACAGCTGATTGGGCTTCTTTGCCTCCCCAACAATATTTGTTGACTCTGGGTTTCAAAAACAGAGACGTTGGGAAATTCTTAGAAAAGATGTCAAGCAAAAAGCTACCATCCTTTTCAGGTATGCATTGCTGATTTGCCTTGTAGTTTGAGTGCAAGGTGGGTTTGTCACCGGCAGGGGACTGACTGGGGCACAGATCAAGGGACTATGCCAAAGCACAGGCCACAGAGGGCATGTGACCTCCATCATGCAACCAGACAGTCATTCACTTCCTCCCCGTCCTGAATATGTAGGCACTTGTCACTCCTCTCCATTCACTTCCCATCACGCCCACACACGCCTCCTCCCCATTTTGTATAACGTAGACACTTGTCACTGTGTTTGCCAAATGCCGGTGCAGGCAGATATTCACTTCAAACAATTAACCTGGCAGTAGCGAGGAGGGAGATCTAGTGGTTGTGGTGCTACATTGGGACTCAGGAGCTGTGGGTTGAATTCTCTGCTGCACCCCACACTTCCTTAGACAATTCTCTACATTTCTGTGTGCTGCAGTTTCCCATGTGTAACATGGGTGATTAGCCCAGCCCTACCTTACAGGGGCGTAGTGAGGATCAATACAGCAAAGATTGTTGGGTGCTCACATACTATGGAACTGAGGGCTCGATATGACCCTTGGATAGGAGTGTGGCGCTGCACTGTGCTGTTGGCTGCAGAAGAGTGGACTCAGGGGATCAAATGTTTTTCTGAGCCTTGATCCAAGACTAGCTCTTAGAAAACCTTAGTGGTCCTGAAAGCACTTGTGTTACATCAGTCTTTGGGGGCCAGTCGTCTCATCCATCTGTGCCTCATTTTCACGATACGTAACATGAGGATAAAAATTACTCAACTTACAGGAGTATTGTGAGGCCTAATTAATTAACATTTCAGAGATGGAAGGCGTGGTTGGAGTGCAAATCCTATTATCATTTATTTGATTATAGTGGTACCAAGAGACTTCAGCCAAGAATGGGGCCCCATTGTGGTAGGCACTGTACAAACACAGAGTAAGAAACAGTCCCTGCCCTAAAGAGTTTAACAATATAGTTAGATAAGACAGACAAAAGGGTGGGAGGAGCAACATGACAGCTGGCAAATGTCATGTCCATGCCATGATTTTTCATGTTTGGTTGATTTATTTCTATCTTTTAATATTTTTGGAGGCTGGGTTTTGTTGGGAAGGGATTAGCTAAAGAGAAACAAAGGAAGATAGAGAGAACATTGAAGGGGGCTGTATAATATATAGGAATAGGATAGTATCTCTTTAGATAGTCTGCAATTCCTCTAGGGTACTCACATGTTTGTAGAACACCAGAAACCAGCCAAAGCAGCAGCATGCACATAGCTAGGCCTTGCATGTTTGTATTTATTGAGTAAACACAGTTATTTGGGACCCAACAGCGCCCCAGTGGTTCCGTCATATTGTTGTGCAAAGGGAGGTGGGGGAGGTAGGGAAGAAAGGGAGTATGAAAGGCAGGGAGAGCAAGGCTGAAGTGTAGACACTGTGAAGGAGGGGGCTGGAGTGAATATCCATTAAGCGCAAGGTAGAGAATGACCGGATTAAAAACTGGAATAAAAGAAAGCATGAGGCCCTGACAACATCATCAACTTCCAGAGGTTCCATCTGCAGGTGGCTTTCTCTGCTCCTGCCAGCTGAATGTCTGGGTGGCTTTTCCCAACATTTTCTCTCTCCCCAAGCTCACCTAGCTTGCTAAATCCCCTGTAGAATACCTTGTATGACATGTGCACCATACACTGGTATGATCAAAAACAATATCAAGGTTTACTATTTCATTTCTTAGAACACAAACCTCCTTTTAGTCCTCTTACAAGAGAAGAATCAGTAAGACACTTGGAGACCATAGGGAAAAAGATCTTACCAGTAATGGATTTTATCAGAGGCACCAAATTAACTGTGGGTATAGAAGCTACTTTATAGAATGCAGTGAATGCAATTTTAGAGGTTTGTGTAAACGTGAATGACTAAGATGTGTTCTGTGGATGTGTTTTATTCTATTGTTATACACATATTTAAATGAATCTATAACTTGATAACCAACAAAATATTTTTATTTAGTGGTTCTTTGCCACATGTTCAAAAAATATTGTGATGTGCAGCAAACTGCATGTATGTTTGCAAAGCACTCAGCTGCCGTCAAAAGAAGCAGAGTTGGATCCCACGCTATGGGACCCTCTCCCCAGGAGGGTTCCAGAGCCTAGGCTCCAGCCTGAGCCCGGATGTCCACACTGCAAATTTATAGCCCCACAGCCTGAGTCCGCTGACATGGGCCAGCCATGAGTGTTTGATTGCAGTGTAGACGTACCCTTAGATTCAATTCCAACCTAGCCTCTGCATAATGAAGTATGTGAAATTACTTTCAAATCTGATACAGACATACTGTAGGTATATTAGCATATTCCACACCATACTTTTTGCTATAATGTACAGTTTTTTTTTATCACCTTGTCTTTTGATTAGCACAAAAGGTCAAAAATGAAATTTGCATGTAGACTAGACTATTTTAATGCAATTCTTAAATTATTCTCCAGAAAATAAGTGAAGAAACCTCTCCTCAACAGACTGCAAATACTAATGTTAACATTTTTTCCCTAGCAATAACAGTTTTCTAGTTATCTCTGTCTTGGAAAAAATCAGATTCATTTCCTCATCAGGTGTTTTAGCAAATCACAGGATTGATGTTGTTAGTCTCTGACAGTAGGTAGGAGGTTGACAAAAAACTGCTACTTAGCAACCTCTGTCAAGTGAAAAACATTCGCTAAAATCTTGGAGAAGCTCTACCTTCTTCACTCTGACAGTAGTAAGTAAACAGACAACATGGGAGTGATCTTACAAACTCGGTGTGAGGTGAAGGTCCTCAGCACCTTGCAGAAATGAACCCTAATAAAGCATTTGCTTCTGAGCCCCGTATGAGAAAGGTGAAGGAGTCTGGTGGCAGAGACACCAAAGGAACCGTACATCTTTTTGTTTTCAGTGTTAGCGAGGCTCCTTGAATTCATCTGTCCTTGACCCTTCTCTGACTGACTCAATGCCAGTGGTGTACCGTGGGTGTCTGGCACCTGGGGCCATGCTTCCATTGGCATCCCCCCGTCAGCGGCAGTGCCCCACGGGGGTCGTCGGCAGGACTGTTTTCCACTCTTTCCCACTCCTTCTCCCCATCAGCGGCTGTAGCAGCGTGGGCAGCACCCCAGGGGGGATCTGCGGGCCCATTTTCCACTCTCCCTTACTTCTCCCCCTCCTGTCGGTGGCACAGCAGCAGCACGTCCTGCTCTCCCCCACTCCACCCTCCATCGGTGGCAGCAACAGCACCCCATGGGGGGGTCATCTGCAGGCCCACTTCCTGCTCTGCCCCTGCTGTGGGGGCAGTGGAGGCTCCCTGGCAGTGGGGGCAGGCGTGACAGACTCTGGTCCCTGCAACTCTTTCCTTGCACCCAGTGCAGGGGCGGAGGGGCCGGAAGTTTGCCCTGGCTGCCTGTGACAGGGGGCGGCTCCTCCTCCGAGGGCCACCCCCCAAGCCAGCGCCCAGGGGCATGCCTCTCACCCCAGTCCTTCCTCTCCGTACACCACTGCCAAATCCCCTTGTAGCTGATGTGCAAGCTGATTTGAAATGGGGCCACTCTGAGAAAGTGTATTATATTTTACTCATGTGCTTGTGCATCGTTAGCAGAAAAGAATC
This sequence comes from Mesoclemmys tuberculata, assembly GCA_007922155.1. NCBI lineage: Eukaryota > Metazoa > Chordata > Testudines > Chelidae > Mesoclemmys > Mesoclemmys tuberculata. The sequence continues at coordinate 13,450,004 of ML675649.1, forward strand.
CTGAAGTCTATTTAGACCCTCCAACTTTGATGCTTCCAAGGATGAACTCCTGGACACATTGAAGTTAATGGCAAAACACCTATTGACTTCAGCAGGAGCTGAATTTCACCCCAGATCTTAGAATATAAGAACATAAGAATGGCCATTCTGGGTCAGACCAAGGGTTCATCTAGCTTGTATCCTGTCTTCCAACAGTGGCCAATGCCAGATGCTTGCAAGGGAATGAAGAGAACAGGTGATCATCAAGTTATTCATCCAATGCCATCCAGTCCCTGTATCTGGCAGTCAGAGGCTTAGGGACACCCAGAGCATGGGGTTGCATCCCTGAGCATCTTGGCTAATAGCCATTGATGGATCTATCTATTTTTGGCCTTTACAACATTCCATGGTAATGAGTTCCACAGGTTGACTATGCATTGTGTGAAGAACCTGCTGCCTATTAATTTCATTGGGTGACCCCCGCTTCCTGTGTTATGTGAGGAGCTACATAACACTTCCTTATTCACTTGCTCCACACCATTCATGATTTTATAGACCTTTATCGTAGCCCCCCTTAGTCGTCTCCTTACCAAACTGAACAGTCCCAGTCTTTTTAATCCCTCCTTGTATGAAAGCTACTCCAATCATTTTGGTTGCTCTTCTCTGTAACTTTTCCAATTCAAATATATCTTCCTTGAGTTGGGGCAACCAGAACTGTATGCCGTATTAAAGGTGTGGGTGTACCAGGGATGTTTGTAGTGGTGCTATGATATTTACTGTACTATTTCTAGCCCTTTCTTGATGGTTCCTCACATTCTGTTGGCTTTTTGGACTGCCACGGCACATTGAGCTGAAGTTTTCAGAGAACAATTCACAGTGACTGCAAGATCTCTTTCTTGAGTGGTAACAGATAATTTAGACCCCATCATTTTGTATGTATAGTTGGGATTATGTTTTCCAATATGAATTACTTTGCATTTATCAACATTGAATTTCATCTGTCAGTTTGTTGCCCAGTTCCCAGTTTTGTGAGATACCTTTATAACTCTTCACAGTCTACTTTGGACTTAACTATCTTGAGTAATTTTATATCATCTGTAAACTTGCCACCTCACTGTATATACCGTTTTCCAGATCATTGATGAATATGTTGAGCAACATTGATCCCAGTACAAATCCCTGGGGGACACCACTGTTTACATCTTTCCATTCTGAAAACTGACCATTTATTCCTACCCTTTGTTTCCTGTCTTTTAAACAGTTACTGATCCATGAGAGGATCTTCTCTCTTTTCCTATAACTTCTTACTTTGCTTAAGAGTCTCAGGTAAGCGACCTTGTCAAAGGCTTTCTGAAAGTCCAAGTATACTACATGCACTGTATCACTCTTGTCCACATGTGTGCTGACCCCCTCAAAGAATTCTAATAGATTGGTGAAGCATGATTTCCCTTTACAAAAGCCATGTTGACTCTTCCCTGCCACAAATTGTGTTCATCTATGTGTCTGATAATGGTTAGGCTTACTGGCCTGTAATTGCCAGGCATCACATTAGCTATCTTCCAGTCACCTGGTACAGAGGCTAATTTAAGCATTAGGTTACGTACCACAGTTAGTAGCTCTGCAATTTCATATTTGAGATACTTCAGAGCTCTTGGGTGAATACCATCTGGTCTTAGGGATTTATTACTGTTTGATTTAGCAATTAATTCCAAAACCTCCTCTATTGACACTTTATTCTGGGACAGTTGCTCAGATTTGTCACCTATATAGAATGGCTCATTTTGGACCCAGCTATGTTTCCATAACGTTTTATTAGAAGGCCTTAGAGGAGAGGTGGTAACATTACATACTTCCTAGACAGGGCCTGCAATGCAGACTAAAGAATGTCAGGAAGAGAAAACTGTCTCCAAGGGAATCCTTTGTTTCCCCATTTCCAGTCTATCCTGGAAATGAATTTGCGGAAACGAGGTTATATGATCTAAATAGAAAAGTTTCACATGTGAGATCTTTGTATATGGGATGCAAGAGAAAAGATACAATCAACCAACCTAAGAGACAAGATCAGTGGAATATGTGTTAGGGTTATTTGAGCTTATTAGCCAAATACTCAACTGGTGTGAATTGACATAGCTCCATTGACTTTAATAGAGCAATGCCAATTTACAACAGCTATGGATCTAGCTCTGTGTTTTTGTACTTGCTGAGATGGATACCTCCTAAGCAGGACTGTGGGCAGGAAATTAAATTTCACCATTTTTGGAGGGGCACATTCTGTGCCCCTGTTGTGGCCCTGGGGCTGGAGGAGCGTTCTGTTCCGCTGTAGTGCTGGGGCCAGAGGAGCTCACTTTGCCTGCCATGGTCCTGGGGCTGGAGGAGTTCTGTGCCTCTGCCAATTACTAGGGGACCTGTGCCCCTGCTTGCCCCCCTTGTGCATGCTCCTGCTGCTGAGGAACCTCAAAGTATATGTGGTGGTCTCCTGTCCTATTGAAATCAGGGGCAAAACTTCCATTCACTTCAACAAAACCAGGATTTCACCCATGGAATTTTGATGAGATCTCCCTGAATGCCTCTTCACTGCACAAAAAGCAGAATTTTAAGTGGACTGAGTAAGATATATTCAGAGAGATTCTAAACCAGAAGCCACTTTACTAGGAGGTCATAGCTAGGGACTTTGCTAGAAGAGAGAAAAACCTGAGACAAAACTAATTATCATTGACAGCTGCCAATCTTGCCCAAAAGAATCCCTTCAGTCTTCTTAGTGCAGAATGATTTTGACAACATAGCACCCCTGACCGAAAAACCAGATTACAAAGCAAACTAGACATGATAGCACAGAGTTGGGACTGTTCTTCTATCCCTGATAAAAGCCTCACTCGAGGCATGGCAGAAACAAGACACTTCAGTTTTCTTGAAACTATTCCAAGTTTTTCTTGAAGCCAGAATTTAAGTTCCTCTTATTATTTCTCTCTCACAAACGACATAAAATGCAGTCCCAAGAAGAATCTGCTTTGTAGACCACTGTACTTCAATTACTGATGTTAGTTGCACAAGCGTCCCATGAGTGAAAAGAAACAAGGTCATCTGTGGGGGGAAACAAAAACAAAGAACTATACTCAAATTGAAAAGGCAGAGTTATTTTTTGTGCTACCCAAAATTCTTCTCCTCGTCATTTTAATGATATTCCTTGATGGAAACATCTTAGTGCTAAAGCAAAGCTAATTGAACAATAGCAGCTGTCCTAAATTTAAATCAATCACAGCACCTCAGACTTGCAGCACAGTAACTTGGAGTTAATTATACAATTCATTCAAGCTTTGCTGTTCGTAAGTCATGGAGTTAATAATAAATATACACCTAAGACAGAACACAGGTTATGTTCCCAGTTGCGATACCCTTATTTACTTCGCATATTAGTACCTTGTTACCCACAGAGTCCTATTGAAATCACTGAGACGGTTTGCATAGCAAGTCTACCCTTTAAAGAGTAGCAACTTCTTCGGGTAGTAAAAATTCTCTAAATCTAATTGTCCAGGCAGTTACACCAGGCTCACCTCTGTGGTATCTGAATGTCTCCCACAAATGGTTAAGAGTTCAGTCCTGCTCCTGTGGAAGTCTTTCCTGATGAGCCAATGGGAGCAGGAGCAGATTTTTATACTAGAGTTTGATTATGAAGCCTTTGGTAGGTACTCAAACAAATAGTCCCACTGGGCCAGAGTCTGCCATCCTTGTCTATGTCCTTGCTCCTGGAACAGTTCCATATGTTTGGGACAGGGTGCTACATAGCATGTCCAAACGGGGCCCTTAGGTATATAAAGGTGAACAAGACTGAATGGGTTCCACAGCAAGACATACAGAAATAAAACACACTTAGGGAAGAAATTACTTTACTGTGTTTTCAGTTCTGCAATAGTGTTTATTATAAGCAGATTCCAGGGCATGTTATGAAGAATCCTGAGGGTATTGAAGAAATGCGATTACAGGTTTCCATGGATTGTTCCAAGTCACCATTGGACCTCTTTGCAAGGCACAGCATCATTCACATGATAAGCTGATAAAATGGAGATCCCAGAAAAATGAAGGACAGCAGCTGTGGGGGATTGCAGACGTTTGCAAAGTTGTGTTCCCAAGGCTAGATGGTTAAGCATGCCACTTGCATTTGATGCATAAATCCAAGCTGAACGGCCAGTTTATTTCTCTTATTCTCTAGGACTCAGCAAGCAAACTTTATTAATGAATAGCAGGGATATAAATATTACTTCTTAAGTACGATCTAGAAAAACAAGAGGGAGAATACCATCTCTCTGATATATTTCAGTGTCATGTGGGACCTATAATATGCAGCCTGAAGTTCTTAAGGACGCTTTAAGGTTACCCTGTATGGTACAGGCTCTCCAGCTTCTTTTGCAATAAGACAACAGTCTTGCTTTGCTTTAGGTTTTGTACTTCAGAGGCCCCTCTAACTGCCCAGCTAATGGTATCAAGTACGCTCCACCTATAGTGGGCTAGTTTGCTGTTGGGTTGGTCCCCTCCATTGGAGATGAGCTTCTAAGGACTTAGAGAGGGATCCCAAAGCTGGCGTTCAGTCACCACATCCTTAGACGTTCCCATTCTTCCAGCCGATTCCCCAAGATTCCACTACTTTTTCTGTGGAGAGGCAAACCCCAACTCTCTAAATTCAGGGGAACTCTTGT
>ML675649.1:13455073-13516790 GCA_007922155.1 Mesoclemmys tuberculata
TGAGATTTAGCTCTTTTAGCTGTGGTTTGCTGTGTGTTTTCTCTGGGAAGGGAGTAACTTTGGCCCCTGACTTCAATGAGATTATACATGTGAGTGAGGGCTGCAGGATAAGGCCTGGCAATTGTTAATTTTACTTTTCATTTATTCTGTGTGAGACCTGGATGATGAATGTGCACGTCTGCAAGGGAAAAGCGTGATTTGTCTGCCAATTAATGTTTTAGTCCCTTATTGCATTCCTACTGAAGATGCATTTTCAACCCCTTATGATGAATTTGTTAGCTATATCACAGTCCTATTTCTTAGACCTTTAACTCTTCCCTCTATTAAATAGGCCAATTCTTTTCCCCTAAAGCCTCCATTTAAGATTGCTATTTACTTAACCTTCACTGTACCTGTATGAGGCAGTTTCAGCTTCATCCTTGGCCACTTTATTATATTTTTTACTGCAGCTTAGTAGCCTCTTGAACTCCACTATAGTTCATGTATTTTCATTATAAGGTTCATATCCCTGTAAACTCTTTTTCATGCCAGCAGCGATTATTTGCGCTCTCTTTCTTCATTTTTCATTGTCACTGAAACACAATCCCTGACAATGTTCAACCTGTTATAATTCCTTTTAAAATATCCTGCTCTTGGTTATTTATTTATTTACTTCTGGCCTATTGTAAAATTCAAGAACACTGCTATGTCCACAGAGCACAAGCTGGTTCAGGGACCAAATACATTTTCTTTAGCTCCATGATGTGATTCCCCCTCCCACCTCCCACCCCCCCCTTTTTTTTTTTGGCAAATCAAGATAACAAAGAGCAGTTTCCTTTCTTTATTTCCGTTACTTTCATAATAATTGGAGAAGCACACATGCAACTCGCCCCAAGATAGCAAGATTCGGCCAAATAAAGAAGCATTTTTAATCTCTTCCTTAGGTGATGAGTCAATACACTCATTTATTATAATTTACCCAGAGGTGAAAGGTTGGTTTGTTTTCAGGAATCCAGAAAAAAACTTGCTGCTGCACCTAAAATGTTATTTGACTTGTTTTCAATTGTTAGGTATTGATAATTTCTCTCTCTCACTCTCATTAATTGATTGCTCTTCTTTATTTGAATGAATGTATATATATGAATACAATATTGTCAGCAATGATACAACCCTTTTCCTTAACTTTGCATTCTAATTATTCTAGTTCATATCTTGGGGACAGAGAAAGCCTGTAGAATAGGGCTTTTCTCACCATAAAAATGATGGCGGGGCTGAGGAATAGAATCTTCCCCCTATAAGAATCTGATCTAAAGCTCATTGAAGCCAATGGGACTTAAACACCTGCCTGAAGTTAAGCAGATGATTAAGTGGTTTGCTGAATAGGGATGGACTTCAGTACATGCTTAAATGTTTTGCTAAGCTGGAGCATAAATGACCATGCTATCTGTGCGTGGGGTGGAATAACAAACATGGTTTGCTACATCCCCTATACAGGGATTTGGTTAAGTGGCCCAGGTAGTGGATGCACCTACTGGGCATACACCTGTCTCTGCAACACTCCTCCTATCTGCCAGGGCCTATGTTGGCCTGCTGTGGTTACCTTCTTTGTGATGCACAGAGGAAAGCACTGTTTCTCTTGCATAAGACCTCCAGTGGTTTCTTCTGTAGCTTTGTAATTTTATGATTTGGAGTTAAGGAAATGACTTCTCTGGAAAGATGAAGGGATTATTTACTTGTATTTACAAAACTGCCCATCTTTCTTTTTTGGTTAGCCTTGAAGACCCAGATTTCTAACTGGGACTCCATTCCTTCCCCTGTAGTAGAGTTTGAAAATTGTGAACAAAATTAATTACATCCACGATTGTTCACTTTTAGGAGCCTAATTATTAGAACTGGTCAAAAATGGGAAAAAAAATCATTAAAAGTATCAATGTTGTTTCCATTTCACAGGTTTTTGAAAGGGACCTTTTAAATTTTTTTTTTTTAATTTTGTGAAATTTTGTAGGAACATTCTATCAAAAACTTCAACAGAACCATTATCAGTACTTTTATCAAAATCTTCCATTTACTGAAAATCCAATTTTTGACAAATAACAATTGCAGCAACTGTTTTGATGATATTTATTATTAAAATTTCAGTTAAAAATATCTCCAACTTTTGTGAAAAACCAACAGTTAAAAGTCAAGATTTTTGCAAAGAAAAAACCAAACAAACCATTTCATTAAACCAGCCCATGAACTGTCAGAGTGGACCCATAAATCACATAGCTAGGTATCTAACTGGATGCAATTGCATCTGCAGTTTTGCAACCACATGTAATTGTGGGAATAAAGAGCTGCCAAAACTATTAGAAGCTATCTTGAAAATCTAGTCCAACATTTTGAATTTCAGGCTCTTAAATAAGTGGTTTGATTTTCAGGGGTGCTGAGCACCCACAGCTCCCACTGAACACGTATGTCCTTCTAATCACTGTTAGAATTTAATTTGCTTTCATAAAACCAGCTAAGGAGTTTTCAGAGAACTCTGTAATCTTCAAAAAAGAGGGTAATTCAGATATTAGCTCCCATTTACAAACCCCTTGTCCCAAAATACTTTGAATATGCTCTAAAGATTTAATTGTCAAACATTTAGGCATGTAATGTGATTTTCAAAAGTACTAAAGTAGGTTAGGAAATGGGAGCTAGACCCCTAGACACTTCTGAAAATCCCACTGGGCACCTATCTGGATCTTTAGGCACTTTTGAAAATCTGACCCTAAAGCCCTAATCCTGCAAACATTCCGGCATGTGCTTCAGTGTAAGCACGTGACTAGTCTATTTGTGTACTTAAAGTTACCCATTGCCTAAGTGCCTGCTGGGTCAGAGTCCAACTTTGCAGTTTTCTGGCATTAGGTTCGAAAGCTGTGGATTTTCCTTGCCTGTGAACATATGGTAGGTTTATGCGTTACATTGTTTCCTCCACCTCTTTACTGAAACATTAAAAGCAATGCATACAAGCCAGACAATATTTTAACAAAGAGGGTTGTGGAAAAGCCTTTTCTAAGTGATGACCATAAAAATGACATTAATATCGAATAGCTGCAGTCTCCACCTTCCTATCTGTTTTAAGCTATGTATTTATTTTTCTAATGCTACAAGAGAGATGGTGTAAAGGATGTCTTTTTTTTCTACGTAAGGTTTTAGAGAGCATTATCGTAAAGGTGCTGTATGGCTCTTTGGTTACAGTATTACCAGCGGGAATATATATGATGATAAGCCCTGACATAAGTCTCAAGAGAGAAGTGTGTTTTCTGTGGCTCTCTTCTAACCCATTTGCTTTTGCTGAGAGGATAGGAGAGTTTCTCTGCATGTTCAGGTGTGATAGAGAAGTTGCAGTATGCCAGCCTCCTCAGTCGGTTGCAGCGAGTCAAGGAACAGTCCCAAGTGATTAATCAAGCGATGGCTGAGCTAGCAACCATACCCTATCTACAGGACATCAGTCAGCACGATGCTGAATTGGTAAGTATTTATTTTTAATCCTGGTTTTGGCTTTTGGAGGCAGCGAGCCAAGGGGGGGGAAACATTGCAATGCTGTTTGTACTGGAAGTCAATTTTTAATATGAGAGAGCTTGGAGTAGTTTTGAAATCCTCATTGCAGCGTTTTATCAGAGGAGAGGCTAAGCACCTGGAAGAATAGCTTGTATGCAATCAGTCTGAATCATTTACACTTGCATTTTAAAAATCTTTTCCCTCCCTCCCCCCGTCAGAAAATGATCCTGGGAAATGAATGCAGTCATTCAAATTGCGGTGTGTTAAAACATTTAGCACTGTAGCCAGATGAAACAAAAGAGGCAGATTTATCTAGCGGTTAGAGCGCCAGAGTGGGACTCGAGAGTTTTCTATTCCTGGCTCTGTCACAGAATTGTCCTGTGACCCTGGGCAAATCATTTTGCCCCCTCTGTGTCTTAGTTTCCAAGTGTGCAATATGCAGATATGAACACTCACAGGGGTGTTGTGAAGCCGAATTTGTTAATGTTTTTAACCAGCTTCGATACCACAAATGGAAAGTACTAAAAAAGTGTGTGTCATCAATAGCGTGTAGAGTAAAGGTGGTTTTATTAAACCCCCTGCAGGTTTTAAACCTTTTTAGTCCTCTTACACAGGTAAAACAAATCACTCCCATGATTTGCCCAAAGGAGGATTACATGAGCCTCACTCCCTACATTTATTTTTGGTCACACTTTGATGATTCAAATCCTGGTTTACTGAAACTCTTGGTTTTCCTAAGGCCAGTTCCTCAAGGTTTGGCTGCAGTCCTGCAGAGCTCCTAAGCTCTGCAGCACTGAAGCTTCTCTGGGTGGCTTCCCTTAGAGAAACTGACCAACTGCCTATAGCTGAGGGAGATAGTCACCAGATTTTGAAATCTGTGTTCAAGGTAAGGGGAAACCACATTACAGAGAAACTGGTTTATTAAAAGACACCATCCTTTGGTCAGGCTTTTCTCGTATTAGAACCCAATGCTCCCATGTTTTAAGGCTGACTAGAGGAATATTCTGAATTACTGATGCAGATTTTCTCCAGAGTCCTATATTTTTATTAGATCACAGCTCAAGCACATGCTTTTAAAATGTTGCCTAAATCCCCTTACAGCAGCTTCTTTCCAGTTGTCAGCCTGACATTCCTGGGAACCTTTTCAAAGCTAGGTTCCAGGAAGCCTCAGGAAAATAGGGACAGGGAAAAACTATTCTCTTCTTTTTTTGCATAAGGCTTGGCAGAACCAGGGCCCGTTACTGAATATTCCATCGTGAATATTGAATATTCAATAGGAAATTCCTTGTTTGCCAAGCTCAAAGTACAGATGATTTAAAAGGAGAGAAAAATTCAACAAACTGTCCTATCCATGGTATTAAAATGTACTTTATGATTTTATTCATTTTCCTATGGTTTTTTGTCTTCTCATCTTCTCCAGGATTCTGTCTGACTGCATTATTTTAAACTGTCTACATTAAAGGAGGCTCAAATTCTCTAGGGCTGGAATGTTACGGCAAAATCTGGGGATCTGTCACTTAGGGCACAAATCTGCAGTTATTCCTGCCCACTATCCCAGTTATTTCAATTGGAAGCTACATAGGACAGGCTGTATATGCAGGAGTAACTGCACAATTGGGCTGCAAGAGCTTGATACAATATCCATTCAAGTTAATAGAAAAATTCCCACTGATTTCAATGGGCATTGGATAGCAACCTTAATGAGCACACACTCCTTGGTGGTTTTGATTAGTTCTTCATTTCCTTTTTATATCTTTCCATCAAGAATATAATGGGCCAAATTCTGTTCTTGTTTGTACCTATGTAAGTCAGTGGAGGTACTCTGGATTTACCCTAATACAATTGAAATTAGACTTTAGCCCAAGTAGACTAGTTCAGATTTACTGGTAGGAAAGTGCTAAAACTGCCATATGTTTATTATTATGTACAGTATAAGCAGCATAAAGAAAAAAACTTCTAGAATTACAGCGGTGTGTCATTTCCACTGATACAGTGAGAGGCCTGCAGGTATTTCAGATTTAAACTCCTTTCTATAACCACTGAACCATATAAATTCAGAGTCCTAAAATATGGCATAGAGCACCGCAGCTCAGGATTTTTTAAATTACTCTTAATTCATCAAATCTGTGAGGGAAGAGGAGACCAGCCAATTTGAGCTGTCAAATGTGAACAACAATCAATAAAAACCTTCCAGAGACTTTAGGGTTTCACAGTGCTGCATTTGCATTTCCATAAATCAAAGACCAAAGCTAGATGGAAAATGGAAATCTTTTCTCATGAAAAACTTTGCTTTTTTGAAAGATTGTCCATTCCAAAATAGCATAAAATGTCAAAAATATTAAATTTTTCATCAGAAAGAATTTCCAGAAAACTTTTGTTTCAAGAGAACCAAAACAGAATTTTTCAGTTTGCCAACTGTCTTACTGGAAGGCTCATGTTAATTTCACTTTCTTCAAGAAGGCAGAAAGAGAAAGTGACAGGAGCCTTCCAACGAAGTAATCAAGAGCAGTTGTTTGAATTTTTCCTGACTGAAAATTTAAATTTTTCTGAAAAAATGAAATTTTCCTTGCAGAAAACTCTCAACTTCAACAGAAAATTCCCAAACAGCTCCATCAAAGACTTTTACTCTGCTCCCATTAAAGTCAATGCTAGAACTTGCATTTTTTGTTTTCTACAATTATTCGTGTGAAAGACTTTGACCTTTGCCTTCCACAAACATTTGGACTAATAAGACTCCGTCCAATAGATTCTTGTAGAAAATGATCACAAAAAGGGAATGAAGGTAGCCAAAGAAAACCCATTTAAAGATTTCACACATATATTCATGGAGAAGATTTTGCATTATTTAGCTATCCAGCCTTGGAGCACAGGGAAGAAATTTTAACTGCAAAAACTTGAATTTCGAGGGTTATTTCCATAAAATTAGGAAATATAGAGCGACTGCTCAGATTACAAAATAACTTCTCCTTACCTTGTTCTCCTGAACCTAAACATCAGTGCTTTTATACGACATCAGAACACGTATTTTCTAGGTACAGAAGGGTAAGCAAATGACAGAGTTCACCTGAATTTTCTGAATGTTAATTCTGTATTCCTTTATATTTGTGGGGTTTTTATATCAGACCCTTGAAGAGATTGGACATTGATGTGAATTTCCAAAGATATAATAGATAATGCTAACAGATTTTGGAAGCGATATTAAATGTCATGTTTCTGACTTTCACCCAATCTCTAACTAATGGGTTTAGGAGGACAGCTAAAGGGAGGTGGGGGAGTGGCAGGGGCAGGGGAAATTACCCCACATCTGCCTGATGTAAGGTATCTTGCATCTTCCTCTGAAGCATCTGGTGCTGGCCACTGCTGGAGACAGAAAACAGTTGTAGATGAAGGATGGGTCTGATCCAGTCTGGCAATTCCTATATTCTTGTGTTATTTAAAAGCAGATGAAAATGTATTTTTTTGAATGTTTGAGAAAAGTACCCCAAATGAGGCAATGTCATAACCACACTGAATTTTGGGCCTAGGCTCTAGCACTGAATACTGGTTATCAAGCCTTTATCAATACATATTTTTATAGTTTTTATAATTTATAGTTTTTTATAGTTTATAACCTGCCTTGTTTTTATGCTCTGTTATGCTGAATGATGGGAAGGCTCTGTCAAAGAAAAGGATAGTAAAAGAAGGCAAATGAGCTACTTGCTTTGAGACACAGTAAAAACATCTCCGCTTTAGCGTTGTCCTCTGGTGAGGTTTTACATGCGCTCTTAAATTATGATACATTAGCCTTGGAAGAAAATACAAAAGAGCATTCATGTAATCCACAGAATATCTTGGAGAATTAAATAATAAAATATGGAAACTATTCTTTACAACCCAAAACTGCCTTTACAAAACATAAACATTTGCTGCATTAAAACCTATAGACTTAAATACAAATTTTCCCCTTTGTTAAGTATTTTATATCCACAATAATACAGTGTAATGGCTGAAGTGAAGATGAGGTGGCGGGTGCTCATTGTGTGAAAGATGAGTAATAAAATCATCACTGTACAAATGATTTTTTAATTAGGTTTTAATCTGTGTATTTAGAGAAGTTATTTCTGTGCGAATTCCACACTGATAATTTTTATCTTGGTGCCACAGCTGCAATTGCTAATGGCAGATGCCATGGACACCCTTGAAGGAAGAAGTGATAAAGAACGTGTGTGGAATAAAATTCAGAAGGTAAAACTTGCAGTTGAAGACAGCGGATTATACTGTTTCTTAGGGGGTGATTCTCACATCTTGGGTCACATCTGTTCAGATGGTAAAGAAGAAAGTTGGTGCTATTGTGAGCCCAACCCTTTGTCTTGGAGCCTGTTACAGCACAGACAGTTAGCCCCAAACAAGTATTTGTTTTTGCTTTAATACTCTCATATGTTGAGTTTTTGTCAGTGCTAACAGTTTCACATGGCGATCATCTGGGAAAACTGTTTGAATAGTTTGTTTTTGACTGATTATTATACTTATCTTCATTTTCAGCCATGTGGGATATGGTTTGGATAGTTATTCATTATGGATAAAATTCAGCCCAGATCAGAGAACACACACACATTCTGAGCGCTAGTCACACCTCACTGAAACCCCACTGAAAGGCTTAAGTGAGGTTTAGGTGGTGTGAGGCTTACAGGGTGTGTAATGCCTTTCCTGGGACTTCTGCATTTGGTCAATATTACTAGGGGACTTAAGGAGGATTTCAGTAGTACTTAGGGTCTTGCACTGAATGTCAGCACCGGGATGAATTTGACCCTATATAGTAAATAATGTCCTGGCTGTGAAGAAATAAGGATATCTTATATTTACACAAAGCATTTCACCCGAAGCACTTTACAGTTGTACACATACAACACTGCTTAAATACAGCCACTTCCGGGAAAGGGAATCACAACGCAGGGAAGGGGAAATTTTGCTCTAGGTTCAGAGCGTTGCTCTGATACAGATTCCCATGGAACCTTCAATGTCCCAGCCAGACAGATGGGACTTCAGTTTTAAAGATCCCATCTAAATACCAATATATAACAAATTGCATCTCTCTTACAAAAATGAAGGGCAAATTACTTGAATTTGAATACTGCCGGGACCTGAACTTGTGGTTCCAGGGAGTCGAGGCTCCACTGTAACTCAGTTGTATTATACAGGTGAAACTGAGATAAGAGCGTGTCCTTAGTTATTTCACACCTGAAACTCAGAATTCTAAGGTGCCCCTCCATCTATGCAAAGCAATTAGAGGATTGAAAGTTCCATGTTCTCTCAACCAGGTGAGCTGTAGTGGTTTGTGACATTGTCAGAATCCCCAAATAGCCTCCATTACATGCTATTAATTCCAGTTTGTTTATTTGTTTATATTGCAGAGATCTGGGTCTGGTTTTGAAGTTTCAAAAATTTTAAACTAGCAAAAATATTTCTAACTTAAACCAAATATGACAGAGATGTTCAAATAGATGCTGCTAGAGGAAAGTAAATGTATTTAGTCCCTTTCAGAATTAGTGATTACAACTTAAGCCACCTGAGTTAAGATTCCCAGAATACGTTGTGTCTGAATGCAATTTTAACAAGAAATAATTCATTGTTTAGATGTCAGGTCATGTGATGACTTTTTCAAAGTACAGGATTGTTTACAAAATGCAACCACTGGGTTTTTTCAAATGTTTTTCAAAGATATCTAGAGTAATAAACAGATGTCTTTTTGTCATATTTTATTAGAAATGTGAAGAAAAAAAAGAAATGCTATGATATTCACAAAATTTTGCTCTGCAATTGGTGTATCTTCTGATTATCTCACATCTGCCCACAGATCCCATGAGCAGATATTTGAATGCTTATAATAATGTTTCCTTTCATAAATAATAACTAAACATTGATATAAAAATCTAAAATGATACAAACAGCTAGTTGAAAGATCACAAAGAGATACCTGCCTTATGCCTCGTTTTCAGTTACCCCTTCCTCTTAGTTAAAAGGGCCAATTTCTAGCCTCACACACAGAGAAGCAATTTCCATGGACCAGTATGAGCGGTGTGCTCATATCTGCTGGCAGAATTTGGTGCTTTCAGATTCTCTTTGTATAATTAGGTGTCTCCCAAAAAGTTCCAATTTGAGCCACAGGTCTGTGGAATGGTTTTGTCTTAGGTATACAGTACTCCAAATAAGACAGCCTGCAATACATCACACACGCAAATCTATGTTAAACAAATATTACATTTGCAAAGCCAAGCACTCCAAGGTAGGAAATATCAAAATTAAAGTTGACTGGGCAACTTTATTATTGGCATTACGATGCTGTGTTTAATTACATGATCTCTCTCTCTCTTGTGTCACACACCACACACATACACACACACTGGCTCCCAATCTCACTATTGCCGCAGGCTCCTCAGCCCAATCTACTCCCTCAGACCCCTCTCCCTTCCATCCTTACTCCCTCCCTGCCCCATGAGTCCAGCTCTTCTCTGTGCAGTCATTCTGCTTTCTCCTTTTCTTCCATGCTGCCGGCATGCCACCAAAGGACCACTGAGAGTACAGGAGAAATAGTCTCCCAGTTCTTGGTTCTGGTGCCCGGTGTGACCATCTCAGTGATCTGCCGCAGCCAGGCACAGTCGTTGCATTCTATTTCCATCCAATCAACAGTAAGCAGTATGTCTTTCATAACCTGTACAATATGCAAGTGCAAACTTCAGTTTACATAATTTTTGCTGTTCATTCTATTTCCATATTGTTATATCTCTCTTCTAACTGATTTATTACCCCCATCATGTTCTGATCGTGCTTTGTAACCAGGCCTTTCACCCTTTGCTCAGTAAATGGATTTTTGGGTAGCATATTTTGTGTGTTCACTGTGCTGATAACTTCCTATTACTGATGTAATATCCTCCAAGTCAGTTCATTCTGGGAACAAAACATCACATTTGTTCTACACAATGCTATTAAGCAAGTGCAAATTAGGGCATATTAGCAAGGCAAACACACATGTCGAAGACTAGACCAAAGCCAGCAAGCTTAGTGTCAGTATTACCCTGGCCTATCCAACATCATTCACTATATATGCTTATGTACTTTATGTACATTCACTATATATGCTTATATATGCTATGTCATTTCCAACAAGCTGCAAAGGCTTGGAGTATGCTCAATGCAGATGGACCCTTTGAAGAAGTTAGCTGCCAAAGTCTTAACAAGTCTGTACTGAACATATACTCAGTCTGTACTCAGCTCTGCCTATAATTCAGAGGTACCATATAAATGTATTATAGAAGAGTGAAATATGAAAAAAAGCAAATCTAGGAGACAATTTTTTAAAAATGGAAACCTAAACGAAGGAGTCTATATTTGGCCCCATATATTAGCTATTAAGTTAATATTTAGGTGCCTATATAAATAACCTGATTATCAAAAATGCGGAGAAACCCTGGAGCTCACATTGACTTCAGTAGAAGCTGCTGGGTTCTCAGCACTCTTGAAAATCAGGCCACTTTTATCTAGGCACCTAAATATTGACTTAAGGCCTAATCGAATGTCCACTGAAGTTAATGGAAGGATCCCCACACACTTCAACAAGTGCTGGATCATGCTTTAGGTATACTAACTTTAGACATGCATTTTTTAAAATCTTGGTTAGGTTTTCTAACCTTGGTTTCTAATCTTGGTTTCTCCTTTTCAGTATGACTTTTAACGTGAGCTAGTCCAACAGTAAAAACTGAACGGAATGTTCTATGGTTAGGAATAGAACTGTCCAAAATTCAGAATTTATATTCTGTGGGAAATGCCAACATTTAAAAATAAAAATTTTTTTTTGTTCTGAATTGGAACAAAACCAAACAAAACTAGGAATTTCCCCAAAAACAAAATTTTTGAAAACATTTATTTTCCAGTCAGTCAAAATGTTTCATTTTTATACAATTGAAACACTTTGTTCTGTTTTTTAACTGTATTTTATTTTATAGTGTATTATAATTTAATTGAAAATTGAATAAATTTCTAAATAAAAAATCAAAATGTTACATTTAGATAAGACTATCTTATTTAGATAAGATAATGTTCTGTTTTGATTTTATCAAAACACATTTTTTTTCATTTTTTTCCCCTAAATGAAAGTTAATTAAAGTCACATAGAAAGTTTCGAAGTCAATGAAACAGTATTTCCTGACAGAAAATCATTCTGTTGTGAACTTTTTGACCAGCTCTAGTTAGGAATATTAAACTAGAGTAAACAGCCCTAACAGATAGTTGGGCAGAAGGATTAGGTGAGATGAAGAGCTGGTGAATGGATGCTGTACATGGATTACAGTGTGTCACCAATATGTGCTAAGAATTTTTGGAGTGGTTCAAATTTCTCAGAGAGCTGCCAATTGCTCAGCCATCACATGACTGATTATGTGGCTGTATGCATACAGCTGTATGTGGATTTCTACAGTTACAAGTTAGTTAATATCCTTTATTACCATTAAATTAATTTAAATGGGCTGGAACAAGCATGAGATCACAGTGGAGCTTGTGCAATCAGTTATAAATGCAAAGTTCTGAAAAAATCTGCAGTCCGGATTGCCACCACTGAAGTTTGGCTTTTTCAATAGAAGCAGTTGTTGCACCTAATGAAAACACTCAACATTTTTCTCCGAAGCAGCAGAATTATAGCTGTGCCTATTTTCCAAATGGTTAAAGCGTCTGTCAGAATTCCCATTGCAAACCACTATTTTCTGGATTTTATACTTTGTCAAACATAAAAATTCACTCAGGCTGAAACTTGATATGCAGAGACTCTCGAAATACATTGCTTTTCTTTCTGTGATAGGACAGAGAGCTTATCAAATTAATTTCAGATTATTCTGGCCATTTTTAAACTGCAAGAGTGACAAAAAATAAGATTTTGGTGGATGCAGATGTTTATGGGATTCTGCGCCCATCCAGTTCATTGGTGGCTTTGCCTTTTTCCATTAAACGTTGTCACCGAATTTATCATTCGGACTAAATGTTATTTTAAAGTATTAAAAACAAAGAAAAAAAGCTAAGTGATTTTACTGGTAAAAGCAAATGGCAATGTAAAGAGGCTGCCTTTCTGTGTATTAATGGAATATGGAGAATTTCACCTCGGTAAAATTTGGCCAAGGTACAAAGTTGCTGAAACGATTGCACCTGACAGCTGTTTGAGATGGGGGCAGTCTCATTCCATTTCCTAGTGAACAGGTGCCCGACCACAAAACATTCACCTATCCCTGACACCCCAGCTGGTATTCTCAGCAGACTGGCCAAGGAATTAGGTACAGAGAAGCTGAAAGTCACCTCCCTTCCCCTTCCACCCAAAGCCCAAGTACCTGTGATTTGTGCAGGGAAGTTAATGCTGCAGGTGGCAGGAATAAAATCTCTCTCACATTCCACATGTCTCCACACCATCCCCCAAGCTAGAATAGAGGCTGAGACCTCTGCACATCCCTTCCAGGGGAGGTTGTGGCCACTGGATCCATGTAATCAAGGATCCATTAGCCATGCTTCTGTCCAGTCTCAACCCAGTTTCCATGTTCCCAAGTGGAACTGACACAGAGCCTACTTCCACCATGTGTAGAGGATTTGGCGTTCTCCTGTGTACCCATTACACAACTGCTGCTCATCCTCCATGCGGTGAATCAATGGCAGTTCTGCAGTGGGGACTTTCTATCCCATATATTGCTAAATACTTTTAACCCACAGAGACCTAACTATCCTTCCTCTCCCTCCTCAGGATAATCCCGCCAAGTCAGCGTTCAAGCACATTTACTGAACAGTGCTGACAAACTTGCACTGTCATTTTCTGTTTTGTGCCTGTATTTAAAATGATCTTCTATCAGCCAGGACCTTGTGTCAGGGTACAGTGTCTGCCTGCTGTAGGTGTTAGCGATGTCATTGACTATTGCAAGGAAACACTGACTCTTGGACTCATGACCTTTCGGGTAATTGAAGGAGGAATTCATGTTCAGTCATTTCAATATAGGAGAAAGTGCATTAATAAAATATCTTTGACTTTCATCCCTCTTTTTACATTTTTAAGAAACTCCCATCTTAAACTTGCCAGACCTTAAAAACCATAACTGTTGGGGTTGCAACAGTGAAGTTTTGTCTTGTGTTCAAATCATTGGGCCAGGACTGTAGCCTTGAGCCATGGATTATGTATTAATTATATTGATTACTTAAGAATATTCAGTTATCATTCTGAAGTTTGACAGGTTCTTGTCCCATGATCCAGGCATAGGTCCTGGAACTAAGGGTGAGGCAGGCTTGAAGTGGTTTCCCTTATATACACGGTCTATAGTTTGGTTCAATGTCTGTCAGCACCCCCATGATAAAAATTGTTCCAGCACCCCTGAGATCAAGCCAGTATTATCAAACTTACTGCTCAGTTGGGAACCCCGACATGCACGGTTGCAACATTCACACTTTAGGAACTCTTCTGTATTTGTAATAGTTTGTTATCACATTTAGCAAAGTCACAAATATTCTAATCCAGCAAGATTGATAGAGATAATACAGAGTGTACATCAGAACATCCATATACTCATACCATCCTTTGCAGAACAACCTGAAATGGTAGCCATTATCTTTCTCAACTCCTTCCTATCATCACCAGTGGCCATCATTCTGACATCTCCCAAGAGCTACAGCTCTCTCTTTTTCTGCCAGAGGCTGGGAATACAATGTTTATAGTATGTTACGCTAACATCATTATGCTTAATGCACACTCACTAGGGTTTCTCCCCTCTTCGTTATTTGTATATGCTCACCCTACTAAATGTTGGGGTGCCCCTTCTCCTATAGGTTAGTATATTAAAGATCTCAACTTCTTATCCAGTTCATTGCCATGACACTCTTGTGGTCAAACATCTGCAGAAGTTCCTATCCTAAAATATCCAAAAAGCTGGTGTCAGCTCATGTTCGTCTGGCTGCCTGGTGTGGGTACAAACTGCCCCCTTAAACACTCTATTCCCAGTTCCACAAAAATTAGGGTGACTGTTGTTGGGCTATATATCTGCAACAAAGTTCATAGGACTCAAGCCCTATGCTAACTGGTGAAGCCAATGTCTTACAGGAGACATCCTTGTAGGTTCTTTGTGTTACGACTAAATAAAACAAACACTAAAGCTAGCTATATGGTCTGCAAGACTCAGGTGTTTTATATTCAATTCCCTGCCCTGCCACAGCTATCTTGTGCGACATTGGTCAAGTCACTTAATCACTCTGTGCCTTAGTTCCCCTCGCTGTACCATAAATATATAAATATATAAATAAACGGAATAGTAATACTGCCTTCCTTTGGGAGCATCGATTCATTAATATCTGTAAGGTGCCCAGATACCACCGTGATTGCAGGGAGAGGGGGTTTAAATAGATAAAAAGGCATGTTAGAACCTATCAGCTGGTAACTTATACATCAAAAGAAAGGTACAATAATGCAGCAGGGCCCAGCACAGATCTTTTTAAACTTGGTATGTGATAATACAGATCTTTCCCTCTCCTCTTTTCAGTCCCCTTAGAGTACAGACAGCTTGTGGTTTAATAGGATCCTTTTAACATCTTTTGAACAACTGAATAATATCCACAAATTGACAAATAGACTTCTCCGAGCTGCTACATGTGCGACACTTCATAAAACCTTCACATCTGAGTTTACCTCAAGGGCATCACACACTTTGCAATGTAGATAAGTTATTATGGCCGTCTTTTGCTGAGCTCAGTGGAATGACTAGTTCATAAATCTGAAAGCAGACCAAACATGTAATAATGAATAAAAGAACAGATGTAACTAACATGAGGATAAATATATGGGAAAAGTAGTACTAATGTATGTGAATATAAAATCAAATAAAACTAGCCTATATTTTTGCCAGGCAAACAGACTGTTGGATAGTTAACCTTTGCTTCCAGTGCCTATGGTTTTTTCAGCAGCAACACTATGCTATTTAATGAACTGCTGTATTCCATCGATATTCCCTCTTAATTGAAAGCCTAACCGTAGAAAACCGTAGGACTAGACTAGACAGTCTTCAGCAGGAACAACAAGGGAGACTCTTGATATCTTGATGGGAGGAGGAGCGTGTTAAATAGAGCTGAATGCTACTATGCTTACTTGGTATAGCTGATGTTGGAGGGTAGATGTGGGAAAAAATGTAAAGGTAATCTAACCTAGTGGTTCTCAACCAGAAGTGCGCATACCCCTGGGGGAGCTGATTATTTTGAACGGGGGTGCCAGGGACCCCAGTGGAATTTTCAAAGGGGAAGGGGAAGTTAGAGTATGAAACGAGATTCTGCACTGTTGAGTCTCTACTGATGCAAGATGGGAGTGCTGGAAAGACAACCAAAGAATTAAACTAATACATTCAATCACATTGTTGTGATAATAAAAACATGTCATCATCTTCACTTTTATACCTGTATAATCAATGATGATTATGGAATTTTGGGCATTTTCAAAACATCCTGCCCATAAATTAGTCACTGCCTTTGAAAGGTAACCCCTTTGGTTCTGCCTCATGTACAGAATAGGCAGGAGTGAGGAAATGGCAAGAATGTGGTGCTCACAATGTCACGTGAGTATTTTTATCAACTTGCTGCTCATTCTGCCTCATAATGATTGTGAAAGGGGTTAAGTTCACCCCACCAGCTATGCAGAAAAAGGAGATTGCATTTTACCAGCTCTTCATCCCCCAAGTGGCCAGTGTCTAACTTAATGTTAGAACTAAACTAAACCACTGACCTGTTATGTACCTCCAAGTTGTTGATAGGCCAGTAATAAAAACCAAGCACATGGGGTGTTACTACTGAGGAGAGGAGGGAATGACAGCTCTGTTGCTACAAGTGACTTTTAATGCCACTGGTTCCTAATTTATAGATATTTGGCCTATCCCACTATATATGATGCAGGAAGAGACTATTCAGGGGAAGAATTTTAAATAATGGTGACAAATATAGCAACACTGTAGTCTTTTAAACCTTCAAAAACTCAGCTGATTGTGGTCAGTTCTTTTTCCGGTAGGTGACAGGGCATGAGATTGAGATGAATATTGGTGCTGGGCAAAAAATTTTTACCAAAATGTTTTTCAGTGAAAATTGCAGATTCAAGTTGTGTTGCACGTTTTGCAAATTCCTGTCGAATTTGTCAAATTGGTTTGGTTGAAAAAAATAATCTGAGAAGCAAAACTTCCGTTTCGACGTTTTGTAAAAAAGAATATTTAAATGTTTCTGTTTGAAACAACTTTTCGTTTTGAAATTTTCTTCCATTATGTTTTTTAAAAAAACAATCAAAACATTTCATTTGACCCAAAGCATTATTTTCTCTGACTTCTTGGTTCACTGAAAATTTAATTTTTTGGTTTCTTTGTGTCTAGGCTAGCTGAAATAAAGTTGCTTTTCCCCTTTTTCAGAACGGTCAGTGAACAGGCAATTCAATTATTTTCACAGTTCTATTGAAGAGCTCACTGCACATTCCCTATTAATAGGGATTGGCATGGGTATTTTGGGCTAACATTTCCCTAGCCCTTGCTATCAAGAAGCGCTCTGTGCATTAATTCCCTGCTTAGCCGCTGCCCTCCTGTGCACAGTCACGTATGCATATGGAGCCAATCCTGCAAATTGTTACTACCAAGCGTCATGCTCACTACTACGAGAAATGCCACGAGTTATCAAGACTACGTGTAAAGTAAGCACTATGCTTGATAGGAGTGTTTGCAGGGGTGAAGTGAAATTGGATTATTCAAACTGTCAAGCACTTAGTCAATGTAATCTATCATTATTATTATTTACACTCTCATTGCGAAACAGTCTTCTTCCCCCGCCTGCTTTTAGCATCAAATTAATGCTAGCATGCTTACACCCATCCTGTTTCTTATCGGTGCGTACTGAACCATTTTTCAGTGTTTTACTAATTCAGTCCTTTAGGAAAGAAATGTATGACAGAGCCTTCTGTGACTTAACATGCCTGTTTCATTAAAGAATGGCAATGAGGATGAGCCAGATGTGTGCAAGATACAAAAGAGAAACGTTGTATTTATCTCCTGCATCAGCTTCCAAAATTGTGGCCTCTTCTGAAAGCAGGCCCAAGGCAAGAATTGCACAATCTTTTAGACTAAGTTGTCAAAGAATTGTAGGCAAATGCTTTGGATCTGGAAACAATAGTTATGTGTACTGGCTATGTCACAGTTCAGGGCAACTGCACCTTATTCCCCCTATGTGGTCAGCAACGCACCCACATTTAGGTTCCTAGCTCTTCAACCATCACCTCTTCTGGGCTTTCCCATGTTGCACAGTTTCCTGCCTACACTATGAGTTCCCCAGTAAGTCAGAATGCGTAAGCAGGCCTGCTTTGCTCTCTTTTCGGAGGCTATAAATAGTTATAAACTACAATACAGCTTTTTCCTAAGCAAGCACATTTATTTTTAAGGTGAAGGCATTACAGAGAAAACATATTAAAAAAACACTTGCTAATAAGCTCCCCAGAGATCACCCCAACTCCAACAAGGGCTCTGGTAGGAGTCAGTCCTTTGAACCACAACCCAGGGTTTTTCTGTGGTAACACCTTTTGACCAGAACAAGAACACCCATGAATCTATAAGTCTCTTTTATACAGTTTGGACCTCTGATTTTGGCCTCATTTAACGGGTGATCAGCAAACAAAAATCCCCTCCTCAAAGTAAATCTTCAAAAAGCTGAATTCTTGCATCACCAGGGAAGTACATTTGCATTCACCTACCCTTAGAGATTTCCTGGGAAACTGACTTAACTTTAAACCATCATTCTTGCCTGGCACATTGTTTCAAATAGTTCTTTGAAGTTTATAACATTCCCAGGGTATACATGAGTCATGTCACCCCCCTAGAACAGGGGCCATGCACAAAGGGGGGCAAGCAGGGCCATGGCCCCCTCCCCCAAAATCTCCATGTGTCCCTGCATCCCTGCAGCGTGGCTCCTGCCGCAACCCTTTCCCCCCACCAGCTACAGCCTGCTCCTGGAGTCCCATGAATTCATTGCCTCTGCCTCCACCCCCTGATTCACCTCAGCAGGTCGTCTGCAAAGCGGGTCGCAGTGCTGGGACTCCAGCAGCAGGGGAAATTATGCATCTCTATGGCCAGAGTTTTCCCAGGCAATGAGCACCCTTTGCTCCCAGAACCTGTGCAAACCACATCACTTACTTTTTTTATAAAATCTTCAAAGATTTCTGCTCATCACTTCTACTCAGTCATCCTCTCAGCTCTTACTCCTGTGCTTCATATATAAACCCGCCTAGCCTCTCTCCAATATCCTTTTCTATAGAGTTTTACTGTCTGTATTCATTGCACTGAGGTGTTCTAGAAGCTAGTTAAGCCTCAATGTAAAATAAAGGTATGAAGGATGAAGATGTTGAGATGTTTCAAGATGTTTAAGGTCAACACCTTTGCCTCCTAATACCAGTAGTTCCTAAATAACAGAAATAAGTACAAATATTTTAAGATTTATTTTGCCAGTGCATGTAATTTATGGCTCTTGGATAAAATGTTCAAGTGCAGCTAAATCACATAGGCCAGATTTCTAAAGATATTTAAATACCTAAAGATGCAGATAGATGCCTAGGTGCTTTTGAAAATTGCACTAGGTGCCTAATTCCCATTGATATGAATGTGAACTAGGACCTGAGGTACTTTTGAAAATGCCAGTAGGCACCTAAATAGCTTTTTTAATCTGCTCTGCACCCTTCTCCCCCCCCCTTCCCAAGGCCTAATTCCCACTGATTTGTTCAATGGGATTTAGGCACCTTGGACGCTGGGACATAGGCTCTTGAGTGACTTCTGTGCATTTGAAAACTTGACCAAGTGTCACATCTTCCAGAGTTAAAAATAAATTGGCTTGTTGCAGATCCATCTAATTTTTTCTCCAGATCAGGTAAATACTTTTCCTCTATTGGCTTGCTCCTATGGAATATTGTCTCCTGCATCTTCTGCTTTTGCAAAGTCTTTGATCTGTTTTAGCCACTAGCATGGCTGGTGGAAGATATTCCTGCTTGAATTTATGAAGTTGTCATGCTTCCCTTTTAAAAGATATGTAGACATCCAGTTATGTGACCAAAACAGCTTTCCAGTGTACTGGATAAGTCAACATCTTCCAGCTGATTGTTTGGAAATCATAGAATCATAGAACCATAGGGTTAGAAGGGACCACAATGGTCATCTATTCTAAATTCATGCCAAGATGTAGGATTTGTTAGGTCTAAACCATCCAAGACAGCCTTCTGAAAACCTCCAGTGAAGAAGCTTCGATGGCCTCCCTAGGCAGTCTGTTCCATTGTCCTACTGTTCTTACAGATAGCAAGTTTTTCCTGAGATTTAATCTAAATCTCTTATGCCATAGCTTGAACCCATTGCTTCTTGTCCAACCCTCTGTATCAAGAGAGAACAACTTTTCTCCATCGTTTTTATGGCAGTCTTTCAGATATCTGAAGACCGCTATCATGTGCCTCCTTAATCTCCTCTTTTACAAACTAAACATATCCAGTTCCTTCAGCCTTTGCTCATATGGCTTGCATTCCATTCCATCTTTGTCACTCATCTCTGGATCCTTTCCAATTTCTCCACCTCCTTTCTATACGTTGGTGGCCAAAGTTGGACACAGTACTCCAGCTGAAATCTAAACAGTGCCAAGTGGAGTGATACTATGACCTCCCATGAGTTTCATGCTTGGCCTCTGTTAATGCAACATAAAATTGTCTCTCCTTTTTTTGCAACAGCATCGAATTGTTGAATCACGTTGAGGATGTGATCCACCACAACTCCCACATCCGTCTCAGCACTGCTGCTGCCAAGCCATTTATCTCCCTGAACTATATTTGTGCATTTTGTTTTTCTTCCTTAAGTGCAGCACCTTACGTTTGTCTTTGATGAGTTCCATTTTGTTGTCTACAGCCCAATTCTCTGATTTAGCAAGACCTTTGTGAATTTTAGCTCCACTCCATAGTGTTTGCAACCACCTCTAGCTCTGTGTTATCTGCAAATTGGATCAGTATTCCTACATCCAAGACATTAATAAAGATGTTAAATAACATCGGACCCAGAACAGATCCCTGTGGAACCCCCAGTTGAGACTTCCTTCCACCCTGACATCATTCCATTAATAGCTACTGTTTGTTTGCAGTTATTTAACCAATTATGTACCCTCTTCATGGTAGTTCCAGCAAGCCACGTTTCTCCAGCTTACCTGTATCAAAAGGCTTGCTGAAGTCCAGGTATCCTATCCCTATCCATCAAACTAATTACCCTGCCAAAGAAAAAAAATTACTGATCATGGGCATGTGTTCCTTGGGACAAGCCCTCTGCAGCAATTATGTGTAAAAGTGGCAAGTTTAGTGACATCTGTGACCCATCAGGACTTGGATGAAAACACCCTGGACTCTGGATAATATCTGTATAATACATCTTTGGCCCTATCATCCTTTTTGGGTACGCCGCATGTTTAAGAAAGAGTATGCCAGGGGCCTTGTCCTGGTGAAGAACAGCACCGAATGCACAGAAAGTCAGTGCGGTTGGGCTCTCTGTGAGAGTCCTGGTAGTGTATGTATGAAGCAAGCACCATCAGATGAGGAGGGAAGTAGTCTTTCAAGAAGCAACGTGGCCAGGCTGAAAGAGCCCTGTGTCACATGCTTTCCCTTTCCCTGCTCTGGTGACAGTGCGTATCAGAAGCACACACGAGAGGCAAACAGTAGCTGTCTCTGATGCCTCCCCACCCAGTTGCTGTGTGCCTACGGGACTGCAGAGTTAAAGGGCCGAGTGAGTACTGAGTGCCGGCAGCCACCGGAGATGCCAGGTGAGTCTGCAGTAGGAGTAAGGACACCATGGCCAATCAGGCACCGCATCATTTTTCTCTCTTCTATGGAGCCCCAGCTGAGTCACCATAATAACGCTAATATCCGTGATCCAGCTGCTAATGCTATTCAAGACGCAGCGTGTGATCTGCAACGGGGACGATAACCCTCCCACCTGAGGGAGACTTGTACAGTGACCCGGGTGGCTCAGTGCAGGTATCCCAAACTAGCCATCTGAGCATGACAGCAATCAAGTCAGGTGAGCACAGCTGGCCCACATGCAGCAGCAAGTGAGATGCATCCAATTACATCCTCCCTCTCCCTTCCCACCAAAAGCAAATAGGATGTCCCCCAGAGAATAGACCTGAACCAGGGAACAGTGGTTGGGACCCATCACAATACCCTGAGCAGGGCACTTTCCTGGCCGATAAGCAATGTCGACAATCGTCTCCTGCGTTTCCATTCACTGTCATTGACCCACCTTACCCCTCCCTGCTGGCAAGCCTCAGGATATTTGCAGGATATTATTGGTAAAATGAATAGGGTCAGGACTGGAAATATCTTTATTCACTTCAAACAAGGCATATATTCTTCCTTATCTTTGTATGGAGTTCTATTTCATGTCACTTTCAAGAATGCAATAAAATGTTTCTGACTCAAACTCCCAGCTAAAGTAAAAACCATATTTTCTTCTTGCCTAACAAGAAATTCTGCAGTTCAGCCTTCAAATTAATCATATTCTGTTATCTAAGTTCCCCATATTGGCTTTGCAGCCTGGCATTAACTATATTAAATAAATGTGCTGAAAGTATTTAACCATTTACAATATCTGCACAATTCTGTAGAATAATGTAGCAGCATTTTAGTTAAATATGAGCTGTTTGCCTTTGTAGTTAAATGAACCAGAGACCATCTTCTTTTCTACTGTGAATTCAGAAATAACATATAGTGCAGGGTAATTGACATGTAGCCCATCCAGTCATTTATAGTGCATTAATTATGCCTTTCATCTTTTCAAGATGTGTGAGAATGGAAATGCCTGTATGTGTGGCACTGAAAGACATGAACCTTCCATCCTTCCATTTATGTTCTTTAAAAATTTTTTTTTAAAAAAAGGGAAGTGGGAAAGTGAAGAAAAGGAACTCCTTCAGTTCATGCATGTGTCCTAGCAGCAGTGAGAAGAGAAGGTTTGTGCTGTGTGTCAGTGGCACACAAGGCCTGTGGATTAATGATTTGATGGCTCAGTCAGTTTTGTACCTCGTCCTTTTCACTTTCGGTTGCACTCTGGGCTCCCACCTGCCTGGTTTGTAACAGCCTTGGCCAGTTTTTCTACTGCTGGGTTTTTTTTCACTTGCGACCAATGATCACTGTCAGCTATGTGCACACACGGTTGCGCAGCCCTCTTCTAACTGCCGCACATGTTGTGTGGTGGGATTGCAGATCCTGCTCTGTGGGCTGAGCCCTGGACCTGCCAGAGCCATGGCGGCTCCTCTCAGTGCTGGGGACTGGGAAGCAGGACAAGACCTGAGGCTCACCAGCAGGGAGAAGTAAGAAATGGGGTGAGGGCTAGGGAGGAAGGCGCAATGGCTGGTTATTCTCCAACTTGGAGGTGACAGCTATAGTCAACTCAAAACGTCCAGAATAAGTTGACACAGTTAAGGACGGGGAAAATAACCTTTTTCTCCCCATGTCCCATTTACAGTTTGCTCTCCATAATGAGACGTATAAACAGTACATCATTCAGCCACTAGCCATTGCTAAATGGAATATAAAGTTCCAGATGGGGTGTGGTCTCTGGTAAACAAGAGAAACAAAACTCCAACTCAAGCTGGGTGGAAGCCTCTTTGCTTGTGTTTGTAGCTTTTTTCTTTAATAAAGGCCTCCTCCTGGAGGACTGTGACTCCCTATAGCATGGCCTTCTCAGTCTTAGTCTCTTTGCAGTATAATCTTGCCATATTCCCACAGTCCCAGTTCCCATTTTTAAAAACCTTCCCCACTCTGAGTCCATTATTTATTTTTTCTGTGTCTTTTTCATCCTCGATTCATCGTCCAGATTATCAGTCTGTCTGAATTATCTACAGCTTTCTTTTCTTTTTCTCTTTTTCTCAGTTTGGCCTCCCTTGCTTTTCTCTCTATCAGTAAATACACAGAGCCCTTAATGCAGAATTATATAGCAACAGCTGAAACTTTGTCTACACAGCAACAAGACCCCCATGGCTGACCCGTGCCAGCTGGCTTGGACTGCAGGGCTATTTCATCGCTGTATAGACTTATGGGCTTGGCAGGGAACCTGGGTTCTAGGATCCTGCTAGGTGAGATGGTCACAGAGCTCAGGCTCCAGCCTGAGCCCGGAAATCCACACAGCAATGAAACAGCCCCAACACCTGAGCTCCATGAGCCCGAATTGACTGGCAAGGGCCAGCTGTGGGTTTTTTCTTTGCTGTGCAGACAGGCCGTAAGAAAAGAATTACATGTAGAACCAGTGGAACTCCATTGATTTCCTTCGTAGAAACTCCTATGGCTACAAATAAAAGCTTGGAAGTGTGAACCCAGCCGAAAATGATACCCTTGTATTCCTTAGGCTGCCAATAGCATAACTTAAATTAATTGTGAGATGAGCATAGACTTATTATTAGTTATTAGCTCTGAAACTTTATTAGAACAACTTACACGTCAACATTGTTAAGCATTTCCTCCCTGCTCATCATAGTAACTAATGTGTGTATCCCAGGATCCCAAGCTGCTTCTCACGCCTTTCTCAGTATCAAATGCCCCAGTTTTCCACTACCCAGCTACCAAAACCTTCAGTTTCCACAAGTGACTGCTTCAGTGTGTTGTCAATACAAGACTCTGAGGGCACAAGAAAAGCTTTAGGGGCAACATAACATAACTTGAATCTAATATCCGATGAAGTAACAAGGAATAAACGGCACTGCCATGATTCAGTTACATATTTCATTCCATAAAAAGCATCAATTTTTATATTTAGCCAGAGCTGCCACTGTACTTGCAGCCTGTCATGCAGCTGTACTGCAAAATGGAGGGGCTCTGCTGCAGAATTTAGGTCTAGCTTGCTATAAGTATTCATGCCCCTTTTTCTTCCATCTCTCCCATTTTTCTCTTTGTTTTCTGTTCTTCAATGTCTTTCCACATCTCCCCTGTTTTCTCTGTCCATTGGGACCTGTCTGTAGTGACCCAGGGAGAAGAAACGGCCAAGTACAACCTGAAATTAGGCACGGGGGGAAAGAGCTGAGAGCCACCTCTGTGAAAGGGCCATTCCCGTCGTGAACCCAAAAAACATGAGTATAGATTTCATTCCGCTGTTTCTCTGCTGTTTGGAAGCCTATCCAGAGTCGAAATGGTGTCTGCCACCTCTGAACGGCTGGGAGGCAGGGGTGTGGAATGTTGGGAGGTGCAGCTCATGGCAGCAACAGAGCAATCCAAGTTATCTGGTCCCTCAATGGAAATGGACCTCACGGACTCTCAGTACTTGGAAGTTTGCCCCCTGGCACAGGGCCATCCAAGACACTGTACATTTGGATGCACAGGTGAAGTGCATCTCTTGCAACTAGGGGAGGTATTAAGGAATGTTACACCTGGGATGAAACGTCACTGGTGGAGCTCCCATGATGCCAAAGGCTTCTTGGATTGGATAATCCTAAAGGCCCAGTCCTGGCATTGACTTCAAGGTGGAATGTGCTGCATCTCTGTAACGTGGCTAAAGGGGTTTTTCCCCACTATGGAAGCTGAAAGGCTGACCCAGTGGGCATAGGACCAGGCCTGAAATGCGTCACACGAGAATCACTAACGTTATTGACTACTGCCAAGTCTATGGACCAAGTCCTTTGACTTCAGTGGTAGTGTTGCCTGATTAAGGACTGTAGCACTTAGCTCTGTTGCTGTAAGATTTGCCCTGTCAGTAGAAGGCAGATATCAGCTACTGTCACTGTTGGGCTATAAATATGTCTAACATTTTCTCTACAACAGCCATATCTACAGCATCTGAAAAGCCTGCTCTGGGACAGTAGCCTCTTTCATGCCACCTTCTGACTATAACCCTTCAATATGACATCCATATGCTCCGTTTACAATGCCTCCAATTTACCGTCTGAAAGGAAACATGCAAGCTAAAAACCATGAATAAGCATCACTGAAAGGTGCAGCCACCTAGCAGCCATTTTTAAACTATTCCCTCCACCTCCTGTCATCTTGTCAAAGGACAGTATTTGCATTGTGTTCGTATGGTAATTTAAATCTTGCTCAGCCTCACTGCATACATTTTACTTGTAAGTCAGATGTGGTTTGAATGCCATCACTGCTATGCAAATAACATCATCGGCACCTCAGCTGTGGCAGTAGCACAGCAGTTATGGAAGCAACTGTTATTCCCCTCCCTCCCCATGCCATACTAGATGTTATTTTGTGGGTCTTGCTGTGACAGATGTGTTATAAATATAATACGCATACAATAGCAGAAGAGTTGTGATTTGAGTTATGAAAATAATTCCAGGCAGAGCTTTCCAGAGACATTATCAACCTTGGGATCCGTGCTGCACTGGTCTATTATATCTCAAGAACCCAGAGGAAATGCTTTTTCCATTCCCCCCACTCCCTGTATAACCTGTTCTGACCAAGGAAACACTATCTTGAGAGGAAGAAACTCAGGAGCTAAGCCCCAAGGTATATGCTTGGCTGAAATAAAAGAGCGATTTTGTTAACCTCAAGAAAAAAATACAAGCGGCTTTTCAATCTAGCCTTGGATGGGAGGATGATCTTGCAGGTAAAGCACTGGATTGGGGTGCTCTGTTCCCAGCTCAGCCACAGCCTTCCTGTGGGACCTTGGGTAGGTATTTTCATACCAAGGCATGATGGGGAGGGGCTTTTTAAAAACAGGAATGTTAACGGTACCTTTCACTCACCCTTTGTCTCGTTAGGCTGGATTGTAAACTCTTCGGGCCAGAGGCTGTCTCGCACTCTCTCTTTGTACAGTCCCCACTGAAATGGGGCCTCAGCCTTGGTGGACACCTGTAGATTCTACCGTGACAGAGCGCTTAGCCACATGTGGGTGAAATTCCACCACTGAGCATGCACCACGTTTCCGAAGAGAGCTGAAAAAAACCCCAAAAATCAACCTGTGCAAGAGTTTCAAGTGGCTTTCCTGCAAGGTGCGGGGTATTGGTGCCCCGCTGAACGTCTACACTCCAGGGATGGTGCTGTCACAGCAGGCAAAACTGTACTGTGGGCCTGCTACAGCAGACGCCTCCGCGGGGTCTTCTAGGCAAAACCCTGAGTCACTGTGCATGATCTGCATGATCTTTACACACACCACCTACCATGTCCTCCCCCCCGCAGCCTATATGCACATGCACCAGGCATAACCAGGGTGGAGTGGAGCTGCTTAGCGCAGAGGTCAGGAGTAACCCTGCAATGGTAGCCTCACCCATTTTGGAGGCATATGGAAGCAGAACCTGGCCCCTAATCTATAAGTAAAATGCAGTACTAAGCCGTGCTCAGATTAGTTCTGTTACGACAAAAGCAACGCTCCACTGAATGCATGTCAGGATGATAGATTAAGCCTTTTTTTTTAAGTGTGCATTTTAGAATGCAATTGGAAGATTGAGTCTTTCGATGCTTATGGATACGGCGCTTTGGAATGGGTTTGTATATCATTAAGTGCAAAGTCGTCAGCATCATGTTCACCTTATGAGACTGCTGCTCATTTCAGAAGATGAAAATGGGCATGAATAAACCTGAACTATGGACCTGGAGAGCCATGTAAATATATATGCGTCAGTGTTTACAGAACACCTGTACACCATCCCATTTTGTATATGCTGTTTTAGATTGTTTTTAAGCTGTCGCTGACAGGAAAAAAGTATGTGTAGCTGAAGTGCCATTTATTAGAATCATTTTGATTTTATCCTAACAGGAGACTGATGGTATCCTCAGGAATTATTATTTTGCATCCTTTAGTCTTTTACTGTATCCTCTGGTGAATGATATTTCATGGGAAAATGTATTTATTCAAAACTTCATTTAGATTTAATAGAAAAATGACTCTTGCCATGGCAATGTGGAATACTCATTTTTCTCCCGGTGCTGACTTTCAGCATATAAATGCCAGCTGCCTCTGTTCTCTTTCGGCATTCTTTCCTTATCAGAAAAATTTGCTTGAGATTAATTTCCTCATCATGCCTTCTTTTAAAAGGACTGTTTTTCAATGCCATTAAAAGACAGTGCTGTGATAAATTCCTATTTCCAGTGTGCAGAAGCCAGTGAAAGAGTCTATTCCACATCAGTAAAATAATTCAATCCCAGTGGAAAGGGACAAAACAATATTTAGACACAGATACACCAACCAATGTTCATTCCCTAAACCAATTTTTTATTAAAAAAAAGAATTTATTTTGAAAGACCAAACCTATTTGAGAAAATGCTTTTTGTGTTTATTTGCAGGGGGAAGCATCCCTTTGACATTTATTTATTTCTACTTGCAGGTTGGAATAATTGAAGACTTCTTATACCAATTAGAAGACAGCTTCTTAAAGACCAAAAAGCTCAGAACGGCCAGGAGGCAGAAAATGAAAATGAAGAGGCTTCAAAGCGTACAGCAGCACTAATCCCTGGGGAAATATGTTATTATCTTCTCCTCCCCCCCTGCCCTCCAAGACATGTCGAGGAAGGCAGCAAGGACATTCATACCGTGCAAGTTTTGACAGTTGGGACAACCACGGCCTGCCTTCAAATTAATGAGGTGTCCTCTCACGATGGCTCATCCTTAGCAAGGAGCTCCTGCACTTCATTAGTCTTAACTGGCAGAAATAAATGTTTGCAGGAAGCTTGGCTTGCATCTTATTCAAAATTGTCTTGTTTATTTAAACATGGTGGAGAAATAGCCATTGCTGCATCTTTTCCCACTTTCTCCTTTTATTAGAGACTAAAGGTGTGTGGCTTTTATCCTGTTCTACAAAAATGGCCTAGAAATAAGGGGACCCTCCTTTTTCAGGTGCCCAGTTTGAGGGCCTTGCTCACAGAAGCACTACGCATCCAACTGAAATGCCATCTGAAATGAATGGATGCCCTGTGCCCCAAAGAACCAGGCTGTAGGGTGCAGATTCGTAAAGGTGTTGCTCAATTCAGCAGTGCAAGGCCAGAGGCCCAGATCCTCCTTGATTTCAGCAGGAGTTAGGCACATAAAACACCTTTAAGGAGCTAGGCCTAAGTACCTAAGTCACTTCTGAAAATGGGACTTAGCCATCTATCGCCATATCTACACAAGATGCACTTCCCCAGTGTACCATGCCAGTAACTATACTGGTCCAGCATCCTTAGTGCAGACATTACCATACCAGCTAAGCCGTGCTTTTACCAGCAGAGCTTATTTTAGTCCACTCCCCTCTGAGGGAAACGAGCTTTAATGATACAATCAGTTTTGCTAGTACAACTGTGTCTACATTAGGGGCTTTTGCTGACACAGCAGTATTGGTCAGGGCTCACACCGCTTCACATGCCAGTCCGACATAATGATCGTGTAGACACGGCCTGAGTCACTTTACGCCCACAAAGCAAGTTAGTTACCTAACCGCCACTTTTGGGTGCCTAAAGCCAAAATTTAGACAATTGAAACCCTGCTTAGCTACCTCCTAGCCGTGTAGGTGCCTAAATTTTCTAAGTGCGGA
This sequence comes from Mesoclemmys tuberculata, assembly GCA_007922155.1. Classification (NCBI taxonomy): domain Eukaryota; kingdom Metazoa; phylum Chordata; order Testudines; family Chelidae; genus Mesoclemmys; species Mesoclemmys tuberculata. The sequence goes on from ML675649.1 coordinate 13,484,087, forward strand.
TGTGTACGCTGGTAAAGTTCCCTGGGTGCCAACGTTTCTGCCAGGGCACATGTGCAAAGCAACCTAAGTCCTGCGGAGCTGCTACGCAGCTAAACCGCATTCACCAAAGAGGTCCCATTCAGCAAGTAGGTGGTCCTCTGCCTACAGGTGTTCTCACAGCATGCCTGACCCACAAAAAATACAGCTGTGGAAGTAGTGGTATTGCCTCCCCACGTGTACTTACTAGTCCAATGGTTAGAGCTAGGGTGACCATAGGTCCCGTTTTTCAGCTCTGTCCCGGCCAGCCTTACTTTTTTGCCAGAACTGGGGCATTTGTCCCTGGCTTGTGCAGGCAGCACTGCCTGCCAGTAATCTTCCCCACTGCTGCTGATGGGGCAGTGCTGCCTTCAGATCCGTCCCCCGCAGCCCCCGCTCTCCAGCTGCAAGGCAGAGCAGAGAGTAACGGCTGCTGCGCAGGGGGTCAGTGCTAGGGCAGCCCGGGGGGTCTGGTGACATAGAATCATAGATTACGGTTGGAAGGGGCCTCCGGAGGTCATCTAATCTAACCCCCTGCTCAAAGTAGGACCAACCCCTAGGGCTTTGTCAAGCTGGGCCTTAAAAACCTCTAAGGATGGAGATTCCACCACATCCCTCGGTAACCCATTCCAGTGCTTTACCACCACCCCTGCTTCTTTCAGAAAGCCACTTCTGTAATTATTTTCTCTTCTCTAGGGGCCAGGGAGTGCATCATTTAGCTACATGGGGAGGTGGGAACCTCACACTGTCATGTGCACTGTTAAAATAATAACTAACAAGGCCATGATTATTATATTAGCCTCCTGATGCCAGTGTTGCCCTGTGTTAGCCTGGGTCGTGTAGGTTGGCAGCCCCATGAAGTAGAAATCAGTGAACAGCCTCTAAATTAAAGCTAAATGTGATTTGCTTTATTTACACACATACACCAGGCATGGAACAGAGGCAAAGAGCACACAGGCAACCCCGTCCTCCAGAAATCTCAGCACACACCAATGTCTGGTTCCTAGGAAACTACTCTGTGCCAACAGTTGCCACTGTATACAGAGAATAAAGCAGTGTAAACTCTGCTGGCTGCCACAGCTTCTCTTCAGGATAACTGCATGACTGAACTCACAGTGACATGCTTGTCTTCCAAAGACTGAACATTGACTCGCATAATAGGAAAACGAACCCACCAGCCTGTGTAGCAAGCAGCACTGCCTGGTGCCTCCCACTATAATAACAACAATTCTTGGTGGAAAGGAGCCAGGAGCTATTCCAGGAGGGGGGATTTTCGCCTCTAGTACCTCTTCACCCTGGGATGGCCCTGCTGAGGTTGTGGAACATATTGTTAGTGAAGGGCAAGGAGGCTGGGTGGGGGATGGGTCTTGTGATTTATCAGGGCTCGGTGCAATGCTTAGATGACCCTAATGCCCCAGATGGCAGGTGGGGGGGTGGGGGTGGGTGGGTCTGTCTTCCCAAGACCCTCAGTAATTGAGGATTCAGATCTGGGAGGGAAGGGGGATAGGAGGTCTATCAGTTTTCTGCCCCCTCCCTGTCAATAAAGTGTTACAGGGATTGTGAATTAGGGAACAGATTCCTCCTCTTGTGAGGCCCTGGTTTGATGCAAAAAACCTGAGAGAGAGCAGCTGTTGGGAAGCTAATACCCCCCACTCTCTCTCTTCCTGGCTGGCAGTGTCAGGAATTCTGGTGTTACTGCCATGGGACACTGAGCTGCATTGCCAATAGTCCAAGCCTCACCTCCTGGCTCTGATCTCAGAGGTACTCACATCTTGCTTTTGCTGCCCAGATCCCAGCCCATCTCCATGCCTCTTCGCCCTTTCTGCTACTCAACCCAACTGAGGGGGAGGGGGAACACGACACAGAGGAGCATTTAGGTGGGGTGAGGTGTGGGCCAGCCCTGCGCATCCCGTTTTCAGTTTAGGGAAATATGGTCACCCCATTAGAGTGCTCACCCCCCACCCGCACACAACAACACAAACAGTCTGCCTGAGCTGGTGTGGGCCACTGCCTGAGTGACCTAACCCTTGGGTTATAGGGTATGCTGGGGTGGGTCTCATTTGCTCTCTCTCTCTCTCTCACTTGCTGAAACTGTTCCACTTTCTATAAAACACTTAAAAATTGATTAGGCCAGAGAAACAATAACACCCCCCCTTAGGAGGCCCAGTTTCCAGGCCCCATGCACTGGAAAAAGGCACCGTAAAAAGCGTGTGAGAGCTGTGACATCTTGGTCCCTTCGTGAATGATCAGGGGCCAAACTACCTTTGAAGCTTTAGAGCTAAGCCCTTTTGGGGCTTTTGAAAATTCCATCCCAAAGCTTTCCAGATGAAATCCTGGTGCCATGGAAGTCAATGGCAAAACTATTGCCTTCCATGGGGGTCAAGACTTCATCGGAACCACTGGGTTTGCTCCCTTCCTGCTTTTCCAGTCACTTCAGGTGCTTGTGACAGTCTTGCCAGGCCCTCATAGAATGTATTGTCTCACCGAGAGTCATGAGAGTTACACAAACTGAGGAACCTTACATCAAACTGCGAGTAAAACCACGAGAACCCGCAGCAGGCTAAATGCTTGCTATACGCAACCATGAGTCAAAGAAATGGTATAACAGAAATGAAAATGTGATCAACTGCTTTCTACATAATCTGAGCTACCTACACCTATTTTTTAGACTCATGGGACACAGCTATAAAGGGATATTGTACTATGGAGGCAGGATTATTGTACTACAGAGCACATTTTGTCAGCTGCAATTTTATGACACCCGGTAGCAATCATCTATTTTTGATGAGCATTCACAGGGTACAATGGCAAGCTAGCTCTCCAAGGACCAGAGAGTTACAGGCCACACACAGCCTCTTTTGGTAAATTGTCAGGTTCATTGGCAGTTTGGTGTAAAATGATGTAAATGAGCATGCCTGCTTATTCTGCAGTACGGAACAGACATACAAATGGTTCTGCCCAGCACAGGGCAAAGGGCAATGAAAACAAATGATTACACAAATGCTAAAGCTTGGGTCAAGGAAGACATGTCACTGACACTATAGAAAACAGTTTCCTTTCCAGCATTAGACCTCAGCTTGCTGTAGTAGGGTTCCAACTGTAGATCCCTGTGACAGACCTGGTACGGCGGCGGGGGGACACAAGGCAAGATGTTGCCTCTCACTTTCAGGAACAGATGTTTGATGTCCATATGGGAAAGAAGGACGGCTCTGCATTTTGCACACCAGTTAATCTGTAGCGTAGCATTGCTAGAGGCCATGGGCCTCACCCTGCAGGAAACCTAGTGCTATAACAATTATCTTTCAGAGAACAGCAGCTGAGAGGCAATGCAAATAAAACCTGAAAAATGACTCAACTTGACATGGCGAAAGAGCCCGGGTGCCCCATAAAAACATTCTCACTGGCCCCATCCTGGTGTCCAAGGCTGCATGCAAGTGTGTAATTACTGTTGTCTTTTAACCTACACAGTGAATTCCCTGGCGCACCAGAATTTTGCTCGTTAGGTTCCTGAGTGCTTTGGAATGCCTTGAGTAGAAGAGGCTGTCCAGAACACACAGCCCGTTCTAAGAATGCAGGATTTGCCCTAACAAATCGGCCCTGTGGTTCAGTAAATGTTGTAACCTGCCTGTCTTGTCACAACACCCAATCACTCACATCTCAGAGACCAGTGGAGAGAAACATCTAATGCACCTGATCATTTACTCAGTGGCGTATACTGGGAAAATCCTTGTGCCTGCAGCAGCCAACAGATTTGCTAAAGGATAAGACTCAAATGCACCTGCCTCACCATAAGAACGGCCATACTGGGTCAGACCAATGGTCCCTCTAGCCCAGTGTCCTGTTTTCCAACAGTGGCCAATGCCAGGTGCTTCCGAGGAGATGAAGAGAACAGGTACTCATCAAGTGATCCAGCTCCTCTTGCCCATTCCCAGCTTCTGGCAAACAGCAGCTAGGGACATGTCAGAGCACGGTTTTGCATCGCTGCCCATCCTGGCTCCTAGCCCTTGATGGACCTATCCACCATGAACTTAGCCAGCTCTTTTTGAACCCTCTTGTAGGATAGGCCAAAATTTGCCATTTTACCAGTATTCAGGAGGCAAAAGTAATTGAAACATCCTAACATCCTGGGACTCTATTGCTATAATTATGGTTACATGTGTTGGAGAACATTCTGCTTGTAACATCTCGCAGTTGTGTTTGCATTTTGCCTGTAATATCAGTTTGCTGTTTAGAAACATTTGGAGGCCTTTTGTTATACAAGCAACTGTCTAGCCCATATCTAAGAACATTTACTGTGAATGTGCTTTGTTATTCTTTGTCAGTGGAATAATCCATATTGATGGCTAATTCCCCTTTAGCATTTTTAGAATTGTAATAACTTTTTCTCCCCTCTTTTTTTGAAAGTATATATTATTTAGTTGGAATGTGGTTTTAATTGGAAGTTGTTATTTTTGTTTTAAGTTTGCTTTTCTTTGAAGTAGAAGTTAGCTACCGTGACTGAGGAATGAATGGTGTGTGTGAGATAATGAAGTAAAACTGCAGCAACTCCAAGGCTCCCTGATAACAAAAGGGAGTGAAGCAAGACTTTGCTGTAACAGCTTTTACAATACAGATGGCCAAAGACAACCCCGTGGCCAGCAGCTTCCACTCCAAGGGCAGGAACAAGATAAAGTGTGAGAGAGAACATGGAAACGGTCATGCTTGCAACAACAGACAGGTGAATGACGATGACACCAGGATGCGAAAGCAGCATGACCCATAGATCTGTCTGGGGATGGATCTCTACAAAAATGGGGTGATTACATGGAGACTTTGGGTTTGTTCAACAAACATCCAGGAGCATCAGATTTGCGCCCAACAGAGCCTGGCTCCATCCTTGTGTTCAGCCCACCTGGCCAGTGGGCTGGCTCAAGCAACGCATAGGCTGGTAATTATTCTCCACTCCACTGTGTGTGTGTGTGTGTGGGTGGGTGCGCACAAGTGTGCATGCACTTGTGTGGGCAATTGCTTTTTGAAACTGCTGTATTCACAATAAACGTGGCATATTGCCGTGTCCCTCTGAATAAGATTCTGCTGTTTACTTCATTTGTAAGTGTAACAATGGTCTTGGCCTTCACACCATCCTCTGAGAAAGAGTTTCATCAGTTGACTTTGCCTTGTGTGCAGAAATACTTCCTTTTGTTCGTTTTAAACTTGCTGCCTATTATTTTCATTTGGTGACCCCTGGTGCTTGTTATGAGAATAAGTAAATACACTGCCTTGTTTACTTGTGCCACACCAGTTATGATTTTATAGACCTCTATCATATCCCTGCTTAGTTGTCTTTTTTCCAAACTGAAAAGTCCCAGTTTTAATAATTTCTCCTCATATGGAAGCTGGTCCCTACCAGTAACCATTTTAGTTGCCCTTTTCTGTACCTTTTCCAGTTCCAATATTCCTTTTTGAGATGGGGCAACCGGATCTGCACGCAGTATTCAAGATGTGGGAGTACCCTGGATTTATTATTAGGCAATACAATATTTTCTGTGTTTCCTAATGATTCCAACATTCTGTTAGCTTTTTTGACTGCTGCTGTACATTGAATGGATGTTTTCGGAGAACTATCCACAATGGCTCCAAGATCTCTTTCTTGAGTAGTAACAGTTAATTTAGACCCCATCATTTGCTATATATAGTTGGGATTATGTTTTCCAGTGTGCATTACGTTGCAATTATCAACATTGAATTTCCTCTGTCAGTTTGTTGCTCAGTCATCCAGTTTTGTGAGATCCCTCTGTAACTCTTTGTAGTCTGCTTTGGAATTACTATCTTGAGTAGTTTTGTATCATCTGCAAATTTTGCCACCTCATTGTTTATCCCTTTTTCCAGATCATTTATGAATATGTCGAACTATACTGGTCCCAGTACAAACTCCTGGAGGACAACTATTTACCTCTCTCTATTCTCAAAAATGACCATTTATTCCTACCTTTTGTTTCCTCTCTTTTAACCAGTTACTGATTCAGGAGAGGACCTTCCCTCTCATCCCATGACAGCTTACTTTGTTTAAGAGCCTTTGGTGAGGAACCTTGTCAAAGGTGTTCTGAAGATTGAAGTACACTATACTCTTTGGATTACCCTTGTCCATGTTTGTTGACTCCATCAAAGAATTCTAGTAGACTGGTGAGGCATGATTTCTCTTTACAAAAACCACGTTGACTCTTCCCCAAGAAATCATGTTCATCAGTGCATCTGATTATGCTGTTCTTTATTATAGTTCCAACCAATTTGCCTGCTACTGAAGTTAGCCTTATCGGCCTATACTTGCCAGGCTCACCTCCGGAGCCCTTTTTTAAATTGGCATCACATTAGCTACCCTCCAATTATCAGGTACAGAAGCTGATTTAAATGATAGGTTACATGCCAAAGTTAGTAGTTCTGCAATTTCACATTTTAGTTCCTTCAGAACCCTTGGGTGAATACCAACTGGTTCTGGTGACCTGTTATTGTTTAATTTATCAATTTGGTCCAAAATCTCCTGTAATGACACCTCAATCTGGGACTGTTCCTCAGATTTGTCACCTAAAAAGAATGTGTCAGGTTTGGGACTCTCCCTCACATCCTCAGCTACGAAGACTGATGCAAAGAATTAATTTAGTTTCTCCACAATAGCCTTTCTTCCTTGAGTGCTCCTTTAGCATCTTGATCATCCAGTGTTCCCACTGGGTATTTAGCAGACTTCCTGCTTCTGATGTACTTTAAAAAAAATGTTTGCTTTTGCTTTTTTAGTTTTTGGCTAGCTGTTCTTCGAATTCTTTTTTGGCCTTCCTAATTATAATTTTACTCTTCACTTGCCAGAGTTTATACGCCTTTCTATTTTCCTCTGTAGGATTTAACGTCCACTTTTTAAAGAATGCCTTTTTGCATCTAACTACTTCTTTTACTTTGTTGTTTAGCCATGGCGGCACTTTTTTGGCCCACTTACTACGTTTTTTAATTTGGGGTCTACATTTAAATTGAGCCTCTATTATGGTGTCTGTAAAAAGTTTCCATGCAGCTTGCAGGGATTTCACATTTGCATAACTACAAACGTTCATAGGTAGTTACCCACTATTTGACTCTATTGTCTTCTGTGCTAAAGGGTTGCATATGGTGATTACATACTTGGTTTCTTTCATTATTTTCAAACTTATCTGACTCCTCTTCCTCCTCTTTTGAGCCAGCATTAAAAACTCTCAGATCTGTGGTTGCAATGGGAGTTTCAGCAGTGTAAGTGAAGGCATATTTGGGACTATTCTCATAGGCTTCAAATTTTAGGTTATTTGTGTTGGAAGGGCTGTTTCCTGAATGAATAATGGTTATTTTCCTACCATAGCTCTTTCTCCTGTGTCATGAAAATGACGGCCCTACTGACAACTGGGTTCACTGGTGTCAAGCAGCTGATGTCAGTTAAAACTCTTCAGTGAAAAACAAAAAACACTGCACCAATTTCAAAAATTGATATAAATATCCAAACCCCCTAACCCTGCCTGTTATCTTTTTTTCTTGCTGCTGAATTTAGAGGCTATCCATGAAGATCAACATTTCTGCTCTAAACACTGGGCACTTTTGTTTAACCTGGTCAGGTACCAGGTAAATTATTTATTAATCTTAATCATGAACCAGAACTCTCCCTAGCAATGCAATCTGCCCACCAGTTCAAAGTTAACAGAGCATTTTGCTGTAATAAACTTTTTCACATTGATACTTTGAAAAGTCTTTCCATTTGGCAAGCTGCACAAACACTTTAAAATACAGGACAGGATCATTTAAAACAGCAGAGGAATGACAGTCCAGTGGTTAAGACACAGCCCTGGGACACAAGAAGGCTCTGCTACTGACTTAACTTGGGCAAATCACTTAATTTTCCTGTGCCTCAGTTTCCAATCTGTGAAGTGAATCTTTCTCCCACCTTTACTCTGTTTTGTCTGTTTAGACTGTAAATTCTACAGAACCAGGAACTCCCCTACCATGTGTTTGCACAGTGGCTGGCCCTGTAGCCACAATCTCGTTTTGGACTTCTAGGTATTATTATATTACAAATATATTAACACCATAAAATAAGAAGCATTTTAAAGGTTAAAAATGTCAAACACAATCCACACAGCTCACGAGCGTATCAAATGCTATAGAGAAATGAATTCATTTGCCCACTGCAAGTCAGTGAAAGAGACTGGAAAAGGGCGCAGCCATATACACCATTACAATGCAATGATTACAACCCAGTGTAACCCATCAGTGCTGATGTATTAAGAAGAGGATCTTGCGGAGCCACCTAAATCTTACGCTGATCACGTCATTTACACTGTTTTACTGTGACCTTCACAGTTTGCTTTGTAATGTGATTGGCCAGCCATTCCTGTTCTGCCCTGTTAACCACTTCATTAACCTGGGAGGAAAAGGTGGAATGGACAGACAATTAGCCTGCAGAATATTAAAAAGGTTAACAGTGAGCTGCATTCTTGGCTTTCCTCAGCTGCAGTGGGTATTAACATTCTGATATCTTGTTCCTCTTTCACAATCTGCAATGCAAATAAGTAATGACAAAAGGTGAACCAACCTTATTCTCACTCCAGCTTTCAGATTGTAATCATGTAGTTCTCCTCAGACGTCACACCTAGTTGATGCTAGTTTATGCATGAATACACTTGGTGTGATGTTTACTACTCCCCCCACCCCACCTCCCAGACCCCCGCCTTGAGTTAATATTCTTTGTATTAAAACAGTCACTTTGTCTGTCCTCCCTTGACGTTGGTCCCACCTGTGTAAACCGAATATCGAAGCTCAAAAGCTTTTTACTCTCCTTCTTCAATGTTCCTTTTACACAATAATATTGCAGTCACCTGTAAAAGGTCACCATTTACCACACTGCTGTACCTGAGTCATTGCAGTTATTTCCTAGCTTAAATAACGGGAGCAACTGGGGTCTCATCCATCTCACTATGTGCTGTCAAGTGCAGATTTTTTTTCTCTTCAGTTTAAAGCATTATTGTGAGATACTATTAACCCCCTTTTTACAGATGGAGAAACTGAGGCACAAAGGGACTGTGGGTGAGATTTTCAACAGTCACCTCATGAAGGTAGGTGCCCGACGCCCACTGAATGTCAGTGGGAGATAATGGCCGGAAACAAATGCATCAGAGACCTCACAGAACCCTGTATAAATAACAAGCCAGAGATGACCATTATTGGTAAGGGATCATCAAATCACAATCGCTATTGTGTTATTCTTGAAGGGTATTACACGTCCAATTATCACATTGTAAAGTACTTGATTAACAATTATGGCAAAAATGAAAAGGCCCAGTCCATGTAACGATGCTGTTCTCCACTTGGAAAAAAGGGTGAAATCCTGACCCCATTGAAGTCAATGGGCATCAGTGGGACTAGAATTTCATTCAAAGCCTGAACTAATGGCATTGACAAACACGCTGCACTGCAGAAGTAGTGCTTGTGTTAGTTAAGAAATAACACAAGGAAGGTAAGGATTCCAGATACTCCTTATATTGGCTACTTGCCTTTAATATCTCTGGCCATGATCCTGCAATGCAGTTTGATCTGCACATGCGCAGTGCTGTGCCTGTGCAAACCCCATTCCATACAATATGATTCTGTTTGGATTAAGAAAGTCCTCGTTCGTGGGTCAGGCCCCAGACACTGCAATGATCACTTACTATACCTGGTGCATAGAAAAAGACATGGTTCTTGCCCCATACAGCATGCACTCCAAGAAAGGCAGGTATAAAGCCGAGCTGAAAGGTGAGATTTTCAGATGTGGTCAGGGTTGGCCTACCTCTGGCTGTTTGACAAGCATTTGCTTTTGTGATTTTTTAAAAAAAAAATTCATTGAGACCATGCTGTGGTTGAATTATGCATTGCTGCAAACATGTAATCATGTCTGGAATTCTGTAACGTACTAATGAAACTATTCCGCCATGGATTTTCTTTACAGAGAAGACATAGTCCAGAGTGATTTATTTTTAATATGTACGCTACTCAAGGAAACAATATGGGTTTTACTTTAAGAACGTGATTTTTAAAATATTTTTATCTGAAAACTTTTTCCCAGTTAACTCGCTGCTGAGATGAAGGAATCACTGAAACCATTTGTGTCCATCTCTCCAGCCATTTTATTTGAGTTCCATGCAGGTAGCCTCTATGGACAGAAGGGAGGAATCTAAACATTGTTCAATATCTCCACCACATTGTGTGTCTGAACTGGACCAAGAAGCAAGATTTTCAATTTTGTCTAAGTGACTTAGGCTTCTAAGTCCCATTTTGGAACGAAACTTAGGCACCTAGCTCTAAATTCACAAAGAATCGTACACATAGTAATGCTAAATGTTGCCAAGCCTAACTTTTAGGCAACCAGAAAATCACAGGTATTCATAAAGCCTGAATTTGGCACCTAGTCCCCCTGTCCAATGAATGGGAAGAAATAGGCACCTCAAAACAGGATTCACAAAAGCCAGCAGGCTAGGAGGCTTGTCACCAAACACAGTCAATGGGAAGATAGTGTGCTAAGCCCAGCCCCTCTCTTGAAGATGTGGGCTGCAGGGAAGCACCTCCCTCTGCTTGCGATTCTCAGACGCAAACCCTCTCTTGGAGTTAGGTACCTATGCTATTTTTTGCAAGAAACCAAGAGGGAGAGGAGGTGGAGAATGGCAATGGAAAATTCCAGCCCTTTCCTGCCAAAGTGCCCTTGCTTCTCTTCTGAAGTGAACCACTTCCCAGTGTTACATAGTTAGTGAAATGACTAACGAAGCCCATTCCCTCCCTATTGTCTGTGCTGACACTGCCAAAAGGGGTGACGCTTAGTAGTGGTTGTGTTAAAGATTGTATTGACATGGACACCTGCCATGTTGGACTACAACTCCCTATTCAATTCACATAGTCTAAACCTAAAGGTGTCAGATTCAAACCATTGACATAGACGTGAGAGGTTCTGTATTTCATTACCAATCCAATTCTCCAGAAGAGTGGTTCTCAACCTGTGGCCCGGTGGCCAATAGTGGCCTGTGGGGGCTTTCAAAGTGGCCCCCTGTTCCCATCCCGATGGCTGCAGCAGGGAGCTCTTGCCTAAGGATCCAGGAGGAGTGTGGTGCTGTGGAGGTACAAGACCAGTGCAGCTCCTTGCTGCAGCCAAGGGGATGGGAGCTCAGTGCTCCTGAGGAGATCAGTGAGGAGGGAGGCAGCCTCCTTGCTGAACTCTTTTCCGTCTGGCTGCATTAGGGATGGGGAGAGGGGAGGGCTGCTGGAGGAGACGGGTGGCCCTTCAGGGTTGTAAAAATTATATCTGTGGCCCTCGAGCCAAAAAGGTTGAAACAAGGTATGTGAGGTAATATCTTTTATTGGACCAACTTCTCTTGGAAGGAAGATACAAGCTTTTGAACTACATCTATGAAAGTAGGTGTGACATGCAAGTGTGATCCACAGCCCACTGAAATCAATGGAGGAATTCCCATTCCACTTCAATGGATGCTAGATCGGGTCTTTAGCAACCTGTTCAAATAAACATGATGACAGTGAGCCAAATTCTATATTTACTTATGCCCCATTGATTTCAGTGGAGTTGCACAGTTGTAAATGAGGATGGAGTTTGGACAGTTGACCAAAGACTAGGTTTCACATTTTTTTATGCTATGGAGAGATACTGACATAACATGATATGGATTATCATGAAACATTTTAATGTTTGTATGTGTTATAACAGAAATATTTTGCATCCAGAGATAACCCAGACTATATAACATGCTATATTAATAATATTTTAAAACTGAACCACAGGTAAAGAAATTACTTAGATTGTGCTGGGAAGAAATGCAACAGCTTTATTTTTAACCACACCTTTCGTGAAAAACTGTTGCATTTATTTTCAGTCGAGAGTGACCTTATCATCTACTTACATTTGGCACATGAGGATGAACCACATTTTATTCCATTTCACGTGCTAAGATTCTGTACTGGCCCTGCAAGTACCTTTTTGGCTTAATGAAACAAATCTCTAAACTGTGTCATCTGAGTCCATCTACTTTAGGTTTTTCTGTAGCGCGTGTTTAAACTTAATTTTTAAACACTAGTCAGCAGTATAATTTAATTCTTACTTTGGATGGAGGGTGTCCCTTCTACGTACCACTGCTTAGAAACTTACATTTGTTGGGGGTGTTGATGAATCCTTTTATTGTCTCAAATTAATAATAAAAATGGTCCCTGATTTTTTAAAGGTGAAGAACTAGATGGGGATATTTCTGATACTACTGATATTCAGGAAGTAATAATGTATCTTATCATGCTTTATCTTTTTTTTTTAATATACCTTGCTTGGTTCCCCCCCCTCCCACTTTTTAGATTAATAGTTTTTAACCCCAAAAGGGACCCTTATGATCATCTAGATGCCAAGAACTCTAATACAATACTTTTTGATAAGTGTGAGCTGCAAGAAAGTCTTCTTCTCCTTTACCTTGGCTTGATGGCATTATCATTTATGGACATTTGTGAGCATAGGTTGAGCTATTCACTGTGTTGTTGACACATTCACAGAAGCGTAACAGATTAGGAAGGCCCAATTTGTTCCCCTTAATGAACGTTCGTCTAAGGTGTTTGCAATTCTATTTTAATTACAGTTTCAATGAGTAAAACTGCCACTACTAAAGTAAGGTGTTCTGGTCTGTAATTCCTTGGATTACCTCTGGCACCCCTTCTAAAGTTGAATCATGTAAGATTTGCTGCCCTTCCATCCTATAGCTTAATGGCCAATTTTAATGAGATCGGATTGTGAATTTAATTTTGGAATAATATTTTGAATATTATCAGACATTTTTTGAGAAGTGTTCCCATCTGTCTGTTCCCATCTAGCGCTGGATGCCAACCACCTCAAAGAGCTCCCACATTCCACCTCATTCTTTGTCTAGATCGCTATCATTAAAGTATACCATTCTGGCAGGGATCAAATTAAATTCCGAAAGCGTGTTGAATAAAACAGACAAATGGAAGGGTAAGAAAATCCATTCCTGCGTTTGTTCTGGTTTCTGGGGGTGACCTAGTGAGTGCCTGGGGTGGTGAATGAACTGTCCCATTTTGCAGATAAAGGCTAAAGATCTCATTGTTCTTCATGTTCAGTGAATGATGGGTAAGGCGATCCATAAGAGAGTGACTGTGCCGGGAACCACGCTGTGTCATTATGCTGCCTTTAGCCGTCTCCCTCCAAAGTCTCCTTTATAAGTGAGATGATAGATTTAGAAAATAGAATTACTATTTATCTGCCACTTACGTTGAAACTACCTTGAGAAATTTCATTTCACACAGGGATAAGAGCACCAGATCTTACATAACCAACAAATGAGCACAGAGAAAGCTTTTTGCTAAGATCCGGAGTGTCACTTTTCAAGGGGCATAAGCTGGAGGTGCATAAAACTGAATTCTACCATTTAATTAGCAATCAGCAATGATCTGTCAGTCATAGCTACTGTAATTCATGAACTGTTAAGTCAAAGCAAAATGGCAAGTAATTAGACTGTATCCATTAGAGCTTTGCTAGCACTCACTCATATAGCAAGAGTTTTAATCTGAGGAAGAAATGGATGTGTGAAACTCCTTAATATATTCAGCTTTTTAATTAGCAATCAGTGCTGATTTGTCAGCCATACCGACTGTAATGCACAAACCACTGAAACACAGAGAAAAGACACATTTTGGAAATCAATTATGCTTATATTTACATTCCTTCCAGGCTGAGACACTGCAGAAACTACCAAAATGTTATCTGTGCCATCACAGAGTAGCAGAAAGCATGTAGGAACCTGCAATCCAGTATAGGCAATAAATCACGTACAGTTTAGGTAAAGATAGAGGATGTGAATATTCATGAGGGCACTGATGCAGAAGTAGTTAGTATCTCCAATCAGGGGCAAATACACACTACCATTTTTAACTGTACACAAAACAAACCCTTCAAGAGCACAGGTAACAGGATTTATATTCTAGTCAACCCCAATTTAGAACATTCTCTAAATAGAGCTATACTGTACTTTTTATGTGAGGTGAGGGGGAAGTGATCACCCGCAAACCACCTTCCAAGACCTCAGAGCAGTGGTTCCCAAACTTTTCTCTGCCATGGCACACCTTGATACCATTTAATTATTTTGAGGCACACCACCAGATAGTCTCCAAATGAACTCATGGATATTCATGAGCCAACTAGAAATTCCATGGCACAGCTGACGGCACAGCAGTGTGGCCGTGGCACACTGGTTGGGAAGCACTGCCTCAGAGCGAATCAAACATTTCGCCAGCCCACGAAAGTAGAATGCAGCCTCCCTCCTGAGCCCATTCATTCCATCCTGAGCATGTGCCAAGGCTCATGAATTGGGGCAAGTTTATGAATTACTAGAACTGGCACAAGATATTACTTCCCCAAAAAGGGGACACATGTTGCATCCACCGAGCTCCCAATCCCAGGAGCCCCAGGAGGACAGGATTCACAGATCACTGGCATTAGGTCAGATCCTGCCCCCCACATCTGGCAAAATACTTTTTGCATTATTAGCTGTAGTTGCTCTGAAAGACTGGACAGTTCAGTTATGGGTTACCCACCACCATTCATTCAGTCTCTGTACCGCAACCATTGTTCCCTTTACCCACTTTATCCTACCCCATTCACATTTCTACTCCAGTCCACGAACTGGACTCATCGCTATTGATCATTTTGTTGAAAGTGGGAAAAGAGAAGTGAAAAACTGTGAACTTTTTTCACAAAATTAAATAAATAAATGATCATGAAAACATTTCCCTGAAATTTTGAGAAATGGCAATACAGCTCTAGTGTTCAATTAGATCATTCCAATCTAGCACATACAGACCACTGTTTAGTCTCTTCTACCCTTTGCTTTGGGGTTTTTTTAAACACTGTAGTGAGCCCTTATTTCATCTTCAGCTGATGTCTGGCTTTTACATGTAAACATCAGTTTCAAAAATAGTAACAAGAAAACAGTGTGAAATAGCAGCTAGTTTACTGTAAAACACAGGTCAAGGAGTCCACGCTGCACCAGATTCAAAAACAGGTGCTCTCAAGCAGTTCCAATCGCTCCACTTCTTCTCTTCAAACAAAGACTTGGGAAAGATGAATCATCTTAGTCCATAAATGCTTTAATAGCTTGCAGTGAAAGTATGTTTATTTCTAACAGTGAGATATGAATTCAAATAGGAATAGGTTTCTGGATGGCTGGAATCTTTTGAGCACATTCCTTACATTTGATGTAAGGAAGGGTGCTCTTGCAATTCAGGCACTGGGCAGGGACTCGGGAGGAAAAGGTTCAAATCCTAGCTCCAGACTTCCTGGGGACCTGGGGAATGTCATCTCCTCTTCCAGTGCTTTAGTTTCCCGTCTGTAAAACAGGAGCAATAATACTTCTATCTGCTGTCTGTCTTCGCTATTTACAATGCAAGCTTTTTGGGGCACTGATCACAGAAGAGGCCCCTGGGCACAACCATAACTTTTATTATAATAAATCTCTTTAGTTTAAGCATGGCCACTGTATTCTGTTAATTCATTAACTGATCTACAGGGATGATATCTGTAAACCAGGGAGAAGGCAGTTAGCAAAAAGGACCTATAGTTTTCTTGGTGTGCGGCTGAAATGGAAAGATGAGCAACATTTAAAAAAAAAATCTTTTAGCAGTGCGATAGTACAGTAATGGCACAACAGCACTGGGATTTCTCTCCTTCTGTCATGGGACCTGGGACTGGAAAGAGATCTACCCTGTCACTGAGAGAGAAGCGTGGGGATTCACCCTGATGGTAGTTATACAACTACACAGTAGTGCAGGTGGTAAGTGCGGGTGGACCAGCCGCACAAGGTACTGAGAAAAGTTACGTCCCCACCTAAAATAAACCAACTGAGTAGGAATCCTTCGCTGAGGAGATTGTTATTGCCTTTCCTCAGACCTGGATTGAAACAATGGGTGAAGGTGGATATTCCCGTCCACGATCACAAAAATCTAAATCCTAGCCCCACTGAATCAGAGGCAAAATGACTGCAGGCTTCAACAGGAGCAGGAATTAGCCCAAACAGATAAAATTACTTCCATTTACAGTTACTTTCCGATAACTGCCAGTACAAGTCAGCGTAATCGCTGATTCTTTAAGAGTTTCTAATTTTGTACATCCCTTGACAAGACAGATTGCTGAGTTTATGGAACATGTTCTTTACTTTCTATAAGTCATCTCGAGATTGCGTTCACTTAGGGAAAGCTGAACCATCCCTTGCATGCTGAATAATTCACTGGCCAACTCTTTTGCCAAGTCACAAGTGAAAATGAAGCAGGTTTAAAAAGTGCCTGCTGCTACCAGAGCCCCCACATGAGGGGGGTACACTTTTCTGGTGCCCAGCCCAGGTCATGAGATTGTATGTATGGGATGAGAGATTGTGGGATGTATGGGGTGTGGGGGCCCGTATTACAAGTTTGTACTGGACCCAAAAAATTATGCTTGGACCCTGGCTGCCACTGTTCTTTTCACACTGACACCTGCCCCCTAGAAAAGTTTGAGAGGGCATTCCTGTATACTACTGAGGCTGAAACCTGGATGATTTTTTTTAAACCACATTTGAAGAGAAACAAGTTTACCAATTACCAGAAGAAAGCCATGTTATTTGTAATAGGGGGGTGCATCTAAGAGCCCCAGGCATGGCCTTGTACCAGTGATTGAACGAAAATAGGCCTTGGAGCAGGAACAAGGTATAACTATTAAATATCTGGCATGCTACAGGATACCGTATATCTAGGAGACTAAACGATTTTTGTGGTGAGACAGTTGCAGCAGTGAATGTAGTAAAATCTTAGGGCTTGTCTACACTTAAAACACTACAGTGTAGACATGATCTGTGCCAAAGGGAAGGGATTCTCCCAGTAGCGTAGGTAAACCACCTCGTGGTAGCTAAATTGACAGAGGAATTTTTCCATCAACCTAGCAATACCTACACAGGGACTTAGGTTGGTTTAACCATGCTGCTCAAAGCATGGATTTTTCACAGCCCTGACTGACATAATTAAACAAACCTAATTTTCCAGTGTAGACCTTTGCTACAGTAGTTTGAGGTTCTTTCCAGTGGGAGCTACCCTTCATCCATTCCTCCAGGAGCGGGAATACCTTGTGGACTAGTCAGCGGACAAGGCAGACCTCCATCTCCCAGCCTGCTGGGGCCAAGTGGAATTAAGGGTCGCTAGCTCTGTCAGCTATCAGTCCTATCAGAGGACAGCCAACGTGACTTCTTCCAGTCCTGCCCCATTCTACTATGGGCAAATGGGTGTTGATAGTAGTACTTTTGGCACATTCAATAGAGGTTTTTTGTCCCCTCCCACTATTTCCCAAATGGTTTCCCCTAACTCAGTCAATCAGACAGAATGTACATTTGGATCAAACAGTGCAGAATTTACTGGATATTGGTACAGTTTACCTGGTCCCTGTCAGGAGCAGGGCAAGGATTGACGGTTGACTGACTGAAAAGCTAGGTAATATCATTTATTGATGACTGTTGCTCACGTAATCCTTTCCAATGATTTGTATCATCATGTTAGCCTCCTTGAATGTTCTCCTAAAGCCCCCTTTTCATTATCTGACAGTATTGTAATGTGTTTGTTACAGCCGCATGTTGAGTCTAGCCTTGGATCTTCGGGTGAGGGAACATTTTTTCCTGGGATTGTGTGATGCCTAGTACAATGGAATTTGGATCTCTACCTACCACCATAACACAACAACTAATCCATTTTGAGTTTGGGCAGTGTTTTGAGTTTAGTGAAACAGCAGAGCCAGATTAATCTATGAAACTGACGAGGTTTGTCAGTTATACAATTCATCTATTGTGGGTCTGTGTAAATCTCTACTATTTTAACCCATCTATTCTACTTTTTTTTTAAAAACACACAAACATCTCTCTCCTCTTTCTTATCTCCCCATTCCCGATCAACTGCTGGCTCTCATAGGGGCAATATTAGAAGCAGAATAAGAGCTTTTGACACTAGCCTGAGATTTATAATGGCAGGTACTCCTAGCAACTCAGAGAACAAACATGCCCTGAATTAACTCCTGTTCAAGTCTGTCACTTTACAGCGCAGTCACAAAACAGCACATGATGTCACAGAGTGCATTCTCTGCACTTTAGTACCTCATTTGACCAAGGAGCCAATGGCTCAGACCTCGTGCAAACCTGCTACAAAACCTCTTTAACTAATTGTTAAATTCAGTCCTGCAATCCAGAATGATAGCCTCCCTTTGAAAATATTGAAGACATTTAAACTAGTAATTAAACGTCAAGAAAAAGTGTTTGGGGGAATGGGTATGTCAATAACAGGAATTTTTTTCATTTCCTTCAGCAGCAGTAGAGCTACACTCTGATAACAGTGAAAGGGTGGTAGAAATGTCTGCACATGGTCTACACTAGCGCTTATATCGTTGGTAGCGGTGAAATACCAAATGAGGAATTAAGCACATGTCCATTTCCCAAACTCCCTGAGGGCAGAGGATATTTGGTTGGCCTCTTTTACCACACAGAATACACAATTTATCTGTGTGCAGGGATTTCAGGGTTTCCATTTGACTTTTTACAACACAATTTATAAAATCCAGCGACGGTTGCACCAGCCACATGCACTGGCAATGAAGGGAGACGGCCTTGTTTCTTGAGAATACACCAGTGATTCCTTGCCTCTTAACAGAGGAAGAAAGATTAAGCATGAAAGTTCAAAATGTTTTTTTAAAAAACATGGCAACATAATAGAATGCAACGAACCAGTATGTTAAAGTCCAAAAATGTGAGATTCAATATTCTGAGTTAAAGACTTGTAGATAAACAGGCTGCAGCATCTGGCTTGTAATTCTAGTTTTGTAATTATAGCTCAACCTTCCCTTCTTGCTAGCTTTTCCATCTTCATGCAGAAGTAGTACAGACGGTGAGTGGACTGTATTAAGTGGAATTTGCAAGCCTTGACCTGCAACTGTCATTCACAATTAAACTGGGTCTTTGTCTTAGGAGGACTAACCAATAGCCTCATTTGGATAGTACTATTATTTACTTTCTAAATTCTCAAATTAGGAGTTTTCCAACCAAGCTTTCCTCCCACATCCTACTTGTGAGAAAGCCCACTGAAGAATTTCGCCTTCAGTTAAGGATTTACAACAGCACACGTTCACTGCCCAATATGGTTGATGCTAGGGACCTCTTACACCTTTTTTAAAATCAAAGCATAATTGTCCTGTGCTCTCTATAAAACACTACATTTAAACAAAAAGAGGGGTTACTTTCTGCACCAATTCCAACCTCCAAATCAATTTAAGATGCAGCCTCTCAGATATTGCACATAGCAGTAGTCTAACTTTGAAGAAAAAGGTCTGGCCAAAGCTAGCAAGAGCTGAAACTGAAACTGAGCTGAACCTGTCTGGCAAGGAAAGGAATATTAAAATGCTTAATATTTTATTTTAATATTAAAATATTAAAATGCTTAGTTACCAGATTTGATGTTATTCTTGCAGCTGAAAACTAGTGTTGAAAGTAGCTTCTTTTTGACTATTTTAAGCATTGATTTCTAAGCCACGTTAGTCTCCTATTTGAAGAGGTGTACATGAACAACTGCAAGGTATCAGCTTTGTTCCTTAACCTTTTTGAATGATGGATTGTTAAACATTACAAATCAGAATGGTCTCAAATTCCCCGCCCCCACCACCCAAAGGTTGCAGTTTGTAAGATCTGCTCCAGCCAAATTCAGATAGAAGACAAGACCAGCCAGAAGGGAAAAGAAAAAGTGTCCTGTTTATGGTCCATTTAGTACGCTAGGTGTCCATTATCAGCTACAGATATTGCCTAAAGCACTTTCCTGACTTATGCAGAAAGTCTGCTTCACATCAGAAGCTAGACAGGAGAATCCAACTGGCTGGCTAAGAGGGGAAATCTTCGGTGTTAGGAACTGGCGCACGGTGCATGAAATGAGCAAGCAGAAATCAACTGAAGACTGGCTATGCTAAAACCTGAGAAACATAGCCTGAGGTGTAATAGTCTTGCAACCCATTTGTGCCAAATAATGGAATAAAACAATAAGGAAAAATGCAAACAAGACAAGCCATCAAAAAAGAAAAGCTGAGCCCCTGCTTCTAGGTTTTATACTTCAGGCCATAAACACGCAAAACAACCATCACTTAAGCTATTTACTGCAGTCCTTTCAGAGTTTTCTAGGCCCACTCTCCACTTACCTTTGCGATTGGGTGGCAGTCGACGGGAGATACGCAAGTGACGTTAATCACTTGTGTATCTCCCGTCGACTTCGCAGCGTCTCCTCTGCGCAGCGTCCATACTGCGCTGCGTCGAAGGGAACAGCGCTCCCTTCGACACAGCGCTACGCCACTTACCGGGGTGGTTTTCCTGCGTCGCTTCCTGGATTGACTGAGCGCATCTATACAGACCGCTCAGTTGATCCAGAGCAATCGATGTGACAGCGGCAAATTTGCTGCCATCAGTGTAGACCCAGCCCTAGTAGCCTTTTACCCTCACGTCAATGTGGAAACACCACATCTTTGGGCCAGCACTACACAATCTGAAATGAGAGTTTAGCTTTCCAGAACCAAATTTTAAGTTCCAACATCCACTAAGAACCTTGCCTGACTGACTTCTTTTTAAGACAGTTCACCAATTCACGGAAATGGGTCACAAGGCCTTAACATCCATTAGTCTCTACTGTCGTTTGATCTTGGTCTCCTGCTGCTTCCTATTTACAATCCCATGAAGCACCTGGTCCTATTTGCAATCACTAACATTACACTAACGTCATGTAACAATTGCTTCCATGCAAAAGTAAAATTAGAATATTATTTATTAATACATTTTCAAAGTTGTCTTTAATGCTATTTAGCAGTTGGAAAATTGAAGAGGCAGTACCAATTAGCCAGAGACTAAGTGCTTCATGGCCCTCACTTAAGACCTAGAAACAGAGTTCTAACTAGAAGTTCCTACATACATTGAAGTATAAGGCTTTTCTTGAAACAGTTAAGAATCTAAAGGCATTCCCAAAAAGATTTGAAAATTCAGTGGTGATTTTCTCAGTCAAATAATTTGATTTTTTGCAGCTCTATTCTCACAAGCATTAAAACCTGATTAATTTAGCAAAGCCATGAAGCTTTAAGGCCTCATCAGCCAACTGTTGACAGTAACTGGATTTAGAGAACTGAAAGACATCTAAGGATATGAAAGAATCCAGACTACTTTTAGTTTCACAGGGTTGGCCAACTACACAAAAAACTTGAAACAAACCCAGAATTTTTTTTTTTTATAGTTAAGACTATGATTGGGAACTATAGACATTTTCTCACCACCCGTTCCTGGGTGGTTGTTAGAATGCTACAAGCTCACTAGAAAATTCTCAGCTCTGTATAATTTAAGTCTGTAGAATTCCACAGAGTTACCCAATTTTTAGTTAAACTTACTATTTCTGTTAAAGAAATTAGACAAACTGGGTTCAACTGCTTTTTCTCTTTGTCTCTTTAGGGTGGCAGGAAACTCTTCCTGTTACATGCCTGCTTCATTTCCTGTTTTTGGCACTGACCCACGATAAAATAAGTCTCAAGAGCACCTCAAAATAGGTCAAGTCCACCCACTTTAGCATCACCAGTGGTAGTCATCTCTTAACCTGATTTGTGGTTAGAATGAGATTTAAAAAAATATACATAAGTGCTGCTCTCTATGGTAGGCAGTAATTCTGCAGCCAGTGGCTAGATTCCAAAGCCAAATTACAGAATAATGGACCATGCTGATCCAGGATAAGTCGACAGACTGCAGTTACAGGAGGACCAAGCAGTCTGCAAATATTGGCAAAGATTTGGTCTCTTTTGGTGGAGGTTTAGTTACACTTGCAGGGGTTTTAGCCTAGTTCCATTTCAGGTTTGAACCTACAGAGTACCCAACTTGTTTTACTTTGATTCTTGCCTTCACAAAACATACAAGTTTTGCTAAAGAAAACCAGAAAAAAAACCTTAATTGGTTTACTGAATGTTATTTATATAATGTTTTGGTTGAGGGACTGGTAGAACTAACTGGGCCAATCAGCGTGCCTTTGCTTTTATTTTCATTGGATCCCTATCATTTAGTGTCATTTTGGGGCTTCTAACATTTTATAAGTCAAAGACTAATATCACCACAGCTGAGAAATATAGCTATGTTGATAGCAGCATTTGCTATAGCCACATATAGAAGTAGATATGCAACTCTACAATACAAAGCAATAATTCCATCAAAGCATTCTTATGACAATCTGCATGAGAACACAGTCATCTCTAACCCAGACAGATCTATACACACATGTCCTGTCACCTTGTCTCTTGATTTGCCTTTGACATACTGATAGACCAGGTATCAGCTCTCACCAAGGCTATAGGCTCCGGGGGGATATGCTTGCTCTATATAAATATATCAGGGGGATTAACGTTAGGGAGGGAGAGGAATTATTTAAGTTTAGTACTAATATAGGCACGAGGACGAATGGGTACAAACTGGATATTAGGAAATTTAGACTTGAAATTAGACGAAGGTTTCTAACCATTAGGGGAGTGAAGTTCTGGAACAGCCTTCCGAGGGAAGTAGTGGGGGCAAATGACTTATCTGGCTTTAAGACTAAGCTTGATAAGTATATGGAGGGGATGTTATGATGGGATAGTTTAATTTGAGCAATTGATTTGGATTATCGGCAGATAAGTCTGCTCAATGGTCTGTGGGAATGTTGGATGGGATGGGAACTGAGTTACTGCAGAGAATTCCTTTTTGGGTGTTGGCTGGTGAGTCTTGCCCACATGCTCGGGGTTTAGCTGATCGCCATATTTGGGG
The DNA here is from genome assembly GCA_007922155.1 of Mesoclemmys tuberculata. Lineage (NCBI taxonomy): Eukaryota > Metazoa > Chordata > Testudines > Chelidae > Mesoclemmys > Mesoclemmys tuberculata. Next base: position 13,506,979 of record ML675649.1, read on the forward strand.
TCGGGAAGGAATTTTCCTGCGGGGCGGATTGGCAGAGGCCCCAGAGGTTTTTCGCCTTCCTCTGCAGCGTGGGGCATGGGTTGCTTGCTGATGGATTCCCCGCAGCTTGAGGTCTTCAAATCTCACTTTTGAGGATTTCAATAACTCAGTCATGGGTTCGGGGTTGTTATAAATGTGTATGGGTAGGGTTTTGTGGCCTGCCTTGTGCAGGAGGTCAGACTAGATGATCATATTGGTCCCTTCTGACCTATGAGTCTATGAGATGAGCACTGACAAATTCAAACCTGGAAACCAGACCAGGTGATCTGTTCCTATTATTCAAGAATGGTGCTAGACTCCTAAGGATGTGCTTAGAATCTATGCTTGTTAAGTTCCAGCATGCATTAATCTTGGTGTCATGTTATATGGCAGTTTCTCAAACTGGGGGTCCCGACCCCAAACATCACAAGACTATTTGTAGGTGGGATTGTGAGAGCAGCAGCTGCTGGCCAGGCACCCAGCTCTGAAGGCAGCCCTGCCACCAGCAGCAGCACAGAAGAAGGGTGACACAGTATGGGGAGGGAGAGGACCATGTCAACCTGAAATATTTTCAAAGGGTGACCCAGCAAAAAGTTTGGAGTACCCCTTTTATAAGGTACTATGTAAGTTTTGTTTTGTAACTGTGAAAATGCCTGCTCTGAACTTACGAACCCAGACATGAAGACCTCACACAGCTGGAGTGGGGGATCTCTGCTTTTGTTTCCTAAGGTCAGCTTGACTTAGCCCTAAAAGAGATTCAGTGATGGCAGATTACATCTATCACGTTTTGGAACTATAGCCTAACTCATTCGCTTCAACCTGTAAATAACTCATTTCTTTTCCCTAGTTAATAAACTCTTCTTTTACTATAGGATTGGCTACAAGCATTACTTCTGGTGTAAGATCTAAAAGGTATATATTGATCTGGGGTAAGTGATCTCTTGGGACTGGGCTCAACCTAAATATTTTGAGATCTTTGAAATGCTCATTTATCACTGGCTGTCAAGATAGACTGGAGTGCCCGAGGGGACTGGTGTGACTATGGTAAAGTAGTTATAGTGCTTGAAGAGTTCACATTTATTACTGGGCTGATGAAATCTAATTCTAGAACCCGACACTAGTTTGGGGTGCCTTTTATTTTGGACAGTCTGCCCTGAGGTTAGCCCTGTCAGTGATGAACCACTCTATACAGCATGACACCCTGATACTGCTCTTTCCTATGTTAGTTTTAAGTGAAACGGGTGTCCCATGCAGGAAGGTACTCAAACCAAGGGGATAGGACAGCGCTCAGGACCTTGCAAGAGGAAGCTCTATGTTTGAAAGGTTGCAGTTTACTAGTAGCAGAAATATAATGCTTTAACTTGCCAGTAGAGTAGGCAGTAATTAGCTTAGGATGAAACATCAGTAGTAACAACGTAAGTTGAATAAGGCTGTATTATATGTACCCTACAGCTAGCTTTCAGAGCATGGTTCTGTACTTTAGGGATTTTCCTCTTGGAAGAGATAGCCGCTTTCCCCTCAAAGTCAGGAAGGCAAGCATGGTCATACTGCCAGAGAAAATGGGACAGACTGACTGAGAACAGTATCCACTGGAGTAAATCCTCACAAGTAATTTCACAGGGACCTTTTGGGGGGGAAGGGTGTGTGTGTCTATTTTTTTATTTATATATATTTATTTATTGGACTCCCCCTATATTACTCTGATTTACAATACAAGCTTCTAGATTAGCTGGTGATGCAGTAACACTCACTCAACACACAGACTGATCAGAAAAGCGTGCTTAGCAGAACAGTAAGCAATGTTGTTTTAAACAGTTTATTTACATGATTTGTATTGGCAAAATCTATCTTAAAAATACAGAAGTAACAGGCCATCACACATCTTCAAAAGCAGCACTAATTACATATAACAGAAAAGAGAGCATTTCGTGGTTAGGGTTGTAAGTTGGAAATGCCACTCATGCCACACAGACAATTGGTTCAAAGTGAAGTTTAGACATATACACATCTGGACAATTCCTGAGAAGGTGTTCGATAATACAGATTGACAATGTGATTATTCTAAAATGTACAGCTTTCAGAAAACAAGACTAAGTACAGCATAGACGTAGGAAAAGGTTATGGAAAGTATACATCAAAAGACTAAGTAAAAATATTAGAGTTAGACACTGAAACCAGGTCCACAGTTTCAGCTTTGTACTGAGGAGCCTGTGCATGAATAAGCTATATATAAAAAATGAAGTTAAACAAGGTACTGAGACAGCTTTAAAAAGTCTCAACTCAAAGGCTATAAATACAATTTAAGTACAGTGATTTTTTTCAATGGACATCAAGAGTGTTAGTTTTAATTCCCTATCAGACCAAGTTACTCTTGGTGATTAAGCTAGTCATAGGATTTGGATGTATTGGTCAAATACACATATCTATCAACCAGAACTTTGTACTAGAAAAGGATTCATAGAAAATGTGAAGGACCAGATGCATGGACCACTCAAAAGGCACATTCATGCACTAATAAGCTCGATCTTCTAGAATACCCAGAAAAAGCAGCTGTATAACAGGTCAACTGTAATACTTTAAAGGGCATATCTTAAGCAGACTATTTCAGTTTAGTCAATGGTCCATGCCTCCATTTTTTTAAGATAAAGAGCACAAAGCCAATTGTGGAAGTTAAGCAACCTCTTCTAGATTAACTGAAGAACCTCATCCAGTGGACGGCTCAAGTAAGAGATTCCTTAATTTCAGCATTTGACATCAGAACAGTTTATTGCAGGAAGGGGATAATTTGTTGAAAGAAAATGTTTGCATTACACTGCTGAGGAAATGGGTTTGTGCAAAGGAATACATTATATCTAAACCAAGATCACGTTTTTCACGTGTTTGGTTGACTAACTGGTCTGCTTCAGTACAAGTCCAACAGTGCCTACTGATTAACATAATGTTACCTAACATCTTGATAATTGTCACTAGGTGACAATGACTGAAGTACCATTAATGTCAGTAACGGGTCATCTGAATAGCCAGTTGCTTGTCAGTCAGTTCAGGATATTAGTCCATTTACAGTAATCCTACTTCATATTAAGTGAGTTGTTGATCGACTTAAGGTGTGACTCCTCTTTTCAAACACTGAGGAAAGGTTGACCAAGGAAGGAGAAGGGATACCCTGTTAGGTTAAAAAAAAAAAGGTATTTGTTAATATGATCAAAAGGTATCAGTCTCAGTGTTGTAGTCATATCTCTCAACATTTCAAGATCCAAAATCGGGGGTGGGGGATGGACACTGGGTCCAGTTTCTTCAATATAGGTAGTCTCCTAATCCCTATTTTAAGCGTTCAGCATTTCTACATTTTGGATCGCAAACTTGGTTGGCCAGACACGTGGTTAAATTAATGAAAATGAAGATTTTTCCCCGTAACAAGACTGTTGAGAGGTATGCACAGTACTAAGAGACTGTCTGAAGAGTTCTCTTGATAAAGCAAAGATTTCTAACCCACATCTTTGTGCCGTTCATGCTTTTACAACAGTGTAGTATCTCCTTCCAAGTTTTCTAACAAAGACCATGTTATAAGACAGTTTGCTATATTATCAAACCTCAAAAGATTGAGATGAGCTTCCCATGGCTGCATAACCACTTAAGCTTGTTCTGCTCTTACCATATTTTCTAGCCTCTTCAAAAATTACTGATTTTACCCCTGCAGAGACACAGGTATAAAAAAAAGACAAAAAAAATATTGTAACTAAATTTTGATAATTGATTACTGAATGGTCTTAGCCTATGTATGCCTGTATATGACTGCAAAACTAGACAGGCTTAATACTTTCTGACACTGTGAACAAGTCTCAGTGAAACTGACCATCTGCGTGGATTTTGTGGTGATCTACAGGCTTAGCAGCTTGTTGATAATCAAAAGTTTATATGTTTTACTTTAAATGTTAATTGTAAGCTGCCTTATGAGCTAAAATGTTTTTCTTTACAACCTTAGTTTAACTTCACATGGTTGAAGTAATAACAGGTGATTGTACTATAGTTATGCTTTAGTTGTTGAACTAAAGAGAAGCATGTTCTTATGGAGGTATTTAGCATAGGATGACAATTGCATAACTCTCTGATTAAAACTCATGAAAATCTACAGTACAGCTGTTGTGAGAAGTCTTCTGTATTTGCAATCAGAGGCAATAGACTATGCTGAATTTGGAATTTGATCTGTGAAATTTTAGAATTCAGCATGAAGACTCTCCCATACTTAGTGACTGTATAAACATAAAGAGGCACTTTAATGCTGTCGTAGAGCAAACATGGTTTGAAAACTTGGAAAGAAATCCAACCCCCCCCCCCCCCCATCAGTGATGTCAATTCCATTTCCAAAGAATTTAAATTCCCGATTTCAGACCCAAACGAGTTAACAGAGGAAATATTAAGTAGCCTAAGGGTAGCTGAGCTGTGAACCAAGAAAGACCAAGAAAAACCCAGCACCCATTAGAAATGTTTGACAGATTCTGCATCTTTTAGTAGTTCTGCTGTTTCATCTCCATTAGTGCTAAATATGAGAATTGTTGGGAAGCTCACTTTATGCAACGTGGGCATTAAAGATCAGGGTTTGACGACAGAAATATTCTCAACACCACTCCAGTCATCTCCTACATCACAAGTGGTAGTAATGATAGGAATGGGAAAAGGTCTAGCCAAGGAGTGGCCGTGTAAGCTTTCAGGGCTGGAAGATTTTCCTTCTCTGGCACATGAAGGACGGCTAGTTGAAGAGTCGGGACAGAGCACAGGTCGAGACCTGGAACTTTGAGAGCTCCCATCAACTGAATTGGAGCGCTGAACACTAACGACATGTTTGACAGATCCATTTAGGCTGTATGTAGAAGAGGAACGAGCAATCTACAAATAGGAGGGGGGTGAAAAGTTAGTGCAGGCATTGCATAAATTCAGTGGTTACTCTCTTATTGCACCATATTTCCAGTGCCATTTCTCTTTAATGAAAAAAAGAGTTGTACATACCTACGGCCAAGGTATTATCTAGACAAACCACTTCACTAAACAATTCCTTTGAACCTTTTGTAAGAAGGGTAGGGTTTCTCATACTCTGAATTTTAAAACTTACTCAATGTCTTCAAGAGATTAATTTTGCAGGAAAAGCAGTGAGCTCATGCCACTGCACTTTAAACAGGTTCAATAATGCCTACAAGCAAGATCAGTACTCTTTCTGCAGTACTTTGCTCTAACGGAGATTGTACTAATGGTTTTAAATTGAAGTAATGACAAATTCACAAGTTTTTTTTCCCCATCCCAATGGTGTTCTTGGATATACATTATGTATATAATCAGTGCTATTGTGTATTAGGCCATGACGATGCCTACATGAAGGATGGCTTTGACCAATACTCTGGGTATCCCAGGTGTCTATATTATCTGTCACAGCAATATACAAAATAAGCTTTCAGACAATTAAAGTTACATATAACACTTATAAAGTTGATTCAAGGACTATGATCCAGAACACAATTCCTTTAGGAATTAGAGGGTTTCCTGCAGGAACTAAAACCACTGGGGTAATTAATGCAAATCTCTAGGCAAGTAGCAAGTCCAGAGCAGCCTTACCTCCTGGGGGAAGTTGCATATACTAATTTAACTCTAGTATGAGACCCTGACGAACACAGAAAGTAGTATGAAGTGATCACCCTAAAGGTGGGAAAAGTCACTTTCACCTGATCCAAGAACTGGCATAACACTGACCAAGAGGGACAGACCCCAAAGGATTTAGAGATGAAAAATGGGTGACTGGTAAGCCAAGACGAGCATGTGAGCTCTTTTAAAGATATGTTCTCTAACGCATTGGTTATGAATAAGCACTTTGCCCCAGAGTTAGCAGAACCGCAAGTACTCAATGAAACTCAGACATGCGGGGATAATCCATTAATTGAAGGAGAAATTGCACTCTAAAACTAGATAGAGTTGTGGGACTCCATCCCAAGAAGTCTCAGGCCTCTAGCAGTCACCCAGAGTGCAAGTGCACTCAAGGAAGCCACAAAGGGGTCAGAGGTGCAGTTACCTTGAAAAGTGTGAAAATTGCCACTTAATCCCGCCCAAACACAACACCGTTTATTTCAAAATTGATTTAGCTGCAGGTTGGATCGTTTTTAAACCACAGTTCCTCCTTTTCCTAAATGCAGGATGGATGCCATGCTACCAACTTATGTGGTTGGAAGTTTACTATTTGAAAGAGCATCAAGAGATTTCAAAAACACCTGGAATTCATTTTCTTAATCCACAGAAAAGACAAAGGGATTCAACCAACCCCTTGTAGTTCTGCTTGCATGTTTAAACGGTGAAGCTCAGCTATGTAAGGACATATGAGGAAGAGAAAACGCATGACTAGATTTTATGAGATACAAACTATACCAGAATGAGGCTAGCCAGAGACAATAGTTTAGGAGGTGGGAGGGAATTAAATAAATAAAATTTATTTTTTGGAAGGGGGATGCTCACTGCATAACTCCAATCTCTGACTCAAGGGAGCTAGGATGCAACAGTCCTTGAGGGCAAGGTAATCCTTAATTATCTTACACAGAACTTCTAACAGTTTCCTCTGAAGCAGCTATTTCTGGCTACTGTTAGAGACAGGATATTAGATTCGGTGGACGCTGCTCTGATTCAGCATGCTAATTCACATGCTCCCATCCTTAACTCAAGCAGTAGAGTGAAGCAATACTTTGAGTGGGCTGATCATCAGTGGGCCTTCAGAGTGCACATTATACTGTAGTACCTCTATTCCAGAGGCAACTATAGGAAAAAGACACAATGAGAGTTACAAGGAAATTCTTTCAACAAGTTACAGATCTACGAGCAGGCGTTCTAGCATACAATTTACTCAAAATTTTGTTATTTTCAATCCCACCAAGCCTTATCTGTTATAGTCAGTTGTGCTGCCAACTTGGGTCTCTGCTGCTATGGTTCTTAAACTACAGTAAAGAAAAAGAATGGCACTATGTGTTATTGTTTTAGACACTGAAGACTGAAGTCTCCTCTTCCCTCCCCATATCTATGACACACAGACTATCCTTTCCAGGGGTTTTTGTGCTGTAGCTTATTGGTCCATCTGTTTGCAGTCCCCTCTCCCCCGATTTAGAGTCCATGAAGATAGAATTTAATGAGGTAAGACAGCACAAGATGTCTGTTTTTATGGGCAATTTAGCCATGCATCATTCATTCAAAGTTATACAAAGCAGCTGTATACTTTGTCCTAGGATAGTTTCAGAAATGATTTCACTTCCCAGTTGTGCTACGAGTTTCTCATCTTGCCATGAAACAGCATGCTCACTCTCAAAAGTTGGTCACTTTTTGGAATCTGCATAGTGAAGTCTAACTCCTTATTTCCCATTGGTAGAGCAGATTTCTCCGCCTTTTACAAATTGCTAGGACATTTTAAGACTATAAGAACAGTGATACGGGGTCAGACCAATGGTCCATCTAGCTCAGCATCCTGTCTTCCAACAGTCACCAATGCCAGGTGCTTCAAAGGGGATGAATAGAACAGGTCATCATCAAGTGATCTATCTAGTCGACCATTCCCAGCCTCTGGCAAACAGCAATCCCTCTTAAGTGACTTTACTGACCAGAATATAAATGGATTTTTTAAAAAAGCATAGACAAGTGTTGCATATGCATTGTGGCCCTTCTTCAGTAAGATTTTGCCATGTAAGAACCATCTCTGTGCACCAAAATTAATACAGTCAGCATTATCAAAATGAAGGTTATGCCATTTGGACTGTGCAGCTAAATCACTTACTGCTAATGATGATGTACTGGTGAGACGGCTGCCTAAATAACTCGCACTTGCGGAGCAGGGACTCCTTCCTTCTACTGTACCGTGTGCCATTAAAGCCCTTTGAAGTGCTCTCTTTGGTGTCTTGGAGAAAGAGAATGCTCTTGTAACCTGCAGAGTTTGACAAAAGTTGTTACATATATTAAATCTTAGTGAGAGAACATAAGCATCTAACATGCATTCATTTTTTGGACTTCCTGTGGCATTACCTTAAACAGTCTAGAGCAGAGGTTCCCCAACTGTGGTACACGTACCACCAGGGCTACATGAGACATCCCCAGGGGGTATGAGGGAGAAATTGTGTAATGGTGGATTAATTAATTATTTTATAATAGGCTACTCAGACAAAGCTTTAAAACTCTGGGAATTTGTTCTATAAAATGCAGTAATTAATTTAATTCAAGATACACCAGCGAGAACACGGATACACACAGACCCTGATGTACAGAGCCCACACCTCCAATCAGCATGCAGTGTGAGTGCAGTTGCCTAGCAATTGTCCAGTCTAACTGAACTAAGAATTTAGTCAGGGTTATTTTTTTCCAGTTGTGTACATTGCACTATATAATTGTGAAATATGGACAGATGACTGGAAACAGGTAGTATTAAGATGACGACACAAAATATCAGTGATGAAAAGGACAGGGGTACACAGTAAGAAATGTTTAGGAACCTCTGTTCTACGGATCTTAGAATAAGAGACCATGTGCTACAGTGCTTTCTATACAACATCTTAGAGTTCTGTTTTAGTAGTCAGCCTGTGTAGGAGATCTTTTCAATCCCTGCTCCCTCAGCTGAATGCAGCATGTGGTCTGGATACCATTATTTGAATTAAGACAAACTTCATTTTACACAGGACATAGAACAGCCAAATTGCAACTCTGCAGTACAACTGATCTCATGGAATTTCTTTTCCTGTATGAAAGTTAAGCCAACAGAAATATTTTTGATATATTTACATTCCTGTAATTAAACCCCCACCATCCACTCACAGCTACATTTTGTAGCATTGGCAGAAATAGCAATATACAATTTCTTGACTAGATTAGCACTAGCAGGTTTTAGTGTGACCAAGGGCATGTCTACACTCCTGCGGCAGGCATTGATGCAGCAGCATCGACTGAATGGGGCTGTGTAGACGCGCCCAGTCAATGGGAGAGTGCTCTCCTGTCAACTAAATTAATCCACCTCCCTGAAAGGCAGCATTGATGGGAGACGCTCTTGTCAACGTAGCGTCATGAAGACACAGTGCTGCGCGGACATAAGTACGTCAACATGAAATATGCTAGTTATGTTATGTATCTAGCATATCTTGTGCACCAGTGTAAACCAGGCCTCTGAAGGATCACATGCCAGGTGATTACTTAATAAGCAAGGAATTAACACTTACCTTTTTTGATGTTTTTTTTATTGCTCTGGATGCTCTCCTCAACGTACTGTCCACATCTTTTGTATTTATGTCAATTGAATCAGGGTCAGTAGTGTAGATGAGGTTTTCCTGCAGACAAGCATAACCATAAGAACAGGTCCACAAAGCCACCAGCAGCTGTAATTAACCTTGCAGCTGCTGTTTGGATTTACTTCATTAACTGAAGCTAGTTACTCGAACAGTCTCCTGCAAGAGAACTTAGCACCATTTTCAAAATTAGGGTGGATCAAGGCAAACCAAGCAGGTCAAATCTGAAATAGTTAAAACAGCCAGGCCTGATGCAAAGGGCTACACACATTAGGACTATAAAGATAATGTAGTCTTGGCAAGGCAAGCCGCTCCACTGTTCTAACGGACAGATCTCGGAGTCTTCAAAGATAGGATTCTTGCTAGCTAAGAACACCTAAAAGCTAAGACCTTTGGCCTAGGTTTGTAAAAAGTGCTTCAGAAGATCCCAAGCTACTCCAGTGAATAGAGATTAACATCAATGAAGTGATTCAAAACGTAGAATCTTCAGGTGCGTAATTAAGAGCAGGG
>ML675649.1:13517190-13638111 GCA_007922155.1 Mesoclemmys tuberculata
CATTAGCATAGATTAAGACACCCATTAGAATTGAGTGGCGACAAAGACAATGAAAGGAACTGACAGATGGGTGGCTGGGATGGCTTTGCAAAGCTAACAGGATCACATCGCTGGGGGAAAAGCCCAAACCCAGGTTTGAAATGCCCCTTCTCCAGAAGGGCACACTGTCAAAGTGAGACAGTGGATCAGAAATGGCACACAAAGGGAATCTTCTGCACTAATGTCTTCATGGAAAAACGAGACTCATTTAGAGAACGGTTGTTTCTTTAAAGCAGAAAAAACTCTGATTTACAGATTGTACAGTGAAAATATAAAGTAGCATGTAGAACATTGACATCAAACTCAAGCCAGCTGCTTACTGCAGTTATAGTGCATGCATTTTCAATGGAATTGGAATGATACAAGCATATATATTATGGCAATAATTAAGAAAACGTTAGCTGGAAGGTCCCTGCCCTATTACCATTTTAAGGACTTGTTCTTTATGTCAAAGTTAGTAATTTATATTTTTTTTGGCATCTAGTCTAGAAAGACATGCATGAAATGCTTAAGGAGTGCAGGGAGAAGGCTGACACCTTTCATGGGCCAGTCTGAGGTTAAAGATGCTTTAGAGCTCTGCGCCTCACTGAGGGTATGTCTACACTGCCAAGGCTGCAGGAATTAATACAGCAGGATCAATTTGAGCGGGTCTCCAGAGACTGTTCAATTGCTCCTGGAAGTGCTCTCCGGTTGACGCCATTAATCCATTCCCATCCCCCCCAAAAGGAGTAAGGCTCTGTTGCCCAGAAGGCATCACCCGTCGACGCAGTGCAGTGAAGACGCTGCAGCACGGCAACGTAAGCTTGCGTATCTCGTCGACGTCAGTGTAGACCAGGAATTTCATACCTCAGCTCTATCAGGGTACCCATGCAGACCAACAAACGAAAGGATAATACAGTCAATTCTTGCATCCAAGTGAAAATGCCTATTGCACTGATGCAGCCTAGCAGAGAGCATTGCACTGGTATGGCTTATACTGTCGGAAGACCCAGAGGACTACTCAATGTAGACATGCCCCATTGTGTCTGTATACTACAGACCTTGGACTTATCATAATTCCTTATCCCTCACATAAGGAATTAGAATTAGCACTTTTATTTTAAAAATACTTCGGTTCTACAGACCCTAATGGTTAAGAAGGCCTCCGCAGCCCTCTTAATCACTAAGGAAGTTTCTTATTCTGTTAGTTTGTGGATATGCCAAGGCCTGGCTTTATGCTCTGCTTTAGCCAATACATGAATGTCACCAGCACTGATCCAGTATTAACCAGTTTCTTCCTATTATCACAAGGAAGCAGTCACATATATCCAAATACATTTGCAAAAAAATATTTTCACTGATAACCTAATACTAGAGAACTTACAGCATCTGCTTTACAAATTGTGTTAGCTACGTGTCGACACAGCATCTTCAGCCAATCCTCTTTAGGAGGTTCCTCAGTTGTCATCTGAAAACTGAACAGCAAGTTGTTCTGTTCTGTTGGTGGCCGTACAACCAAGGCAAAAGCTTTGTGGCAGTCTACAATTGAAGACAAACATCAAGTTCACACTGTTCCAAACAGATGACACTCAACCGTCATACAATTCTGAAGAAATAGATTTTAAGCAAGTAATCCTATGACCTATGTTTGAGTAGCAGTCTGGTTCAAGTTGAAGACTATAAGGATATTTCCACACTGCAACTAAACAGCTGCAGCTGGCCTGTGCCAGCTGACTCATGCTAGTGGGACTCAGGCTAAGGGACTGTTTAATTGCAGGGTAAGTTTTCAGGCTCAGGCTGGAAGGTGGGGGAGGGGTCCCAGAGCCTGAGCGTCTATACCACTGTTAAACAGCTCCTTAGCCCAAATCAACTGGCATGAACCAGACAAAGGTGTCTAATTGCAGTGTAGACATACCCTTAGAGGCAGTATAGTCTAATGGATAGGGAACTGGCAGTCACAAATCTTGGATTCTTTTTTCAGTTCTGCAACCTCAGGCAGATCCAGTTTCTCCACCTGCAAAACAGAGGGAAGTGACGCCAGCCCTAATTTGCAGAGCACATTGAGAAGCAGCATTGAAGTGATAGGAGGAAGTTTCCACTTGCGATTTAGTTGCAACTTAGACAGCGCTCATCACTGATTCAGAAACGCAAGTCCATTTACCCTGGTCACCAATGGATCATCCTTCTAATGTACAGAAGCCCCAGAGGCTAAATTTTATTGTCCGTCTATTCTAGTATCTTCCATGAAATTAGGCTACACTAAAAACAAGCCCTGTGCATTAACAACAGTTTTAAAAATAACTGCAGTTAAAACTAGTGGCCTCTTTCTACTACTGACACAGGAGAGTTGCCTTAAGCTCTCAAAACATAAACACTAGCCAAAAAGAGTTTGATGTAAAGACTATCATTTTAAATGAAACATTATTGTATCTTAATTTCTAAGCAGAGAATGTTTCTAACAATTACAAGCTTCTGAATACAGATTTATGGCATTGTTGCTACAGCTTTGAATACTGTGGTACGAATTGTTGCTACTGTGAAACATTAATCTAACTATGATGATCAAGTGGTAACACAAGTTAAATCTTTGTCCTCAGGTGCCGGGGATGGCTACTCTTCAGTGCCATCTTTTACATGAAGATTTGTATTTGTGGAGATAGCAGTGGGCCAAGCAACAGAAAGAAGTGCACTCAGCAGAACAAGGGCTGTGTCTAAAAGCTCTGCGGGTTTTTGGTTTTTTTAATTGCAGGTTCACTGTGCTATTTGGCCAGCTCTTTTCAATATAGCCTTTAGTGACCTTTTCAAGATCATTGGCCAGGAGGCAAACAAACAGTCTTCAAATAAAAAACTTGATTTTTATTTCAAGCCAGAACATTAGCATTTGTAGCTGTCAGTTTGAGTGTAATCACATAATTAGTTCTTAAAATATATTGTGTACACACACACACTTTTCAATGTTTTATTTATGTCCCCCCTCCCTCCATTCCACCACTGGGTTTATTAGCAACACCACCATTCCAAGAACAGACCTTCTGTCTCCCTGATGTCTAACACTTTCTTGATCTGCGAGAGAGGCATGAGAACAATATGTTTGAGAGCTGCTGGGGGCCTGGTCTGGCCATGGGGGCTCTTGAACGCATTGATAACTTTGTGCCGTTTCCTTGCAATCTGTAACGAGAGTGTGTGGTAAGATGTTTTACAATTAAAACACATAATTAAATCAAAGCTTCTCTCTAACTGAACGTTAACAGATGAAGTCTTCATTTAGTAACCAGCTGCAATACGTGGATTTATACTTCTACTTGAAGTGAAGCTGTACATCTGTTCAATTAAAGAAAAGAATCCTAGTTCTTCTGAAAAAAGAGGCATGTTCCTTGAAAGGCTTCCGGTTACCTTGGCCTGCCAGCATACTCTATGGACCTAGCCCAGTATTACAAACAGGTCCACAGAGCAAATCCGAAAAACAGCAAGTCACCTGTCCGAGTTCAAGCAGGGATGCCACCACCTGTTAGTTGTAGCCCAGTCCAGGATTTGGGTTTCCAGAGCCTTTGGACCCTCTCAAAAAATCCACTTCTCTGCAATCAGAGGGTGATTTAAGCTGTTTCATCTACAAACGTGGTAGGGTTTACTTTACCTAAGTGAGACGAGCTACTGCAAAACATGGCAAGCTCAGAGCAATGAAGGCCACAGCAGTGGAAGGTGGGTGGGTTCCCAGGAGAGAGTTTGGCAGCTGTTTGCGTTATGTTAGTATTTTTAAAATGCCTAACTGCTCTTTTCCATGTAGCCATGCACTATTTGCTGCTGGAAAGAAAGGGAAATTGTGGGTAAGTTTTTCATAAGTAGTCCAAGGTAGGGAAGAGTTTGAACACAGCCAATGCAAGCCATCTTTTGACCTAACTGGTGTCTCCAACACCACCCACACTCAAAGAAGTACTTTTCCATTTTATCTCTAAGCTTAGAGCATGCTATGTTTTTCTGCCATGCCAGATACCTAATTCACCAGCTTTCATGGACTCATTTCATGCTTATGCTCTTACTCTTCCAGTTTTGGGAGTGTCTTTTCTATGCTCTATCTGCTGCTTTTTAATAATTACTTCCTCTTCCACCTACTTTCTTCAGTGATTAACTATCTTTGCCACTCAAGATTCTGTCTCTGGATTCCTCATAACCTATGTTTACTCCCAGATCTTTCTCCCTTGAATCAACACACTGAGTTTCCAAGGGATACAGAGTTCTCACACAGCAACTTTTTTGCTCTTTGAGGACAATGGAATTCTGTTCCGTGCTCAGCTGCAAGAGGTATTATAAAATGACATGAAATGGTCTTTCACCAGAAAGGTGCAGTACTGAAGACTCTACCCCAGCATTCCAGTTGCCTACTGGTTTGGTGAGTAAGAAAAACACTAAAGTAAAGTCATTGAGCCTGGGACAGTTGCATTAAAAAAAGCAATCCATTAGTCAGAGAAACAAGTGTGGTGGTTAATCTTAATTAAATTAGACACTTGCTGCAGTTTGTTTTGAGCGGTGAGTGTACAATGAAGGCTAAAAAATAAATGAGTTTGCATGGAAATCTTGCAAGAAGTTTGATGCAGTACTAATCCACTTTAGATTCTTCCTCTCCCACAATGACCATGCATGCATTAGCAATACCCATTAAAAAAAAAAAGTCAAAAGAGGCCTCAGAGCCAAAAGTTGAACTATATTTTCTGATGAAATCTTGTAAGTTTGTACAACAAACAAAATTCCCTATTTATTACTATTATCCCAATTCATGTGACCTTATACTGAAGTGAGGAGGAGGTGGGGTACTTTGCAAAGTTAATTTCAAGACATCCCTTAGAACAGGCCATTCTATAAACTCCAGGAAGTGGAGGGCGGACTACCCCCAAAATCAAAAGCCATCAACTTATCTGCAGTGATTTGTGAAATATACATTTTTACAATAGTCTCAAAATTGAATTTTCATGGTCCATCTTCTACAATCCATGAACCTCCAAAGTAATCCTTTCTTGCTCCCTCCAAAGACATTATATCCCATCCTGGCACTTAAAGAACTTGAGATTTCTTTGCAGTCCATTCGGCTTTTGCAGTTTTATTAATAACAATCTCATGACAGAGTTTTATGTATGTGGGTTTAAGTGCATTATATCAAGACTTCTAATAAAGCTATCTAGCACAGACTGCAGAAGTGATTTTCTGTCTACTATTTCACAAAATCAATAGCTGCCAAAACCCTGACTCCAACCCATAAGGAAACATTCTGTGTACCAGTCTGATAAATATAAAAAAAAATGCTCAAGCATTTTTTTGGGAGACTTATGTTGATGTTTGCCTTTTATTAGTTTTAAAAGACAAGAGTTTTCCTCCATCATGCTGGCTGGTTTCACCAGCTCAAATTTCTTTCCCTAATATAAGACCCAAACGGTTCAAGGCAACTGTGCTGACTAATGCAGAGATTACTTGCAGCAGGTTGCCACAGCTTACAACACAGCAAGGATGAGTCACAAAGGGATTGCAGACCTCTCATTTATCTGCTGAGCTAGGAGAGATGGGCAAAAGGAGCACAAAAATCTATTCCTTCTGTTGCAGTCTGTTAGCATAAATGATGGTGCACAGGTAAAGTGCAGGGATGGTCCATGAGGAATTCTTATGATAGTCAGCAGGTGGAATCATCTGGAAACTCCAGGGTTGTTTATTCAGAGTAGGGGAAGAGTGAGTATTGGACGGGCCCAGCACAGTTAAAGTTTAGAAAGCTGCCACGGGCAAGACTAACTCAGGGCAAATGGTGCTACTCAAATCCCATGGCCTCAGCACATCACTTTGAGGCACGCAATTATTCAGATGTTAGGCTGCCCGCAAGCATAGTCTTGTGGAGCTGCCCCAGCGTTGCTGCACACGGGCAAGTGACTGGCTCACCATCTTAGCTCAAGCTACCTTATAGATGAAACTTTTACCCTGAATATCTTTTTAAAGGAAGTGTTACTGCACAGGGTGAGTAACTATAGCTCTTTGAGATGTGCCCCCTGATAGGTGCTCCACGTCAGGTTTGGATGCCCCTGTAGAGCCCTTGAACAGATTTCTAGCTTGCAGTGCACGTGTCTTGTGCCTCCTTGTAGCAGACACAAACGCTATATGGAGTGCATGGGCGAACTGCCCTCTGAGCCTTCCCTAGGGGAAGCCTGGGTAGAGAAGGAGGGTGAATAGTAGAGCATCAGCAGATGGACAGACCTCAAAGTTACTGCACAAGAGGAGTAACGTTTCCTTCAAGTAGTGTCCCTATGGGTGTTACACTTCAAGTGACTTCTGAGCACTATCCCCAAAAAGGAGACAGGAGCTTCCGAACAGGACCCAGAACTAAAGATCTTATTGCAGAGCCAAATGCTGCATTGGATCTGGAGGAGGGCGAACAGAGAAGGAAGAAGGGCCTAATGCAGGGATTCTCAGACTGAGACTCCCAAGTGGCTCTTTAATGGGTCTCCTGCAGCTCTTTGCAGCATGATATTAAAAACACTGATTTGATTATTAACCAATCAGGATGCTTTTAATATGTTAATAACTAAATTATAGTTTACAACAATACTTTGTCATTTTGCTGTGAGAATAATTATATACAAAAAGTAAATATTTCTCCTGTCATACTGTTTAAATGTCACTATATAATAATATAGTGAATGAAACAATGAATTCACACAACTCCAGCCCTTTTGGGTAATGGTGACTACTATTTTGGCTCCTGAACCAATGAGGTCTGAGTATGGATCGGAGACCAGGCAGCAGCTCTACGTGTCTGATACTGGGATATTCTTCAACCATGCAGCAGATGTCACTTGCTACCTGGCTGAATGCACTCTCCCCTCTGCTGAGGAGACTGAGCATCAACAAGTTTAGATACAACCAAATATCTATTTTGAAAGTCTTTGTCCATTCACAACATCCATCACAAGGGAGTTAGTTGAGGAATGGGAAAATAAAAAGTCAGAGTCCTTAGGGGGCACACAGTACTTCTTGTCCTAGACCCTTTTACACATCGGTGTAATAATAGCAGATGACATCTGCCATATCATCTTGCCAGCTTCAGGAGAGCCTAATTGATATGTAGTGCCACACCAGAGGGTGTTGCTGACTGCAAAATATCTAGAAGTCTGTGCTGCTGATCTTTGACCTCTTCTACAGGGATCTAGAGAGGGTGTCAGTTATTTTTCTAATGAGGTCCTGGATTTGTGTCAAGTCGGTGATAGATGAGACAGTTATGCCTCCCCCCTCTTTCTAGCAATGACAATGAAATGGGAGTCTCGGGGTGAATTCCTCCTCTATCCTAGCTGCCAGCTCCCCAAATGCCCCTTCCTGCTGTTAAAAAGCAGAGGGAGGCTGTGAAACCCCAGTTTCCCTAAAGGACAGTACCACTGGTCTATTGAATTGTTGCCAATAAGCAGGCCACAAGTCCCAATACAGCCATCGCAGGGGTCCATAAAGGAGCATGTGTGGCATACAAGGTTGGTTCCACTATCCTTGATGAGCTGCATAGTTCCTGCTGTACAAGGGCAAATCCCTGAAGGGAACTGTAGGACAACCCTTAACAGAAAAATTGAGGAGACTGACTGGGAGTCCTCTTCTTCCTCCATGTCTTCCCATGGGGGAGAAAGGGAAGCAGCCAATGAGGATGGAGGAGAGTCCTGAGCCACAGAATGGTCACTTAGAGCCCAAGGTCTCAACACCGTGATGCTCGGTACCTGACAGTAATGGGGACTCTAGTTCATCTGATAGAGAGAGATTCCTTGAGTATCAGATCCTGTGGTAATGGAAAGATTCCCATACCAATGTCACAGCCAAGATCGCAGTGGCTGGAACTGAGGGCACCAACAACAAACGAGCATACCATAGGCTGCATCAAATGCTGATGCTTGCTCAATACCAAGGCTTCTGCTTGTACAGGCATCCCCAGCTGAGCTACTTGCATCAGTGCCAATGGCTGCATTGAGGCTTTTGATGGTACCAATGGCTGAATGTAATGCTTCAGTGCCAATGACGGGGCTGATCTCAACGGTATCCTGTGCTTACTCTCCTTTCTAGTGGACAGTAGGGGCACCTTATCAGAGTGCTTCCTCTCCTTGGAGCTCTGGGGCTTCATGGGCCCACTTGTACCAGAGGAAGAGTCCTTGGCCTCAACAGCACCCTGGGAGATGAGGGACTAGTCTCTTTTGGAGCTGGCTTCTTAGATACAAAGTCTGTGCTCCTCTTTTGGGAGTCTTCCCAGAGGGGTCCATAGGCTTTTTCTTAGGAGAAGCATGATCAAGGGTTGATAGAATGCTGGATCTGTCTGGGCACAAATGTATGGGGGAGAGGAGGGAGCCCTGACTTGGATCAGAGGTTGGTTGCAGGGATGTTGCATTGCCAGCAATCTGAGCTTTATCTCCTTGTTTTTTCTAGCCCTGGACTTGAGGGCTAAACTCCAATATGGACCACTAACCTTACCCCAGACAGTGATGATACATGGCAGTTTCCAAGTCTTCCAAGGAAGTTACACAAGGCCCTGTCTGTCAGTTAACACTATATCATTTCCAATAACTTAAGCCTTCTGAAGGAGAAACAAAAAACCCAATATTTTGTCAAAGCCATTTTAAACTTTCCATTGCCCTTCTTTGGGGAGAGTGGAGTTTTCCTTGGTCAAAGTAGCTCAGCTGTGTTTTATCAGTAAATGATACTCTATTGTCTTGTGGTCTTCTTCGGGCAGACTTTGCAGTGAGTTTTAAAATTGTTTACCACGATGACTGGTTCAGAAACTTTCATTAGAGTATTCTTTACAACCTCAATCTCTTCAGTTGCACTTCCAAAGCTCAGTTCAATTTTCCCCCGCACCACACACCTCTTCTTTTTCCCCAGAAGCAATTACTGGGTATACTGCTTGTGTGGACACTTTAGACTACACAAAAATGTGTACATAGACATCTACCTGATAGACCCCATTATTTACTCACATTAAATACCAATAAGCCCCCAAAGAACCAGTATGCTGCTATGCCAGTATCTCCAGCACTTCCAGTAATGCCAGTGTCTGATAGAAGCACCAAAGTCCTGATTCACCTCTCATATCACTGCAAGCAGAAAGGAACTCCATAGATATACTGGTGTAATTATTAAAATCCAGGCGGTCAATCCAATTACAAGGTTTAACATCTACCTGAGTAAAGGGAAGTGTATGCTGACTTTTCAGACAAGTAAAATATTTAACTTGCTGCATTTTAAAAACTTTGAGAGGTACAAACAGCATTCACCCATTCAAGTGAACATTGAAAAAAACATCACTCCATTTTTTGTAAATTAGAAGACATATGCCAGAAGAATATAACTAAGTTAAACTCATTTAATTTATGTCACTGGTTTAATTTTTGTTCCAGAGAGCTACGTCCTGTGGCATAGGAACAGATATTGAAAGCACCATCCTTCAACTTTAGTGGACGCTATTATTCCATATGCTGATTCAACATAATGTATTTCACTGCCATTAAGTAGTCAGTTCTTTAGGGATATATGATAGACTGCTTTGGAAGTTTGTACAGTAGCTCCAAGAAACAGGAATATTGATAATAAGCTAATTATTCAACTCACCCTCTCGGTTTTGTATTTCTTCATAGGGTTTCTGTATTTTGGATGACTTGCTTATTCATATTAAAGTTTTCTGTGTAACCAAGCATTCTGCAACGTCACCATTCAGTGAGCATTTGCTACAGACTTACCTCTAGACAGTCATTAAACAGAAAGAGCGTGACCTGTTCCCCTCTGTCACACAGGTCATCGCCAAGTGCAACCGTTTCCAATCGCTGAACTAAGTTTCGGTGAGAAGACAAGAGATTGGCCTAAATGGTAGAAATGAGAAGCTCATTAGATAGTTTATTAGTAAGCTAGTCTACCACTCACTCAATACTGGAAGGGATTGCTGTTTCTCAGAAGCTAGGAATTCACGACAGGATGTATCACTTGATGATTGCCTGTTCTGCTCCTTCCCTCTGAAGCACCTGACATTGTCCACTGTCGGAAGACAGGATACTGGGCTAGATGGACCATTGGTCTGACCCAGTATGGCCATTCTAATGTTCTTAGAAATATAGTTTTAGGATAGTGATCTTTTAACTTTAGATATTGTTGAACGTGTATTTCAACACAAGAGTTATATAGCGGTAATCATGAAGTTAAGTATAATTTTGCCAAGAGGGCTAAGACAGTTGGATAGTCATTCTACAGGTTGATAGCTTGAGGGAAGTAACTTACTGGACATCCATCAACTTCGTAGACCACATCAAAGATCAATCTTTGTGCTTCTGTTTTCCTTTTGTCTTCATTGATGTGTCTGAGGAAGGTAGATTGTTTATCATATCATACCATACAATAAGAACAGATCACACTAAATTTAAAGGTACAAAAGTGAAATTGGACAGTCAGATATTGTTCTCAGGGCCACAGCCTTGTATTCAGTAATTGGCAGTTCAAGTTTTTTTAAAAACACATTTGATCATTTAAGTGAACTGCTTTTCCTCAATAGGATACGTACTACACCTGCAAGAGATTAGACTCTTATAACCTACAACTTCAAGATGGAGAATGCTTATATTAATACAGTTATTAACAAATCACACACACAAACACGACAGAATCTGATACTCTACCAGCAGTTTGAGTCCAGTGAACACAATTGGAAGGACATAACAATGGCTCAGATCTTCACCTGCTCTTTGACCCCTTTGACACTGGCTAAGAATGGCATAAACAGACTCTAAAAGCACTAGATCCAACCTGGGCCAAGAGGAAGGAATTCTCCAGACCACCACTGCAGAAGATAATTATGAGGCTGCTTTTGGAGGACTCTTGAAATTTCTGGCATGGGGTGAGAGGAACTTTTTTTTGGGGGGGGGGGGGAGAGACGACGACAGACAGCTCAGAGGCTGAAGTAACTTAGACAGGTTTTCACGACTCTTTAAAAAGCCATGCATAGAGCCTCAGCAACTCCACAGAAGCCCTCCAAGATTGAAATGCCCCACACATGGCTTAAACCCATCAAAGCTCCCATTCCCCTAAGCTGTGTCAATAATTTCTGTGTTACGTTGCTTGCAATTACTCTGTGGATGAACTTTCTACATTGTGAATGAGCACAGCTAAGCCCAGCAATGCAGTTAGCAATTCCTGAGTAGGAAACCCACTCAAAATTGGTCTGCCATACTAGTTCAGAAGGAAATTTGAAAGATACACTAGTGAGGCCCAAGAGGATATTTCACATCAAGAGCATTACTTACGTCATCACTTCCTTTAATGATTCAATAGCTCTCTCCAACATGCCTTTGTCTGGATTGTCTTCTGTGGTATGCTTCTTAAGGTCTACAATAGGAAAATGTTATTTAGTGTTGTAGAGATGCAACACTTGTATCATTTAGCTTTTGCTTTATTGTTCCCACGACAGGAAGACCTCTTACTTTTCATTGTTAAGTTAATGCAGCCTCATGCCCAACACAAGAAAGCAACTTGTTGGTGAATTTTCTGCTGAAGTCAGTCATGCACACTCATGGGTGTTTTCAATCACCTTTATGCTCACCTACTCTCATGCAAGAAGTGTGACTCACATGCATGCTTACTGCTAGTTCAGGCCTGCATGTTCAATTTGCATATACAGTTTCTACAATAGCTAATCACTTAAGCCATTTGCATGTTTATGTTCGGAAAAGGTTAGTTGCTTGCATTCCAATCCCAGCAACCAATATTGGACTCTTCCCTTAACATACAATTCTTGTGAAGGAACATAAAATTGAAATTTAGTCAATTAAGAAAGCTGAAGACTTTCAAGAACACTATCCTCCACATGCCAGGTTTTGTGCTTATCATCACATTCTCTTCTGAGTTTAACTTGCCGTCTCCCTTTTTTTACAGGAAGGAGGTACATTTTGTGGCTTGAAAAACCCACAAAAACAGGAGAAATATCACAATAGTCATATATAGAAGAAATTACAAAACTTGTCACAGATACAAAGTAAAATAAAACAATGTCTTTGTTAGAGAGATCTTAGGTTATATTTATAACCCTACTAGCTAGACCATTTAAGACAAGAGGGATTTTTGAACTAGAGAGCCTTTAAGGGCATCCCAAGGCCATCACAATGACTGTTACAGCAGGTAGCTGTTCATACACTAAGTCAGTCATTAGCACATGAAATGAATACAGAAAGTCGTTCATGCTATGACACTGAAATGCTCCACATGGTTTAAGTGCAAAGGTTGTGACTTTGGGAGCTGAAATATATTCAGATTTAGAACATATACCCCATTTTCACAGAGCAGAGGCTTGCCTATACCTGTATGCTGAAGTCAAGCATGAGCAATCAAATTTACTGAAACATACACAACACAATCTGGCTCTTGGCTTTACCAAGTAAGGGTATGCCTATACTGAAGCAGCAAAGTCATCACCGTCAGATCGACCTATCTGGATCGACTGAGCGGTCAGTGAAGACCCACTCAAATGATCCCGAAATCGACACTGGTAAATCACCCTGTAAACACAGTGCAGTGAAGGCGCCACACAGAAGGGAAGCAGAGCAGTTGACAGAAGATACGCAAGCTACGCTGCATAGCTTATGTAACTCCGTAGACTGCCGCCGAATCGCCAGGTAAGTGTAAACCAGGCCTATGACTGGAACATTGAAATAAGATCTTAATTCATCTCAACAAAATCCTACTAAAGTTAAGCCAACAGCAGTCACCACATTTCTTCGGCTGACCCAAAATACAGTGACAAAAAGTTACCATTTAGAAGTAAAGCAACACTGGGTAACCTCTGAACTGGTCGAATGAGTAGTTCAGCCAAACTTTGACGGCCACACTCTGGTTTAGCTTGATTTATCTAGAAAGGAGAAAATCACTGTACTTTACACCAGAGCAACATATAGGCTTTTTTCCTTCAGAAATCTAACAGAGTTAAAAAAACTGGTTCTTAAGAATAGCAGATTCTCAGTTACATTCTTGAGATATGAAACACTTAAAGCAGTACTTTCAATTTTCTTACCATTGGCACAGTTTATGCCAAAGAAAGAGAAAGACAGTATTTAAAAGTACCTATAAATACAAGTTGACAGCATGGCTGAAGTTCCTCATTACTGCAACACTTCCGAGTACTCATTCAGCACCTTTACACAGCTTTTGTTAAATCTACATCTAAAGCCCTTATTACTTAGATTAAGGTAACTTGGATGCTTACACATTTCCTTTTAGACTCCAGTGTAGTGATACATTTCCCCCTCCCAACCCCTTTGTTTCTATATCAAAAGATCCCCTTCGGGAAGTCCAAAAGGTGAGGAACAATAGCATCCTAGTGCAACCCCATCCTCCCCAACAGGTTGACAGTATATGTTAAACTTGGTCACTATCCAATTCAATTCTTATCCATCACTCAATCAACAACAGAAGCCCGTTGTTAACATTCCACACGCTGGCCTGAAAAATGATGGTGTCTGAATCAAGGAAATCCCAGGACTTTCAGATACCAGAGCTTGACCACATTCTGAATAGCCACTTCCCAAGAAGGGCAAGTTAGAGCAATAGCGGACAAGATCGTGACTTGTGATTCTTAGGAGTCTGTCCAGTAATCTTAGCGAATGTGGCTCCCTGACATCCCTTATAGAAGCATTAACATTGTCTAACAGATGACCCCAATGCCGTCCATCTTATTTTTAATAGCCATGAAAAGCCAACCTTAGAAACTCCAACCTTCTACTACACTGGAAGTAGCCAAAACTCAACCCAGGAGAGTTAAATCTCTTTTCTAGTCCAGAAAAATAGGTTGTCCATCTAACAAGCAGCAATATTCCCCCCATCTGTTTTCAAGAACTTAATCCCACACAGTGATATTAACACTATCTGGAGGTGGTGATGATAGTTACATTTCAATTGTAACAGCCTGGTTTCAGACAGACAACTAGCCTAGAGACATGAATGTCTCATGCTAGTCACAAAATGCCACATCTCGTTATAAAGGTTTGAAGAGTTACTGAGGATTATAGTTCCTAAACCTCCCATCCTACTCTAGGCCTCAAATTTACAGTTCTACAGTACCTCTCCTTCCCCTAATTGAAATCTTGGATTTACTGAGCTAGTGAATTTTTACCTTTCAGTAAACATATTCAAGACTTGCTGAAAATAAAGTTCAGTGCATAAATACCTTTAGGAAAGCATGAAACCGTGGCTTCTGTTTTTCACATTTTGTTATAGTTTCTTTGCTCATTTCAAAAAAGTTCACAAAAGGAGGGTATGTCCTCAACAAGTCTTTTGACTGAAAAAATATTGAAAAATGTTTTAAGTGCAGCCCTTAGGTAAACAAGCAAGCAGTCTTCATGTACATTCCATTAGAACACTCAAAAAAAACAAAATTTTAAAAATATAAATGACTAGTTATGACTTTCGTATGTATCCTGCATGCTACCAGAGCAATTTAAGTTTGTATTAAGCATCATATGTACCACAAGATAGAGTATGCATTGTATCTTTTATGCTTAAAGGTATTGTAATCTACATTAGGGGCACACAGCATGTGATTAGGGACTTGGGCCAAAGTTAAGTCAGGTGCCTGAAGTTGACTCCTAAACCAAGGAGGACCTGCTTTCTGGAGCAAGGTTCCCAAAAATACCACTACATTAATGGAATTTTTTAGTGCTTAACAACTCTAAATGGAAGCCTGATCATTTATTAATCTAATTTTGGATAGCCATTTTTGAAAGGTTTAACCATTTTCCACTCTGGAAAACGGAGGGTCTCACTGGTTAAAACACACCTTCCTTGAAGCAGAACTCCATTTCTTCACTGTTTTTCTTCCCCATCCCACAGAAGTGATTATAGGGTTGCCTGTGGTTTTATTTTGGGCTAAGATGTGTGAAAGTGACAGGTTTGCCTTATTATGGCCATATTTTCAATTAAGCCCGTTATTGTCAATAGTCAGCAAAAGCATGGGATAGCTGAATAGTTTCCCTAAAACTGCATTTTTCCATACCTTCATTACTGAGGGATAGGAAATCTTGGGTCTGACTAAAATAAATGAGTTGGTTTAGAATTCACATTTATTCCTCCTTCAACCACCCTGTCTCTGCCCCTCATGCCTCTCTTCACTAGGAATGAAGTGGAAGCAATAAGTACAACCACACAAATTAGGAAACTGACAGGCTGTTTTCTGGTATTCCACTGCTGTTTGAATAAACTGGGAGAACCAAGAAGTTACAGGAGAACCTCTTTGTAACACTTCAAGCCTGTTTTCTAGAGTTTGGATAAAATGTTTGTACCAAGCTGTTTGGAGCTTTAGACAATATTACAACACAAAAGAGAAAGCGGAGTCTTTACTTCTATGTGGGTTACTACATAAGCTTCCTTACTATGTCATTGTCTAAATGACAACTAAAGGATTTAACCTGGACATACTAATGAGAAAGATATACAAATATCAGTTTTAATCCAAAAGATTAGTGGCATTCCTCAATGTATTTCAGATTACATTAGGAAAAACTAGTTCACAGCTACTGTAAAAATAACTTACATATTTAAGAATGACATCACCAATACTTTTGCTTTCAGCCCAGTTAATCATAAGGTCTTCAAGGTCTTCCTGGAATATAAACAAACAATTGTATTATTTGTAAGATAATAAGCAGCCTGATTTGAAAGAGCCATGTATCTAAGTGATACAGCTTTGAAAGTTTGCAGTTAGAATTTATACATTTCTTTATTTACCACCTGACCTATTGTGTGGCAATTGCCAGGGAATCCACCACTTGCTATAGAACTGTGCTCTAGATTCAAAGCAAACATACCATACAAACATACATATGCCTAGCATTCATAGTTTTGAAACAGCTTTCCAATCATCATCTAAACATAAGCCAATGCATGGTTATCTTCCAGTCTACAGACCAAGTAACTATATATGTGTTAACTCCTTCATTCTCAACAGGATGTTCAACTCCTAACGATGGTAGTTAGGGAAAAGGGTGCGTGAGATTGAAAACCTTTCACAAGACAAGCTATCATTTAGATGTCCACTTTCCTTTCCTTCCTACAGCTGCTGCCATCATTAAGGCCTCAAGGACTACATTATGGTTCCATAGATGGAAAGACTCTCAGGCGGGAGGATGCAAAGGATCCTAATCATTGCCAAATGTACTTTCAATGAAGTAATTGCCAGCCCCAGTGACCGAAGGTGCAACAGTTTGGCAGAAAAGGACCTGGGGGTTACAGTGGACAAGAAACTGGATATGACTCAACAGTGTTCCCTTATTGCCAAGCAGGATAATGACATATTGGACTGCATTAGTAGGAGCATTGCCAGCACATCCAGGGAAGTTATTATTTGCCTCTATTTGGCATTGGTGAGGCCATGTATGGAGTAGTATGCCCAGTTTTGGGTCCCCCACTACAAAAAGGATGTGGACAAGTTGGAGAGAGTCCAGCGGAGGGCAACAAAAATGATTAGGGGACTGGAGCACAAGACTTATGAGGAGATAGTGAGGGAACTAGGCTTGTTTAGTCTGCAGAAGAGAAGAATGAGGCGGGATTTGATAACAGCCTTTAACTACCTGAAAGTGAGTTCCAAGGAGGATGGAGCTAGGCTGTTCTCTATGGTAGTAAATGACAGAACAAGCAGCAATTAGGAAAAGGCTTTTCATTAGGAGGGTGGTGAAGTGCTGGAATGGGTTACCAAGGGAAGTGGTGGAATCTCCATCTTCAGAGGTTTTTAAGCTGTGGCTTGACAAAGCCCTGGCTGGGATGATTTAGCTGAGGTTAGTCCAGCTTTGAGCAGGGAGTTGGACTAGGTGACCTCCTAAGGTCCCTTCCAACTCTAATATTCTATGATTCTACTCCAAAATGTCCTGGTTAGAAGCCAGTGTTGGTAGGACTCTGTGGGCTAATGATCACACTGAAAATGCTTTCACTCTGCTGAATAGGCCACCCTAGTAGAGGCTTTTTACTGTAGATGATACTTTTTGGACAGTTGCCAAACACCACTCTTCTTCCTCATTCAGCCCTGAAGCAGTCCAGTCCTGAGACGCAATGAGCTGAGCTCAGGTTGCAAGGTGTGGCCTTTGTTCTTTCTGGACTGACTAAACCCCAGAGCCTGACAGCTTTCTCCTGTGGGGCCTATGCCCATTCTGAGATAGTTCTGCTGCCTCAAAGAAGGGAAAGGCTGAACAAAGCATGCTGCGGATAGTACTGTTGCTGAGAAAGATGTGGTATTAAACTGAGCTCAGACTCCAGCCACAGGTGGTAAGACTGAGCTGAGGGATGGTTGGGGTGGAGTTGCCTCAGATAGTCAGAGAGGTGGCAGCCATGAGGCACAAGTGCCACCCCTCTACATGTACTGCTAAGCAAAATTCTTCAGCTCCAATGCACAGGTGCAGATGCACTTAAGTGTCCGCATCAATGTGAAGAAGAATCTGAGAATGTACTAACTAATAAAACTTAACCACCACAATTAACACTAGAACCACACTAAATAGTAAAGCTATAGTGAAGAAAGACATGAAGTTCTTCTCAAGAGAAGTATCCAGGTCCAATGGATTCTGATGATTCACATACACCTGCTACTGGAGTTGGAAGTAACTGAGGTGGCAGAGGATGCTATACCCCCTTTCATACTCTCACTCTCCAAATTGTCAGGAACACAGAAGGGAGGCATAGGACAAGCACGAGCAGTCTAACAGGCAATGTTTGAGAAGGTTCCACTATCTGAACTGCACCCACACCAGTGCATCCCGTGAGCAGGAATATGAAGAGGACATTGACTGAATTAACCTCCAAACAGCAAGGCTACTATAGTGATTTTATTCACTTTCATAGTTATTCCATTAAAACCTACAATGTAAAAACAAAAAACAAAAAAAAAAAACAAACAAACAAAATGCTGTATACTTCCACATCAACTGCACCAGAGCACCAAAGAAACCTCACCCATACTGCCAACTTTAGGTCCAGCATGCCACACACTACACAGATTTATACTCATTTGCTGATGTCAGAGCTAGGAGTGTGTTAGCACTCCAGATGCACCTGAACTGCCAATGAAAAAGGACCATTGTACAGTTTGAGAGGTTCTCTGTTTCTACAGTGTTCCATTTGGCAACTAGGATTGATGATCCTAGGCCTTTGCACTTGCCCATGGCAAAGACTGTAAGTCATATGAGTGTCTTTTTCCTGTGCTGCTCTTCCTTTTCATAATGACTAAGGAAACAGAGGAAAGAGGCAAGTATCCTTCACTTCCCAGACCTTAAGTTTAGTACCATCTCCTTGCAGGTGTGTGTTGGGGGCTACTCAGTTAATGCATTGATAAATATGGCCCCAAATTACAGTATCATTTCTAAGATTATTAAAAGTTAATTTGAGAAGGATGTAAGCAATCTGAAATCCCTCTAATCCAGATTATTCAAATATGAATCAGGACTCAAAACCCAAAGTAATGAAAAATGGCATCTTGCAGTTGTATACTAAGTTTTAGGAAAGAAAAACAAACTATAAAAGCAAACTTTCTTCATTTGATTAAAATTTCTCTCTCAATTCATCAGGAGAGTCAAAGTTATGGCTCCTTGTTCTGCAAGATTGCAGCAAAGTGCTTAGTCTAATTTAAACAGCAATTTGCATATTAAGGAGTGCAAACTAAGAGTAGAGACTTAGTGATGCAGGCTATATTCTACCACAAACTTCAGCCTATACTCAGCTCCTGACTAATGTCTCCATAGATAGTTGCTTTTGAAAATCTTGGTGTAAGCCAAACCTTGTGTGTGGCCAACTCAAACACACTTTTTAAAGGGGGATTAAATTACACAAAGCAATGAATTCCAATCCCCTCTGAGGCTGAGTCTACACTGATGGCGGCAAATTCGCCGCCATCACATCGATTGCTCTGGATCGACTGAGCGGTCTGTATAGACGCGCTCAGTTGATCCAGGAAGCAACGCACGAAAACCACCCCCGTAAGCGGAGTAGCGCTGCATCGAAGGGAGCGCTGTTCCCTTCAACACAGCACAGTATGGACGCCATGCAGAGGAGACGCTGCAAAAAGTCGATGGGAGATACGCAAGTGATTTACGTCACTTGCGTATCTCCTTTTGACTGCCGCCGAATCGCCAAAGTAAGTGTAGACTGGGCCTAAGAAATCTACTACTGGGCACAGAAAAATTGAGGAGCCCTTTCAAACAAAAAATAAAACACAGACACACACTTCTAGTTATTTGTCAGTGTCTTGTCCCTTTACTTTAAGGGGAATTGCTGGGTGCTCATCAGTTTGGAAAGTTACCCTAATGTTAAACTATTTTTTGAGAATGTGGATCGAGATCATCAAGGACAAAAAGAATCCACAGCTGCAGAGAGCTATTAAGATGGAAATGAAACAAGCCAGCCTATGGAGTAGAGTGGAGTGATCTGAATGAAGAGTTCTGCAAATATCTACTGTTAAATGATCTGAAGTCTTCTACATTTAACCTACAAGTTCCACCTCCTTATACTACAGAGCCTTTTCTCCTGCAGGATCCTAAAGCATTTTAGGCTTGCACATCACTCACCAATCCTGAAATACAGCCAACTCAAGGTGGAACATGGCAGCCAGAAATTCTGAACCAGATGGCATTATACAACAGTAACAAGCAAGTTAAGAATAGCCTCTCCAATTGAGTGCAACAGATGTTGATTTTTAATGTGTACACAAAAGATAGTAACTCAAGGTGGAAAATAACTGATGGTATGGAGGGAAAGAGATAAACATGACAAAACTAGCCTTTATTTTAGTGTGCACATCAAAGATGTCTGGAATGCTGCCAAATATGGTCTTAATCTCTTCCTGAGCAAGGATAGGTCCTCCAAGCTGCCCTTCCTTTTCCAATGGAACTTGAAATAACTGAAAGAGTAAGCAGAAAGCAAAGTAATGGATTAAAGTTTTCATGTTCAAGAGAGTGTGTACACACATTGATCACTGTTAAACTTGAAATAATATTGTGAGGGAAAGATTTGCTATGTTTTTTTTTCTGATCACGTTTTCTATCACCACAACCTTGAGAAGAGGATCCTGTTATCCCCACACTTCATTAGAATGTCTTGCATCATGCCACAAATACTGGGTTTGAGGATACAAGCATTAATTCATCCATTACCAAAGCCATTCAAGTCTATAAACACATTAGAAAAGTAGGGCAAAAGCTTATGCTATAGTAGCATGCCTAATTAAAACATCATATTTAAGCTCATTCTTTAGTTCATAATCAGCTACCGCAATGGAAATTGACTAAAATCTTGAATGCTATTAAATGTATTGTTTGTAGATTTTTTTTTTTTTTTTTAAAGGAATTCTGAACCAATTCCTTTTCTGAAATCTTACATTTCTCGCTCCAGCTCCTCACTAGAAAGTTTTGGAATGAAGTCAAGAAAAGTGGAGTTCTTAATAAATGCTTATCAAGTATTTTGAGATCTTCCAAGAGGAGGCTCTATCAAACTGCAAGTTAGTGGTGCAATTAAAACTAAACAGTAAGACTCATCTAGATACAGTAACAAATCTACAAACTTACCTGAATGATTGTTCTCAGAATATCTACATAGTTACTTTCTGTCTGATAGAGTTCCTTCGCAACCTGCCATCTTGCAGACTGCTTTGGAGGCAGAGGAGTTGAATTTTTGGAAGGCTTTGCACATGATTTTGGGGTTTCTAATGAAAGTGAAAGAGACAGACAATTTTAGAATCGTATTAAAATCTTTCCAGAAAGTTAAAGTCCACTGTCTTTGAAACGGATTCCCAAGGTTATCAGAAAGAGATACCAACTTATTTTGTTAAAGGAATTCCTTCAAATAGCAAGACATTTTTGAAAAGTTATATTATCCTTTTTGATGCAAGGAGAACATTTGTTGTGTTAGTGGGAGACTTTCTTTGGTCCAAACTTAAACTCCTACTATTACCATCAAATGTCCTAGGACATTCACTCTGGGTAGGGAGAGTACTGTGATCAGTTTTCAAATTTACTATTTTATATTCTATAGGATTAGTTCTCAAAACTGGCATAACACTCACTGGTGGTTCACAGAGCTGCCTGCTCAGCTCATATGAAGCTACATCTCTATTTTTAGCAATTGAATGCCATTTAAAAAAAAGCAAGTATTTCCCTCTGTTACTTTTTCATGTAAGCATGTGTCATAAGACAAAAAATTGCCAATGAAAGGGTAGGTGGCATATATGAAACTCTAAGATATGGTCCATATTATGCAAAACCTGAAAACCACTATCCAATAGGAGAGGATCCTAGAGAACCCATTGTGCAACTAGTGGTGTTCTGAATACAGACCGTTACATTGATTTGGAGTATTGTGTACGTTTTGAAGACCAACAGAGTCACACTCAAAACTAGAAGATATACATTTAATAATCACACTGCTTAGAAGAGCAGTTTAAACCGGATTTTTCTGAATTTGTACTGATCAATTTCAATACCACTGTGCCTGCAGCAAGTATTCTTACCTGCTATCAGAGCAGCACTGGAATAACTGAAACTGGCTTTTGAAGCGGATGGCTCAGAATCCCCTACTAAAATGTTAATCTCCTCTATCAAAGACGTTTGATCTATAAATCTACACTCGTCCTTGCAGTCCTCCTCCTGATGACTATGCCCGTAGGTTACTTGATGGACATAATCGCCGATGTTCAGATGAGTCAGGTCGTTCATATTTATATCTGTAGCATTTCCAGCTCTCACTCTCATATGTTGGAATTGGAATTTATTTTGGAATCCAAGTTCTAGGAGTTGACTAGCTGTGGATTTTGCAATTTTCTCTCTTCCACAAGAACCATATGCAGCTTCTTTGTTAGTTAATTGGTCAACATAAGTTAAGCAAGTTGGCTCTTCATAATCTTGTGCCATGTTATTTGTCCCTACAAGGTGTTCACATGAACCAAAAGTATCTTTCAAGGCTTCAAGATAATTTGGTCTTACAGTGGGCTTGCTGCATTCCTTTGGAAAAAGAACCTTTTTTTGGAGATTTGATACTGTCCCTTTTCCAGGTGTGCTATTGCTTAGGCTTCCAGGTGACTTACTGCTAACTACCTTGTTCATTTGCTGTAGACCGTCGACAGGATTCGAACACTGCTTTGGAGTAACATTATTTAGAAGCTGATATTTGGTAAGTGTATATTTTTTCATTTTCCTCCATGTTTGACTATATCTACTGACATGACGACAGCTGACCTGGCCTCTACTTGTGTCTGAACGCCTCATTCTTATTCTGCTCTCTGAATAATTTGAAAGGGATAAAGCCTGTAGTTACTTATACTGTAGCATAACTAGTAATTTTTTCTACTTCTATAATTTGCATAGAAAGAATACCGCTTTAAGCACTCATAAGTTTGGTTAAACCTCTTTCAACTATACCTCCATTAGCAATGCTGGAATCTGGTGTGTTAGAAATATCCAATAAAGACCCCATAGAAAGGGAATGCTCAGCTGATGGACGTTTCCGAGGAGGAAATGGTGACATTTCAGTTTCTCTGGTCAGCTGCGCAAGAGTCTCTCTCAAGCGACGTCTCTTGCGATTGCTATTTGGGGTATTCAGAGAAAGTTGTGATACAGAATTTTTGAGTTCAGGACTCTCTAGCTGTAATTAGATATGAAAACGCAGGTTAGTACTTTTACTCACTACCTCCAACTTGATTCTGTATAGGCTACAAAAAGAGAGATACATAAAGATTACATGAGACAGTTGCCCCCATTTCTCTGTAAGGTCAGAAAAAAATCATTGGAAGTTTTATATAGTAAACATGTTAGCAGTTTAAGACACTATAGTACCTCACATTATTCAACAAGATTTTGTTTTTTAAACAAAGGCTAATATGTATTTGTTTTTCCAGATTTAAAAATTCTGCACTGCATAATTACAAGACCACCTAAATTGAGCATAAAGTGAGCAATGTGCAAGTAAATCACATTTAAGGTTTGATCTGAATACTTCAAGACAACCTTTAAGGAATTTTAGAAACAGACTATCATGAGTTATCAGCATCCAAATTAAGCCCTAATCCTGCAAATTTTTACACATGGGCTTAACTTTATTACTTTAAGTAACCCCATCAATTTTAGTGGATGACTCACAATAGTCAACTTAAACAAGCATTTACAGGATTGGGGCTTTTAGATTCAAAATATTACAAAGAAACAATCCTAAAGGTCAACATACCTTTTCAAATAAGTACATGGATTCTCCAGCTCTGGCATCCATCTGAATGCTTCCCCAGAACCACTACATGGGGAAAAGAAAGTGTTTTCTGTAACTTGTTTCAAAACTTAATAAGCTTTTTGACCTGTGATATTGAATATCTTTTACATGTCTGCAAAAATCCTCAAAGTGTTAACATGCTTGTTCAGAATATACATTATATGCAATACAATTGTGGCTTACATTACTGAATGATTTTAAAAAATAGTAAGAACTTCTGTTAATACTAACCTCTTGCTTTACAACATAAAGTTTCTTTGAAGGCTCAAATGGGAGATCTTTTACTGTATTTTCTTCAACAACCAGATGTGTGCACCGTTCATCACTAACTGGCAAGTACTGCCCTCCTAGAGTAAGAAAATAAATCAAATTAACTGAAGAATTAAGTATATATAGTTTTGCCAAGAGATGACTTTGCAGTAGTATCAAGGTCGGGGGTAAAGAAGAGTAAGAATTAGAGGGGAGGAGATTAAAATGAAGGAGGAGTTGGTCAGCAAGTTTTGAGACAGCTGCATGCTGGCTCCCCCAGCACACACCACTCTGGAATGCAAGTAGTGCCAGCAGACATTCTATTGCAGTACAACTTGAGGGGACAGCTTCAATAAGCCAAGGCGCACCATTTATGTAGCGTTAATCTACCCCTCTCCCCAAGTTCACAATTTCTGTTACGACGAAAGTTGTGTGAAGAGAAGATAGAAATCTCTTATTCTCCTGGAGCTCAAGGGGCAGCAGTGATATTTTTTTAAAATAGTTTGGAGAAGGTCTTAGAACAAGCCTCCAGGAAGACTTTGCTCCTAATGAGCAAGCCATAATAGCTTGCCTGAACACAAGCCATCACAGATTGGAAGCTGTGCACATTACAAAGCTAGCTATACCACCTGGGCTAAAAGGACATTGAAAGAGGGCGACACCTCGCATCTGTCTTGATAAAAAGCTCAGTTGCATAATGTTTGTAAGATAATAGCTGGTGCAGTTCTATAGAATAGGCAACAAACTTTAGGAGCAAAATGCTACATATACATAGCCCTGTAAGAACAGACCTTAAGCGAATTATTGTGTCAGACAAATATTTTCGTTATGTTGTATTACACTACTGAAGGGAAACAAATATTTGGCCACAAGTTCTATACAAATTATTTTCTTATAAATATATTACAACAACATTTGTGAGCACTACATGCTTCAAGTAACACTTGAACAGATATTTGTGGAATGCAACTTTGAGCTTCAAAGAAGTTAAACATACACACTGCATATTTACATGACCAGCTTTCCAAAGTTAAAACTTAGCCAATAGATGTGTGCATGCACACACACACGGGGCTGAGGTGGGTTGGAACTGTAATAAAACAGCAGTTTTGAATCCACAGCTTAACAGAAAAAGATGGCAATTTGGCATGGAAAGCTTTTGCTACATGCTTTTGCCCAATGAGATCTAAAAAGCTAAATGTAACTTTTACACGCAGGTAGATGTAAACAGGTCTTGCACTTAAAAAGCTAAATGTAGCTTTTTAAGTGCAGGACCTGTTCACATCTACCTGCGTGTAAACAGTCAACATTTTAGTTTCATGGGCATATTTTAATAAAAGTTAAAAATACATTTCCTATAAATTCCATTGTGAATGTGATCCAATTAACAGAAACTTTAACAACCACCTTGCATTTTTGTCATTTCTTCCATGTTAATTCTCTCTTCATCAGAAAATCCAAAGAAACTTAACACGCAGTCCTGGAATGGGGGAACCTTGAACCCATTTCTGAATTCCTCATCAGCTGCACTGAAGTCACTTAAAAATAAAATATTCATTAAAACCAGTTGGATATTTATAGTCACTCTTTACTATACAGAAACTTGTTTTGTATCATGGAAAAAGGTCTAAGTTCAGTTGGTTTGGGTTTTTTTTGAACACTTACATTTCATTCCTTCTCCCCCAAGCCTTGTAAATCCACTCAGCTTTCACAATAGGTGTTCCCAGACTCACAGCAAGCTACAAGGAGAAGGAAGTCAGTAGCTATAAGTTACCTGTCCATTTAAATTCTTCCCCACACTTCAAAAAAAGACTAAATAGCATTTCTGATTTGCAAAACAGGTATTGTAAAAAGAATTAAGTTACTCCTCTGAGAGACCGATTTGCAGAAAAGTTGGGCTGACAGGACCTTTAGAGGTATCTAGTCCAGTCACACACAGACCATCCCTGACAGTTCATCTAATCTGTTCTTAAAAAGCCAGTGACAGGGATTCCCCAGGTAACATATTGCAGTCCTTAACTATCCTTACACAGAGAATTTTCTTAATATTTAGCCAAAGCCTCCCTTGATGCAAAGTAAGAGGATTATTTTTTGTCCTACTGCCAGAACAATTGATCACCATCCTCTTTGGAGCCATCCTTAACACATTTGGAGACTTATCAGAGCCCCCACCACCACTGTTCTCAACACTAGACACACAGTTTATTTTGTTAATTTTTTCTTCATAGTCATGTTTTCTAAACTTTTGCTCACTGTTGTTGCTCTCCTCTGGACTCTCTCCCATCTGTCCACCTCTTTCTTTGAAGTGTGGCACCAAAACTGGACACAGTATTCCACCTAAGGCCTCACCAGTGCCAGATAAAGCAGGGCAATTTATCACCCCATGTCATCATATGATCCTCCTGCTACTACACTCAGAATATCAGCCTTTTTCACAAGGGTGTCACGTTGTTGGCTCATTCAATTTGTGATCCATTTATAATCCCTAGTTTATTTTCTGCAATACTCTGTAGCCACTTATTCCCCATTTTGTATTTGTGCTTTTGATTTTTTTTTCCTTCCCAAGTGAAGTACTTTGCACTTGTCTTTACTAAACTTCATCTTCTTGATTTCAGACCCATTCTCCAATTTATCAGGGTCTTTTATAACTGTCCTCAAAAGTGCTTGCATCCCTTTCCAGCATGATGTCATCCAAAAATTGTACAAGTACACACACTATTCCATTATTCCCACTATTACTGAAAATATTAGATAATGGAGCCAGAGCAGACCCCTGTGGGATCCCACTACTTCAGTCTTCCCACTTTTACAGCATACCATTGATAATTACTCTGAATGCAGTCTTTAACTAGTTATGCACTCCCACCTTATAGTATGCCTAACTGCAGATAATCAAGCGGTAGTATAGATCAGTGTAGTTAGAGCAAATATCTTTACCCATGTACAGATTCAGAAAACCACAATGTCCATTTCAACATCTACCCGGTAAATGTGAGCACTAAGCTGTACCCCATTTACAAGATAGTTGGAGCCTGAGGAGCATTATCCAGTGAAAAAAGTTTCTAAAGCTGTCTCTATACTACAGACTTTACAGCGGTAGAGCTGTACAGCTGCAAATGCATCACTGTAAAGTCTGCCATGTAGCCGCTCTATGCTGATGGGAGAGAGCTCTTCCACCAGCATAATTAAACCACCTCCAACAAGTGGCGGTAGCTATGTTGGCAGAAGAGCATCGCCCATTGTTTTTAAAGTCTGACATCACAGAAACAAAGAAATACTGAAATCTTTAATCCTTTGGCATTTACTTTCCGTTAGCCCATTTTCTGCATCTGCTCCAAGTTAAAATAGAAGGAAAGATTTGAAAATGTCGATCTACACTGAACAACTTTTCAAATCCAGTCCCTGAAATGCAAACTCGAGTTCACATACTCTGAATTTGTCTCCTTGTGTAGAATTAGCCACTAGATGTGTAACTTTTGAACTGAAGTCCCTCCGAATAATTCCGCCCATATGATGAACCAAGGTCACCAGCTTAACCTGAAGAGCAAGAGTCAGAAAGTAAGAGAATCAATATACTTTTTGAAACATGCAGCTGTTAACCAAGGGACAAAAGCAAGAGTTGCTTACGTTACAAGTTATAGTGGAACTAAACTTAAAGCAAAGCTTTTGCATGTTCATTTAACCTGTACTGTTGCAGTTACGAAAGGAGTTAGTTTTAAAACAAGACATGGTTGGCAAGGCATAAATACTTGGAAGTATTTAATATATAATCAAGAATCATCCAAGCCATCATTACTGTAGTTTCAGCTATACAGTAAGTAGTTCATAATGCTTCACAATCTCATCCCCTCAAAGTCAAATTTAGACAGCAGCTCATAAAGCAATCAAAGAAGATGAGTTCAGACATATCACAGCCTACTGTAACGTAGCCACTTTTATGGATAGACTTGGCAGCTGTCTTTGGATTCTGTGCTATTAGAAATAGCATAGAAATGAAGGGGAACATACGTGGCTGAAAAAAAACAGGGGTTTAGAACAAATGAATGTGGACTGCTCAATTTGAGTCTGGCAGGACGTCAGAGTTAACTCCTAGCTCTTGGAAGATAGTTTTGGCTCTGTGCTTCATGCATTTGCCAGCATCTCCAGCAATACAGTTCCCCCTGATGCCATGCCAGAACACTGGTTCAGTAGTGGCTCATGATAGTGATAGACACTAAGCAAATCATCAATTTCTTGCAATATCTGGGTTTTCCTTCAAAAAGTACTAACTAGGCATGATGCTGCTTAACTATAGTTCTGACAAGATTATTGTTTATGGTAGTGACACTCCAAATGCTCTAAACAGGGTCTCCAAGTTTTACTAGAGTGTACTCAAGAGCATGTACATAATCCAACACAAGTGACAGGACAAATCAATGCCCTCTAAAGGTCCAATCTGGTTTGCATGCAAGCCACTGAGTCCCACTGTCTTCAAACAGGAGCAGGACCGAGTCTTAAGTAGCCCCTAGAATCAGAATTCTGTACTCAGAACACTATTGAATGTTGTACACTAGAGCTGATGTAACAGAAGACTACCCTGAACATAGTTACATGAACGTCACTTAGCCCAAGAAAGGTGAGGGGACAAGGGAATAAGACAAAAAGAATCTTACTAGTTCTTCTTTCCTCCTGAATCCTGTAAAGCACAGCACCAGATTCAACATACTTGCACAGTACAAGGGACGACATGAGAAAGGTAGAGGCTGAAAACAGATAACGGGTTTATTATAGTAGCCAGAACCACAAGCTTTATTTAAACACAATACTAAACAAAGAACTTAGGCAATGGCTCTACAGTACTGTAACTTGGTTAAAACGCACTGATATCAATCAACAAGACTCACTGTTCTCTGGAATGCCTTGAAATAGGAACTGCCACCATTTTGGTGAAATGATTGACATCTCTCCAGTATATGCTGAAACAGTGCCGTAAACTTTTTACCGTTGTGACCCTATGTTTCCTACAGGATCATATAATACACCTCTTCTTGTCCTATAACAGAGCATTATTACCCCCAACCACTATGATCTTTTTCTGCACCATACAGCAACCATGTTGCACACACATCCCTGGCACTAAAGCTGTCTTTTCTTCATTGGAATATTGCACTGAGTGAGTACTGATCATTGCATATTACTAACACTTGAAATTAAAGTTATTAGTATCTGTATTTCCTTAAACCTCTTCTTGGTGCAGAGAAGCTTTACCACACTTTGTATCAAAAAATCTTATTTTGAATAATCTTGTTCTTCATCACTGCCAGCAGTTTCAACAACAATATATATATTATTTTTTTAAAGGAGTTAACTGGGTTTCTCAGGACTTAACTTCCTAGTAGCTTCCCCATTCTCAGAAAGGCACGCAAATAGTGGTATTTAAGAAAGGGTAGGGAAAGTAATGAAGGGGGTTCATATATCTGCCAAGGCTCTTGAAAGTGTTATGAAAAAAAATATTATAAATTAAAGCTTTGTCTACCCTACAAAGTTATACTGCTTTAACCACCTTAGGTGCTCCAATTGATAATGCAAATAATAGTATACTAGTCTGGTTAAAGCAGTACCATCCCTCTAGCGTGGACACAATTACGCTGGCGTAGAGGTGTTTATACTAATACAGTGGCTCTCAACCTTTCCTTACTACAGTACCCCTTTCAAGATTCTTATTTGTCTTGCATACCCCCAAGTGTCACCTCACTTAAAATACTTT
Organism: Mesoclemmys tuberculata; assembly: GCA_007922155.1. Lineage (NCBI taxonomy): Eukaryota > Metazoa > Chordata > Testudines > Chelidae > Mesoclemmys > Mesoclemmys tuberculata. Next base: position 13,546,463 of record ML675649.1, read on the forward strand.
CTTACAAAAATCAGACATAAAAATACAAAAGTGTCACAGCACATTATTACTCAAAAATTGCTTACTTTCTCATTTTTACCATATAAACAACAAAATCAATCAGCTGGAATATAAATATTGTCCTTACACTTCAGTATATAGAGCAGTATAAACAAGTCATATGAAATTTTAGTTCACACTGACTTGGCTAGTGCTTTTTATGTAGCCGGTTATAAAACTGGGCAAATATCTGGATGAGTTGATGTACACCCTGGAAGACCTCTGCGTACCCCCAGGGGTATGTGTACCCCTGATTGAGAACCACTGTACTAGTATATCTATTCCTGTACATAAAAGGGAATAAACTATATGGTATAAGGCAGCTTTTATACCAGCATAGCTGCATCTATACTAGGACTTTTACTGGGGTAACTATTTTGGTTAAAAACCCCATACCACTAACCAAACTAGTTATACCAGTAAAGCTTCCAAGTGTAGGAAAAAGCATTAGACCTGGTCTACATTTCTCTGGAAAGATAGCCAATGGATTAGGGAAAAGTGATTTGTTAATATAATTGAGTAGTTTGAGCTACTTTCAAAGGCTGACTTGGCAGTTGTAAACCACTCACTCTGCATTTATGGCCTATTTTCCAGACGTTCTGAGCATCAACAAATACAACTGAAGTTAAATAGAGCCACCAGTGTTTACTACTTAAAAAAAAAAAAAAAAAAGGCCATAAGTATGTAGTGAAACATTCAGATGTCAATGGTCAGGATTCTGCACAGAGAAAGACTGATACAGCTTTCAGCAGTTCTTCAAGTTCAGAAGAATTAGAAATTCAGAATAGCTGTACAATTGCAACACAAGATCTTCATCTATATAAACAATAAAGAAAGCTGTACTGCAATTTAAATGAAATGTCTACCACTGGAAGAAAGTCACACAACTCATGTATTGCCAATAATACTAACACGTAAATGTCTACCTACAAATAAAGTAAAATAGGACATTTGCTTTCAACTGAACACTTACTTCTCCTTTTTGAGCACAATGCAGTACTATTGGAGGGCCAAGAACTCGACAGTCAAATTTGCACAAGTTGTCCAAGATGGAATTCTGAAAGTCTGCTACAACGAAGACGGTCTCAAATTCTGGAGACTCAGAATCCCCAAACGCTTCCACCGATTCCATCTTTATATAGGGCACTTTAATTTCCTTAATTTTTTCACACAGTATTAAAACAAAGCGTCATTCATGCAACATACATAGTAAATGAATGTCAAAGTCTTGAAGTGTTAAAGTGATTTTTATTAAATTCCTCTAAGATATCAAAGACACCTTTCACCCATGTTCTAAAAGTTATAGATTCTGCTTAAAGATACAAAAAAACCAAAACAAAATCACTTTTGTATATTTCTAGCACCAAACCAGTGATGATCTAGGTTTCTAAAATTATTTCTGATTCTGAATTTAAGGAATTGTTTGAGAGGTCCAAAGTATTTGTTCTGATATTTAATTGTTTTACCTCTGTTTAGTGTATTTCCTCAGGCTTTGGAGGTTCAGTGATAGAGTATTTGATCAAAAAAATATCTGGATACAATTGTTCTTGTACAACAGAAAATGTTTTTCTTTCAGGTCATCTGAATTTAGAGTATTTATTTTGGACTCTGTCACTAAAAACAGACTCAGTTTAACTATTTTAGTTGCAACTTGCAGACCGAAAGATTCTATAAAGAAATGTTTCATGCTGCATGAAACTAGACTTTATATTTCCAAAGATTTAACCACAGGCTGCTCTGAATCTGGAGGCATTAGGTCCAAGCTCCATTTTTTAGACTTCTTCACATTAAGAAACAAAAATAATCCGTACAGAATAGTTCATGCACCTGCCTTAAATTGCAGCTCTTTCACTCTTGAATCAGAAAGGCATTTTAACGGATTATGAAGCTAGTTCACAGCAGAAACATATGAAAGCTTTGTCTAAATATAAGCAAACATTTGGAGATTATATAATTTGAGAGTACCATACTCTAGTTACAGAACACATTAAGTATATCCATTATGTTAGTTCAGGGGTTCAGAACAGACATTTAAGCAAATTGCACAGTTTCAAATTTGATAAGTTTCTACTCAACTAGCTTCAAACTACACTATAGGAAACATTGTCTATTGAGCCTTTACCATACAAGTAGTCAATTACTTTTTGTCCAGGTCCAAATTTCTTGGTCAAGGTCCAGATTCCAGAGAAAATAAAAAACCCCAGTAATGATAAAAAGATTTCAGGGACCGTTCAAAAGCATCTGGTGATCCAGATTCAGCCTCTGGTCTGCCTCTTGACTACCCCTGCTTTATTGCATCCAAAAATCATTGTATCAGAAATCATGAAGGTTAAGTGTTTGTGCACTCCATTCCCAGTGAAGTGCAACATGCTGCATGCAATCATATATGCATAGATGCCTGACATACCATATGAATTATACTTTTTATTAGTTTTTCTTCCGATTTACCAGGATTAGTTTCCTTTATCTTTATAACAGGGACTTCCATTATCTTAATGGTCTGTGAAAGAGCAGAACTTTGGTATGAGATTAAATTACATACATAAAGTTTGCCACAACATTCTCATTATAGTGAATGCTTTATGTTAAAGCCACATACCTCCAAGGCTTTCAAAAGTTCTTCATGTTTCCCAGCTTCCTGAACTAAAACCACTCTGGTTTCAATTTGAGGCATGTCCTCTGTTTGGGGAGGGAAAAATTGCAATATTCATATCCAATAGCAAAATCTAATCCTAGTGTTAAACAAGCCATAAAATAGGGAAACATGCTAAATCCACGCTGGTATCTTGCCAAGATACATAGCCTTTTCTCAAACCAGGTGTTATTTACCAAGAATAGTCCAACTCTAAAGACTAATGCTACCTCAGCAAGCTTCTTCTTTAAGCCAATGGATTATACAGTGAAGTCATAGAAAGGTAAATCTGGAAGGGATCTCCTGAGGTCACCTAGTTCAACCCCACATGCTAAGGCAGGATTAAGTAAGACTAGATCACCATTGACAGGTGTTTGTCTAACCTGTTTCCACAGCCTCCCTTTGAAGCCTATTCCAGTGCTTAATTTTGATCCTTATTAACGGAATTTTTTTGTAATATCTAACCTCAATTTCCCTTGCTAGTTTAAATCCCATTACTCCTTGTCCTACTTTCATGAACATAGAGAACAAGTCATCACTGCTCTCTATGCAACAACCCTTAACAGTCTTCAGACATGTTATTAAGTCTTCTCTTCTCTTCTCAGTCTTCTCTTCTCAAAATTAAACATACCGAGTGGTTTGGGTTTGTTTGTTTTTTTAAATTAAGCTCTCCTCATAGATCAGGTTAGCTAAGTCTTCTCTTATTTTATTGCTCTTTAATTTTAATCCTGTCCTCCAAAATACTTGCCACCTCTTCCAATTTGGCATAAAATGCAGATTGTATAGGTATATTCCGAACTCTATTATCCAAGTAATTAATGAAAATGTTTACTAGTATTAGACCCAAGACAGACCCCTCTGGGACACCACTAGATAAATTCCCCCAGTCTGATGGAAGCCAGATGACTCATCTTAAAATTAGAATTCAGGAACCATCTAGTTGCTAGATTATATGATGAAGCAAGACCACACTTTACGGCCAATCAAGTGCTCAGTCATTCACACAGCGACTGTCTGAAAAAAGTGACCCACACATATTGAGACACACAGCAGTGGTAGAGTTTTACCAAATTTACCAAAAAGATGCTTAAACCACCCATCAGTCTTCTTCCCTCACCATGCAAATCAATCCCAAACAAAACAGTAATGCAAATACCTCCTAAAAAGCCATCATTGCCAAGGTAGGTTTGAGGACCACCTCTCACTCCTTAGAAAATGCCTCTTTTGACCAGCATAATGTATAGCCTTGACTCCTACCACTTATCTTCTCATGGCAGAGGCTTTCTTAACTGAAAGTAAGGGTGCCTAAAGTGGGTGGCTGGCACATTATCACCAGATTGCTCCCGGTAGATGGGGCGCATTAACTATCATAGATAGCCCTAGGAGAAGTGTCTCCAATTTTAAACCACGATCATTAGACTTAGCCCGCTGGTCTGTAAAAGTTGTGCCAATCAAACACGTTCATTGGGTCTTCATCTTCAAGGAGTAGAACTCTTGGTGACAAAGAATGAGAGCTACCAACCCCAACTGATGGGATAAGGTGAATCAGAAGAATGGTAACATAAAATAAAGAGGATATTCTAGGTCACAATTACAAGAAACTGTAGGAGTTAGTCTATGGGTCAGAGGCATGGCTGTTTAGTATTTTATGTTGTAGTGCTTAAGATTCTAATATTAATAAAGCATTCCCCAAAACCAAAAGAAAAGTGATGTCCAAGCCCCTACAAACTCATTCCATTTGTCTTGCAGACTTCCTGGCAGCATTCACAGATTTCTGTCCTTTGACAGACCACAGGTAGAGCTGCCTGCATTGACTCTGACAGTCTACTAAAAATATACAACCACATTTCTCTGTGAAAGACCAACTGCCCCACACACAAGGTTAATACAGCATCTGATATTTTCCCCAGTTTATCACTATTTCCCAGTTTGTCTAATCCAGTGTTTCTCAACGAGTGGTCCGTGGACCGGTGCCAGTTCCCAAGATCTCCCTAACACAGTTTAGGAAGGCAGCAAGCCAGTCCCCGGTACCAAAAAGGTTGAGAAATATAGGGTGAAAATGACTAGACCAATCTGCATACCTTTCATACACAGGAAAGGACAGTCAATTTAAGAGACTGGGATTTTAAAGCCACAAGGATTGGAAGGTCGGGAGGGGTCGAGGGAGACATCTCAGGACAAGTGTATCTGAAGCTATTTTTAACAGGTTTAAGTTAACTATGTCCTCTGGAAAAAAGGGATAAATTGCATGCAAGTGCCCTGCCCCAAGTAATAAGTTTGCAGATCTTAAAAGGTCTGTTTATTCTGGAGTTGCAGTAAGATCATTTTAGGCTTCTCAAAACATTGCTTTTTATTAACAGGCAACAATATGACTGATTAACGAGTTTATATGGGAAGCCTAGATCAATAATTACTTAATAGGAATGCCAGCAAGAGGGAAGGAAAGGGAGGCTTCTGTGGGCAGGATTTGTCAGAGGTACAGGTGGCAGATTTAGCTAGTGGCAATTTGCTTTTTCAAATTTTTTTTTTTTAAATTAAAAATTTAGCACGGACCTTTAGGAACAGCACTCAGAACAGGAAGTGCTGTGTTTTCACACTTCACTAATGGAAAGTCTTGCTCAAGCCACTCCTTTTCCACACCATCACTTCTATGACCAAGACTCTTCCTACATTGCTCCCTCAATCTCATTTACTCACTCCCATCTTCACATCATCTTTCATAATACCTTGCATGCCAAGCTCATCCCAGAGGCTCATTCCTGCTACACTGACTGATTATTTACCACTGTTCTTGTTCATGTCTTACATCAAGCTCTTCAAGGCAGAGTCCTGTTTGTTTTGCTTAATTCATGTGCTGTATAGCACTGTGCGTGTAAAAGATTCTGTATTCTAGGCACAGACACACCATTAGTTAGGGCTCCATGAGCATTCACATTCTGAAGGATTCATTTTTGGAACTTACAGCTAGGTCAATTCCAAATTCAGGTTTGGTATATTTGACTCCAACCCTGAGTATTTTCTGCCACCTCTAATTTCAGCAAAGAAAATGATCCCTTTGACGACATTAGAGTAAGATATACAGTAGAACCCCAAAGATACGACCCCTCAGGAATGGAGGCTGTTCGTAAGTCTGAACAAAACATCACGGTATCGTACCCTGCAGTCAGGCAGCCCTGCCTGGTTTTACAAGCAGCTCCCTCCCCGATTCCTGCTTCTTGCCGTTAGGCTAAACCGAGGGGACCTGCCCTGCACCCTTGGCACTACAAGCTCCAGCTCTCAGCCGCCTCTCCCCAGGGCTCACCCTGCTCAGTGCATTGCTCGCCACACTCCAGAGGCAGCATCTGGCACAGGGCTGGTGCCAGGCGACTGCCAGTGACCCGGCCTCCCCTCCCGCTCTCAGAGGTGCTCACAGGATTCAGGAGTGCAGCCACAGGCAAAGCTTGGGCCGCAACAGTGCGCAGGCTGTGGCCCTTTAAAATTCCTTCAGAGTACATCTGACTCCCACTTCAGCTGCAGGCCAGGCTTTGGCTGCAACCTTCCTTCAGTTTCTTACAGCAGCAGGAGGAAGCTCTCTTGCCTGGTCTCTACAGAGGGAGGGTGGGGAGAAAGATGTGAAAACAGCTTCCCCCTCCCAATGGGGTGGGCTGGGAGGGGGGTGAAACAGCACTCTTGGTTTACAGGAACAACGCAGACCCAGACTGTTTCTGCTCTGCATGCCGACCTTGCATATAGGCACAGTATTTGCTCTCCGCCCCCCGCCCCCCCGATTGCTTACTTCAAGTTTTACAGGGTGTTTGGGTGACTGTTCAGTTGGTAACTCTGGTGTTCATATCTTTGAGGTTCCACTGTACTTCCTATCAAATAATTTTTGAACTTAGCTCTACCATCTCAATAGAAGAAGGCAGAAACTTGAGAATGACAGTCTTTAGATCAAATGCTCCTGTCAGTGTTCCACTGAAAGTAAATTTTTATTTAGAACAGCTTTAGATTAAAAAAAAAAAAAAAAAAAAAAAGAGAAAAACCTACTTCATGTATACTTATTGATTAATACATTGTATAATTGATTTGCTAGCATTCCACTGGCACTGCATATAGCAATTAAATCAAATTGGATGGGGGGGTGTATTGCAAACAAAATTATGGAATGAGGCAAGGCTCCAGCAGTCACCTGCAGAATGGGGTGCGTATCTAGAACCCAAGGCAACATCTAAGCCAACGTGCCACAAGGTCTGAAAGGGTCATGGAGGCACTAAAGAGGAAAGTTAGTGTTACTTTGATAGAATCCAGCTTCTCTCCAACCTCCCTCTTTTGATCTCCACAAGACCTCTCTTTCTTAGAGGACAAAAGGGAGCAAGTGATGACAGCAGTTCAAGTCTATACCACGGTCGGATGTCAAGCAATAAAATATTCAGAATCCCCTTCAAGAGGAGTTTGAGAGCCCAGTCTACGTAGTTCTTCAGAAAGCCTGAGTGGACTATCTACCAGATTTAAAAAAAAAAAAAAAAAAAAAAAAACACACACACACACACACACACCAAAACACCACAGCCTTCTTCCAAAGAGAATAGCTCTACTCTATATGGACAGCTCCAATGCCTGCCTTCACTGCTACTATTGGTCATAGCTTCCCCAAACTGCAGTTGTTAGATTAATCTGTTGCCTCCTAAATCTTACCAGTGCCCACGGAGCTTTAAATAGCCTCAATCTGACAGGAAACTAGACAATTTCCCACTGCTGCAATTTGGGAAAGCAACAAGCAGCAGTAGAGCCATTAAAATCTGCAGACAGAGTTCTGGAAAACATTACTACCTCAGTTTATATTTGTCTCATGTGGACAGGTTTCAGAGAAAGGGACAGAACCTTACATTTTGCAAATAAGATTAGATTCTGCATAATTTGATGGCACTTATCTGTAAAAGCTGTCTACTGACCATGAGCAAGGGTAGTTTTCAAAACCTGAATACAGGATTTCATTTCAAGATGTTACTACAGAGAATGTGTTTTAACTGAGCGCTGATTTTCTGTAACAAACTCCTAGCTGCCTCTAGACAAAGTAGCAGTCAAGCCAAAGAAATAACTTAAGGGATTTGGGACACAAATGCACACTGGTGACCAATTAATAACATGTAATGCTAGTTTACTTCACCTTTGATGGGGAAGGTTATCATTAACAAACGTGTGCTAGGGATGGTCTCAATAATACTCAGTTCTGTCTCAGTGCAGGGGACTGGACTAAATGACCTACTGAGGTTCCTTTCAGTCCTACATTTCTATGATTGATTGACACTTTAGCAACAGATGAGGACAGAATAGGGTCAAGCCTGTAATCATACAAAGGACAAATATATCATTCCTTTTATTAGCAAAGTTGTTTAAAAAAAAAAAAAAAAAAAACCACACACACTACACTGTCTAGTTTAATTAGATCAAGAGCATCAGTAGTAAGAAATTTAGTTTTTACCATAGTTTGGGGGGAATTTGCATAAAGTAAAAGTAGTGGCATGGATTTAGCCAGGTATTCGTTGATATATGTTCTCCAAGCTTTTCCAAAAAGCTCTGCTAGTGTTCCTCACAAATGTTGATGTTTGTGTCATGGCCTCTTGAACAGAAACTACCTGCTGTATGATTGTGTCATGTGACATGAGGGAGGGAGACTGGGAGGACATTAAATATTTATGTTGAACCTAAATCAGAAGAGGTATTAATACTGATACTGTATCTTTAGAGCCACTGCAAGTGACAATCGCCACAAGTTACTAACAATCTTTTGATTCAATTGCATGAGCCTCATTAGCTTCCCAAATGAAGAATTATCCTGCTTTTAGTTTTACAGCCATCCTTTAATTAGAAATTCAAAGTGAATGAAGTGTGTAGGTAGACACACCCATTCTGGATGTCCCAAGAGAAGGAGGATAAACCAAATACAAAGGAAAACTACACTCTTGTGAAAAATAGAGTATACTTAAAAAAAAAACAAAAAACACACACCACTTGAGAAATTAAACGAGAAACTAGTCTATATGATTTAGGTGACTGGTAATGAATGTAGATTTTTCCAGATGTAGGTCACTGGATTAAACATATAGGCATCAGTAAAGACCAAGAGCCACCCATGTCATAGTTCTTTACAGACCTATGAAGCAAGTTGGTGGTCCATGCCTAGTCTTAGTAAAAGTATCCACATTAGAAAACCACAACTATGACTGGATTCTTGGTTTGCACTGAAGAATGAATGAAGAATGAACTACTTTAACTTGTAGAGTTGTGTCCCTTTCTAACATAGCTGTGAAGAAGGCAGAAACGCTGATGTTTGTTCCGTACCCACTTTGCAGCCATGAAAAGGACTTCAGGTTAATGATATCTTCCACAAAAGCTATACATCTTCTAAAAAACAACATTCAAACCACACACAAGTGAGATAGTACTGAAAGGTTTTTCCTGTTACCTTCAAAATCTGAAGCCAGTCCAATAAATAGATTCTCCTTGGAAGTTTCTGTAATTTTTGAATCAAGAACTGAAGAGTCTGCCAAGAGACTCCTCCCTGTGTCAGACACTAGTGTACTGCTGTCAGCCATGATCAAGTCTGTTTCTCTCTCTTCAGTAGCTGCAAAATAAGCATCCAAAGTAAGTTTCATGTGAACAGTTCATAAAATCAATAAGAGTCCTGTGGACTAGTAGGGAAGTTAGTTTTAGATTTCTAAAAATTAAAACTATTAACAAATCCCACTTGCATGATAGTATCCTCTTCGCTAGAGCTATTCTAAGAGTCAGACTTTATACAAAGGACTATTACAGAAATAGTTTCAACCGGTAATTAACAAGAGTCTATTTTTGAGGAAAACTGTATGAAAACAGGGCATTTTGATAGTTAGTTAAATCAGTGAATTTGCAGGACACCAGGTGGCAAAGCAGTAACATAAGTTTGCTAACCAGCACTAGGAAGTTTTCCTTCTGTGGAAATAGTACAGACTGTTGAAAATAGTACCCGTTCACAGAGTTCACCATCCCAAACTAAGGCGCCCTTTGACTCCTTGTCAGCAGACTATATTTCTCCTCCAGCTTTTAAGAAGCTGCTTGAACAACTGTGAACTTCAGAAGAGGGGCCTGTCTCAAATCCCCCCCTTCTCTCCCCCACAGACTAATGGATTGGCTAGGGAGCCATCAGTTTAGTTAGCCATGATTCTCCTGACTAGGCAGAACCATGTTTTTTTGTAAGTGGGTTTGGAAATAGGCAGTTCTCGTGATCAATCACAAAACTTTAAGTATTTGCACAGTGGTATGAGGGAGCATGAAGAGGTATGAAAGAAATTTAAGATACCATGGTATAGATACTATATAAAAATCAAGAAGAAAGCGCTAAATATCCTTTTTGCAGATATTCTCTTCTCCTTACACACCCAAATGCGCAATGCTTTTATTACTTTAAGGAAAGACATCTGCAAAATGTTACTCACAGATAATCTTACAACTCAATGTGCTCAAAAGGGATATTTTTGCTTACAAAAATATTTAACAGGGGTTGTTTTTTCCTTAAATCATCAACAAACAAATGCCCTTCTAAAATAGTACCATCTGAAGTCACAAGTTAAAACACTGCATGGAAGACGACACAGTAAAATCCCAAGATCATGTACGGGCAAGAAGTGCAATGTCACAGTAAGTAACGAAGACCAACATTATTCTACAGGCAGCAAGGTTGATCTTGCATTATATGCCAATATAGGCCAAGTCTGCACTACAGACCTATAATCAGTATAACTAAGTCACTCAAAGGTGTGAAAAATCCACACTCCTAAGTGATGCAGTTAGATCAACCTACCCTCACATGTAGGCAGCCTTATGTCAACAGGAGAGCTTCTCCCTTAACATGCCTACTGCCTCTCAGGGATGTGGATTAACTACGCTGACAGGAGAAGCTCTGCCGTTGGCACAGGAGTGTTTTCACTCAAGTGCTTCAGCAGTGCAGCTGCACCACTGTAGTGCTGTATGTGAAGACAAGCCCTTAGAGTTAAGAGCATATGAATTGCCAGACTGGGTCAGACCAATGGATCCAGCCTAGTAACCCATTTCTGACAGCAGCCAGTGCCAGAGCTTCAGGGAGCAATGCATAAGACAGTTGGTGTGATCAACCCCGGTCTTCCCCTTTCACTTCCCCTCCCTCAGAGGTTTAGGGCATGAGGTTGCATCCTTGACTAATATCTATTGATGGACATATCCTCCATGAGCTCATCTAGTTCTTTTTTTAACTCAGCTATGTTTTTGGTCATCTCAACATCACATGGCAATGAGTTCCAAAGGCTAATTGTGCATGGTCTGAAAAAGTACATCCTCTTCCTTCTAGCAAACCTGCTGCCTATTGACTGACCCTTTGTTTTTATACTGTGGGAAAGAAAGTAAACACTTTTCTATTCACTTTTTCCAGGCTAGTCACGATTTTATAGCCCTCTGTCATATCCCCCACCCTTAGTCATCTCTTTTCTAAGATCAACACCCCCAACCTTTTCAGTCTCTCCTCAGACAGAAGCCATTCCATACTGATGATCATCTTTGTTGCCCTTCTCTGAAGCTTTTCCAGTTCCATTATATTATTTTTGAGATGGGGTAACCAGAACTGGACACAGTATTCAAAGTGTGGGAGCAACACAGATTCATATAGCATTTCCTAACCCTTTTTGAATAGTTCCTAACATTGTTAGCCTTTTTGACAGTTACCGTGCACTGAGCAGAAGTTTTCAGACAACTATCCACAATGACTCCAAAGTCTCTTTCTTGAATGGAAACATTCAATTTAGAACCTATGATTATATATGGGTAGTTGGGATTATTTTTTCCAACATGCATTATTCTGCACTTACGAGTGTTGAATGTCATCTGCCATTTTGTTGCCACGTCACCCAGTTTAGGAGATTCCCCTTCAACTCTTCATAGTCAGCCTTGGACTTAATTATCTGCAAACTTTGATATTTTACTATTCACTTCCTTTTCCAGATCATTAGTGAATATGTTGACTAGCATAGGTCTCAATACAGATCCTTGGAGAACCTCACTGTTTACTGCTCTCCATTGTGAAAACTGGCCATATATTCCTACCGTTTGTTTCCTATCTTTTAGCCAGTTACTGATACAATAAGAGGACCTTCCCTCTTATCTCATGATTACTTGAGTTTTCTTAAAAGCCTTTGATGAGAGACTACACTGTATGGACCTGATCACCCTTATCCACATGCTTGTTAACCCCCAGAAAGAATTCTAATAAACTGATGAGGCCAGACTTCCTTTTACAAAAGCCATGTTGACTTTTCCCCAACAAATGGTGTTCATCTGTGTGTCTGATAATTCTATTATTTACTATTGTTGTTGTAAACAGCCAAGAGGAGAAGGGATTCCCACCACAGTTCAGAAGAACCTCTATTTTTGCACAAAGGCACTACATATTTTATAACCATTCAGTAAATTCCCCAGAGGTACCACAATACCCTAGGAAAGAATTACACAAGTTAAACAAAGTATTGGGTAGAGACTATGATACCACTGAATTAGAAATGCAGAAGCTACCAAACACACACCTATTAAAGCAGTATTTAAAACAATAGGGGTGCTCAATCTGACATTAAATGATCACCTGGAATCCTATACCTGATAACATGCATATCAGTGTAAACACTTAAAACGTATACCAATACAAGCCAATAGTAGGATCTTGTCTTGTTTGCTTAATACAAACCACACTGTGCATCCCCTTTTAAAGTTCTCTCTTTTGTGGGTAATTTTTGGAGTCACGGGGAGGGAGGAGTCGCATTCTATATTTTGAGTCCGCTTATTCTAAGGGACATGGCTTGGAAACAGCCCAGAAATACTGGGAGTGTGTATCTAAGGTGACAAGGAAAATAAAGCAGCTCATAGGCAGAAAACAGAGGCAACCAAATGCATGAATCGGTTGGCCAGCCATTAATATTTCAGCAGAGAGAGAGAGAGAGAGAGAGAGAGAGAGAGAGAGAGAGTGAGTGAGTGAGTGTGTCAGTCACTCACACACGAAAGCCACCCCCTCCCAAATCAAACCCGACTACTGTTAAAACACTTCCTATTATAAGACAGTGGGGGGTGTATCGGCCAGGAGACAGCACTGTCGGTACCGTCAGCGTCGCTGGTCAGTTTCCCCGCCCACGCCCGGGGGCTGTGTCAATTGCAGAGCGCTAAGGCAGGGGCAGCGGGCGGGAGGCGTTTTGCAGGGGGGGGTTGTTTGTAATGGCGCGGCCCGGCCCGCCCCGCAGAGAGGCCGGCCTCCCCCCCGGCAGGTGCAGTCCCAGAGGCTGCGCTCGGGCCCTGGGGGAGCAGCGGACCGCGGCCTTTTAAGAGCCGTGTCAGGGATTCACGTGTTACAGGAGCCGAGCGATGGATAAAACCCGCTCACCAGCGCCGGCGGCCCGGCCCGGCCCGGCCCGGCCCAGCCTAGCCTGCGCGGCCCCTTCCTTCGCCTCCCGCCTCCCATCGCTCCGGCTCCGGCTCCGGCTCCGGCTCCGGCTCCCCCCCACCCCGGCCTTACCGTGAAAACCGCGGCCACCACCACCTCCCCGCCGCCATTAGCGGCCGCCGCAGACCCCAATTCAAAAAGCGAGCCGCCGCTCTAAGCCAGCCGCCCATTGGTTGCCGGCCGTCGTCGGCGCAGGCGTCTCTCTGAAAACCGGCTTCCCATTGGCCCTTCGCGGGATTCCCAAGACGCGGTCGCTCTTTCGCCGCCCGCCACTTCCCTTTGAAAAGGGCTTCTTGTTGTCCCGCCTTCTCTCATTGGACGTTGCCCGGTGCGGGTCGTCGCAAAGCGCCCTCCTATTGGCCGACCGGGACTCCTAGGTGTGCGAGCGAAGGGGGGAAGGGGGATTCGGCAGGCGCCCCTTGCCCGAACTCAGGTCACGGGGGCGAGGCGCTCACCGCGGCTCTGATTCGCCGACGGCGGTTTTCGAACGAGTCCAACGGCTGAGCCGGAGAGACCCGGATGCGACGGTTGCCTGTTGCTTACCTGGCCACGGCGGTGGTCCTCAGCCCTCTCAGGGGGCCCCGCGCACCCTGCCCCGCCCCCCGATACCGGCTTCCCGGCCAGGCCGCACCTCCTCAGCCCGCCTTAACGGTCGCCGCTCCCCCCGCTGAGCCCACGGAGTTCGGGCCCCGCCTGTACCCCGAGCCGCTGAGGAGAGGCTGGTCGGGCTCCCTTGGCAGCCGGCGGCCCCAAGGCGGGAGCCAGTGAGCCCCACCTGGCTGGGGTCGGAGCCGTGCAGGTGTATCTGTTTCCCAGGCAGCTCTCGCTGCACCCCGGCTAGAAGGCAAATAATTTCTATTCATCAGGCTTTGCAGGCCCCCTGCAGCCGCCCGGCCTGGCACCCCAACGGTCCCGCTCGCCTCATGGCTCCTGAGCAGGTAGGGCTTGTACAGTGCTCCCAGGACAGGCACCCTAAGAACAAGACAAGCCAAGTACAATTGGCCATGCAGGCGTGCACCTTCTTAAACCGAGTCACACCATCTTCCTGCCAGCGGGCCCTTCTGGCCCCATGCCTCCCTCCTCCTTGTTGCCACTTCAGATTTAAATCCCTCTCTTCAAGGCAAAGATCGCTCTCGCTGTTCCATAAACCACCTTTGGGCGTGATATGAATAGTTGCTTGGGGCAGCAAAGAGTACTAAGGCGCTCAGAACTTTAATAAGCTTTGTCTTCAGGATGTTAAAAAGATGATTTTGATGAAGAGGCGCTCCTGAATAATCAAAGCAGAAGGAAAGATGAGCTGATTTATGGAAATGTGACTGGCGCAGGTGAGTCAGGTAGCTGACTCAACTGTGCCAAAACAGATATAAAATGAATCGAACCTAATGCTTTTAATTTCCTCTTCTTTTTATTTTTCTTTAATATTAAACCTTGGTGATCTGGAAAGGAATATTTTTGTCTGTACTCAGCATCTTCTTAATAAAGGCCCAATTTTGTAAGTTCCGACTGAGTCAATTTAAAAAGGAACTTGACTAATGTAAAAGTCCTTCTAACCTCATTATTCTTATATGCCAAAATGAAACATTTGGATAATAGCCATCCTTTTATATTAGGGATTCTTACTACTCTAGATCTCTTCAGGGCTAAGGACCTGATACAAAGACCACTTAAAGTCAGTGGGAGTCTTTCCATTGATTTCAGAGGGCTTTGGATCAGATCCTAAAGGCCGAAGGAAAGGGGAGGCTGCATGTGATAGTAGGAATTGCTCATGTGAGCAAGGGCTTGCAGGTTCCTGTCTCAGATAAGTAGAGATTATTTGCATGAATAAAAGGTTAGAATCCTGTGAACCAGGTAGGTGGCCTCAGTTTTGGCACTCAGATCAGTCATTTATTTCACAGTAATAGCAACATTCGTGCTGGTGATTGCTTGCTTTTATCAAAATTTAAAAGCATTGGCCACAGTTGTTGCTGCTTATAGTCTCAAAACCATCTTGGGACCTGATCCTGCAGTTCTGACTGAAGCAAACTCATTGATTCCCAACAATTTTCAACCAGCTCCTATAAGCTGCTGAACACTTCCTATTACATTTGTGTCTCTTGCTACTTATCCAGCAAAGTTCCTCTGAGCGGCATCCAGTGGCCCCTTAGACTCTTTTGCAGTAGGCAGTGTCCAAGGTCCTCTGCCGATGTCACCTTCTGGAACCCTGATTTTGAACCTTCAGCTTGCATCCCTTCCTGGTCTAAAATTTGCTGTGTAATCTTTAGAACTTTAAAAAAGCTGCACAGATGCTCTGAAAATTTGTAAAGAAAGCAGAAATATATTCATACTGAATCAAATTCATCCCTGTATGCAAGACCCAGGCACCACTTAATCTCTATTTTAAAGGCTTAGGTGGCATATAAACCCTCAGCACAAAGGTGAATTTTTCCCATTCTATGCATGTGAAAAGCAGTTAGTGAACAAATGTAGTAGCCATTTTCAAAATATATTTGAAAAATAAAGATTACAATATTAAAAACTGCAAGGCTATATACTACCATGAGCCCTGAATTAAACCACCTTTTAATGGGATGACAAAAAGTGGTCCAACTTTCAGTTGGCGATTATTTAAGGAAGATGGCTAGGAATTTTGCTTGATAAACTGAATGGGATGCTATAAAAGACTAGATCAGAATGATTTGCTGTCAACAATTATTTTATTTTATTGTGTCTAAAACACTTGAAATCTAGAACTTAAATACTTCTGTATTTATAAACCCATCAAAATACAAATGTTTTTCAATGTGATTTTCAGCAAGTAAAATGTCACCTGCGGCTGAAACTTTGCTCTGCCTATTGGTTACCCTCAACATTGGCAACATAAACATGTACAGTTTATTAGGCCAGATCTTTTTCTTCCATGGTGAAGCCCACAGAAAGTGAATATTGGGAGATGAAATTGCTAAGAGAAACTCTCCACATTGTCTCCTTGAGGGCATGCAGTTTGCCCACTCCCACTGGAAAAGCTGTGGGGCTTCCCACCCGCCTAGTGGAACCAGGGGAGGATTGTGGGGGTTCTGAGCAATCCATGCAAGGCCCTGTGCTTCCTGGTTGGCTCTGGCCATTGGTTGCTGTGCACTGTCAGGGTCTCCCTGGCTGTAGTTGCCCATGGGATCTATTGGGGTATTTTGCAGGGACAGAGAGGGGACAATATTGTCCACCACACTTTAGTTCTGCCCCCCACCCTCCTCTTTCCCTGGCCATCCAGCCTCCACTTCCTCCCACAGCATGACCCCTGTATCATGAAAGGTTTCCAGGGTGTCCGGAGGATGGGGCAATCCTGCCACAAGACAGCTGACTCCACTTCTGCCTATTACCTGTGAGATACCTTCAAAGAGGTTCAGTTCTGAGCTTGAATCACAGGGGGATGATACAGATTGTACCTGACTGCTGTTTGGCATTTCAGGATAAAAACTAGAAGAAGTAGATGGAACAATGCAAAGTGTAGAATCTCTTGTACACAAACTTTGCCCCAGATTCTGCACTAACACATGCTTAACTTTATGTGTGTGTTTGCAGAGTCCAGCCCTTTGTGCATATATACAATGTTCATTCTGGGCACTAAATTATATCATTCTTATTGCAGATAATTTAACGTTATAGAATCCTTGGCAACATCTCTGAGTGCTTGCTTAACAAAGGCTGGCTTTCACTCTAATTCCAGGAAAAATTCTCTACTCCTGTAAATTGGTGTTACTTCATCAAAATCAGTAGAGTTGTGCCAGTTTGCAACAGCAGATATGTCCCGTATATATTGCATATGTACAACTTTAGAAATGACTGAAAATTTTGCTAGTTTGTAAAATAGAAAAAACAAAAACTCCCAGGCTGAGACCTTGGCTTGTTGTTTTTCAGCCCACAGCAAATTTTTACAGCCTAGTTATGAACTCCTGGAAAAAACAGATTCTCCATGGAACCTCTGATTCTCTTTTAATAAAGCAATGCTAATGTGTTGCTGTATCCTGTGACTCATTTCTTAATAGCCCTTTAACAAACAACTTGCTCAATAAAATGCATGTGGAAACAGTTCAAGAAAGCACATTCTGCTTTCGTGACAACATAAAATTATAAATATTGTTGTGGTCCTTGGAACCCCATTTCCTCACAAAGTACAGGGATTTTCTCCTGCTCCCACTGGAATTAATGGATGTTTTTTATCTTTGTCTCAAATGAGAACAGGATCAGTGTCAGCTTTTCACTTCTTATAAACTAGTCATCTTTGTGAATTTTTCATGTCCTTTTTTTAGGAAGCTTTTCTTTTCAGGAGCTTAACAGAAATTGTGTTAGTTTCCTTTGTCTTTTTTTATCTGAGGAATTAGTTTTAAAATGTCTATTAAAATTAAGGGTGTGCTTGTTCTTTTATGTGTGTTTGATTCATGGTGTATATGAAACTAGCCATTTAACAAAATGTTTGAATTTGTGTAACATGACCCCATAAACAAGCACAAGTATGGAGTAATCATTGATGATGTTTAGTCAGGACCATGCTGAACAGTGTCATCATGTCTGTTACTTGGCATGACACAGCAAGATGGCCTCCACTTTGAATTTATGAGGGAAGAAGAGAATAACAGAAAGAAACTTGTTTAGGAAGTTTATTTATTCTATGCAGGATAAATCCTGCTAAAGGAAAAAAGCAAACTGTATGCTATAGGCATTTAGTAAACTTCTGGCCCCATTGAAGTCAAGGGAAGTTTTGCCATTGACTTCAAAGGGACAGTTTTTCATCCAAAATTTACAGTGCTTTCCCTAGGTTTTCCACATGCCCATTCCAAACTACAGTATGTACTAATTTAACTCTTACACATATGTTAAAAGATTGTCGCCACTTGAGATTTCTTTGTTGTTTTGATTTAGTGAAATGGCCATTTACTATCTTTGTCAGGTCAAAACCACTTATTCCCAAAAGAATCGCCCTTCCAGTGACCCAAAGTAATAGATTCCACGGTACATCCTTCATCTCTCATTGCTAGACTCACTGGTAGTTGGCAAAGACAGATCTAACACTTCCCATGCTTCTCTCACTGGATTCTGATTTCTCCATTCCTTTCACCCTCCATTCCTGCCTCGGCATAGGTGTTATGGGCTCTGTAAAATTAAATACAAGTAAAGTCCTGGGTACCTGTGCTATTGTCAGTCAGTCCCTGAGGAGTCAATAGTCTAGCAGATATTATGTCCCTGGCCAGCTAAGCTTCTACATTGGCGGGGAAGGAGAGGTGAAAAATACATACATTGTCCATGTTCCATAACAGGTGTCATGTCGTTTCGATTAGTTGCAATAATGTTTTCACACAGGCACTGCAGTGTATGTTGTAACAGTAAGGATCTCAGTCCCGCTAGCCTCTACAGCAGGGGTCGGGAACCTATGGCTCGCCAGCCAGATGTGGCTCTTTTGATGGCTGCATCTGGCTCGCAGACAAATCTTTAATAAAAAAAGTAATAACGTTTAAAATATAAAACATTCTCATGTACAGTGATCCCTCACTTATCAAGGGTATTAGGTTCCTAGACCCCCGCGATAGGTGAAAATTGGCAAAGTAGGAACTGCTCTCCCCAGTGAAATTGACTCTGCCTTGTCAATTTCACTGCGGAGCAGGGCACACTCTGGGCAGTGAAACTGCCTCTGCCTTGTCAATTTCACTGCCTAGTGGGAACAGGACACACTCTCCACAGTGAAATTGACGCCTTGTTAATTTCACTGTGGAGGAGGACACACTCACACACATATGTTTAGTTTTAAACATATTGTATGGCTCTCACGGAATTACATTTTAAAATATGTGGCGTTCATGGCTCTCTCAGCCAAAAAGGTTCCCGACCCCTGCTCTACAGGTTGCTTCACCCTCTGAGCAGCCTCAGTGAAACCCTTGCACTTCATAGGCATAAAGGTGTCTGGCTTTGGCTTCAATGGGACTGCTCCTGGGTGTAAAGTGACTTAAGCACTGGAGGGACTGGAGACTTGGGTATCATGAGATGCAACATTTGCTGCGCTTCGCCATTAACTTTTTTTTTGGGGGGAGGCCTGATTTGGGGGCTGGATTACATAAATGCTGAGCAGGGTGTTGCTGTGGAGTATGTTCTCTGCGATTGCAGTAGTGCACTGCACCACAGTGTCCCCTAGATGTCTCTGTGCTCAGATAAGGCCCGAAACATGATGAGACGAAAACAATTGCAAGGACCCAGCTGTAGGGACGGAAAAGCCTAGACTTCCTCTTTAGGCGTCCTCTGATTGGCTTGTGAAGGTTATGAAACCCTTGAATGGGAGCTACAACCTTGCAGCAAACTTGCAGGAGGCAGAAAAAACTTGCTTCAGTGTCTGTGCTTGCACACAGCAAAGAAGGTACCGGCCCAACATGAAATCAGCCTTTGTTTTGCTGACTGCCTTGGTAGCCTTGACAGCCTATTATGTGTACCTGCCCTTACCCAGCACAGTGTCGGATCCCTGGAAGCTCATGCTGCTGGATGCCACTTTCAGGGCAACCCAGCAAATGGTAAGATTGATCCATGCAATTTTATTCTCTGTTCCCCTTTCCTCGCCGCCCGTGCACACCCCTTTTATTTCTTTCCGTTACAGTCAGCTGGGGAAATGTCATGTGTATCCCAGGGTTAATTTTAAGTGAGCCGAGACGCCTCCGTCTTTTGCAACAGCTGCTACCGCCAAGGCGCCTCCGGGCGTGTTGGCAGAAATTAGCTCTTTGCAAATATATCTCATCTTGATTTCTTTAAAGCAAAATGCGAATACACTATAAATTCTGCTGTCAGATGGCTCTCCACGTCCTGGATTAATGGGTTGCTTGATTTACAGCAGCAAGCGCGCTCCTATTTCCTCCTTTGCTGCTTTTGCATTCAATGAATGAAAAATGCCTAACAAACCCCTTTCTGGCATTACTCTCTTTTACAATATTGAATGTAGTTGGGATGGTTGATGGACTCTCAGCAGAGAATCTAGGAATAGAATCGGATCTCTCTGTCTCTGTCACACACACACACTCTCTCTCTCTCCCCATCAGCTGAGAAAAATGCCCCAAAAGCCAATCCATTTTAAAAGCATGAGCTCGGTCCCTGTTTTGTTTACTAAGCTGCCTTTGTGACACTGGGGAGCCAGCTCTGAGCGAAGGCTCTTCCCACTGCTTAGCACAAACCCAAACCTTTTCAGTTACTTAGGACCCCTACCCCACTTAATTTGACAGTGGGAAGTGATGGGCTGATTCCATCCTAGAAACTGCAAGCTTCTCAAGTCAGAGAAAGTGGAGGAGAACAGGTAACCTCATTGCAGCCCCCAGTGCAGTCCCAGACAGTTACTGCATGCCAAAACCAAGAAGGGGCTGCTGATCTCTGCTTTACTTAATCCCACTCACAGATCCATAAGCATAAGGCTTTGGGGATTTCAGATGCAATGTGTTTCCTTCTCCCTAGATACATAAACTAGACTATCACAGTGCAAGAGCCAATGCAGAGCCAGTAGTTTGTTGTCTGATGCTGCTTGTTCTGTCCTGCTTATTTAACCAAGCACTACCATAGTATGTACATTTTTCATAAAGCTGCCATCCGCTTTTCTTACTTCCTCACTTGAAAATGGAGATCTTTTTGTATGCAGTGTATTGCACCTCTCTGCACTGGAATGCTTTTTTCCTAACACTATACCTATCACGTTGTAAGAAGAGTGTAGGGTGGAATTGACTGAAATCAGAGGGAAGCTCTTTCAAATCTAGTAAAATTAGTATTTGGTTTGCACTAAAACACAGGATGAGTTTTACTTTTGCACCCTGTATTCGTTGTACTGTATTTTGCAAATAACATTTCAGTGGCTCCCTAACCTTTTCCCCACTTTCAGTTTTATTCTGGTGTTTTCATGGTGACATATAGACCAGAGGTTACAAAACAGTTCCCACGAGGGTTTTGGATGAACTTAATTCCTCTTCTGCTAGTACAGTCTCATCTTTTTATAGGGATTGACTAACAATTCTGGTGTTACCTTGCTTCATATGCTCAGGCACTCTTTAAAAAACTATTTTTGCCAGTAGTGCTTCATTGTATAAAATGCATACATTGAAAAACACTTTTTAAAACACTATAGC
This sequence comes from Mesoclemmys tuberculata, assembly GCA_007922155.1. Classification (NCBI taxonomy): domain Eukaryota; kingdom Metazoa; phylum Chordata; order Testudines; family Chelidae; genus Mesoclemmys; species Mesoclemmys tuberculata. Next base: position 13,567,719 of record ML675649.1, read on the forward strand.
AATTTTTTAAAATGTAAAGGACATGTCTCAGCTTTTCTCGGGAGATTAAGACAGCAATTTTGATAAATTTATGGGGGATGAATTGATAAATGTTTTTTCTCACATATCCTTGTAATAGATAATGTATTGCATTGGCCGAAGGATGTGAAAGTGCTCCAAAATAGCTCCATTCTTCAATAGACGATAAGGATGCTCAGCACCTTATATGATTGAGCCCCTTCATTTGTTCTGTATCAGTGTCTGAAGCAGTTGGATTGTAAGCATTCACCATAATCAGTTCATTGATTTTAAAGCCAGAAGGGCCTACATAACAGGCTATAGAATTTCATCTAGTAATTCCTGCATCAAGCCCATAACCTCTAGTTGAATGACAGCATATCTTCTAGAAAGACATCTGCTCTTGATTTAATCAGCCTTTGTGTACATATTGTTATTGTACATATTGTATAAACTCCAGGTCTCCACCATATTATTTATTTATGTAGCTCCAGAGGTAAATGGTACTCCACACGGGGCAAAACAGCAAACAGTCCCCGCTCACAGAAGTTTACTTTCTAAAGAAAGGAACAAGTGAGTACAATACAGAATAAATATGGAGTGGGGTGCAGTCTTCATAGATGGAACACGTCACTGTACAGCTGAGCAGTCAAGAGTTTGTTTTAAGGGGGAAAAAGGGAGAAAGTCCTTGCCAGATATTAACTTGGAGGCTTTCCAAAGCTGAGTGACAGTATGAAATCAGGAATGAGGGACTGTCTTTAAAATGGGAGCCCAAAAGTCCAAAAACTCACTGTGTGAGTAGCTGAAGTACTAACTTTAATAGTTAAGCAATGGCAGTTATTTTCAAAGTCAGTTTTTATACATATAGTAACATATACAAAGGTTTCTATCAGTAGAGCCAAATGTCCCCCTGCCTCCCACACTGGTTATTATGACACTGAATGGTTTTAGGTTTCTTTAAATGTGAGCACTAAACTTTCACCTACTCCTGAATGTATTTTCAACTTGTTACTGTTTATCACTATAATATTCCAGAGGGGTTTGATTGCAGACTGAAGTAATACTTTTCTGGCTAAATCTTCTGATTTTTAAATCTCTGGAGTCCTTGTCCTTCTCCCAAGGGCATGAACTTGACTTCACTTGCTTCTAATCATATAACTAATTGTCCTCTCAAATATTCTGAAGGCATGTTACTGAAACAACTTTATAAAGACTGTGCGACAGTTAAACATTACAGTTTCTTGGTGGGAATGATATTTTTATTTCTAAATATATTAATAAACACTAGCAATACAAAATGCAAGTCTCTGTCATAGGTTTAAAATATAATAACCACAGTATCTGTACAGCCTTTTAGCCCACTGGATCCCAAAGTATTTTACAAGCCCAGGGCTTGATCCTTCAAGGTGCTGAGCACTCTGGCCCTGAACCAGCAATTGAAGCACATGGGTAATAATAATGACATCTACCTCTTATCAGTAGATCTCAAAGTGTTTGACAAAGGAGGTTAGTAGCATTGTCCCCATTTTACAGATGGGGATACTGAGGCAAAAAGAGCTGAATTCACTTGCCTGTGGTCAGTCAGGCATAGCTGAGAATAGAGCGCAGCTCTCCTGAGTTGCAGTCCAGTATGCTATCCACTGTGCCACACTGCTGTGATTTCAGTCCTATTGAAATCAATGGATTAGGGCCAGAGTGCTCAGTACCTTACAAGAGCAAATCCATAAATTGTTTCATTCGCTACTCAAGTGCAACCCCCTCTCACATGAGAAATAGCAGCTGCTTTACAGTTCACAGCAGCACGCCACAATATTTTAGGACAGGAAATCAAAAAAGAATGAATTCATTTTACATGGAGCTTAGGTAGACAGAAGTCTTTATCTAAGTGGAAAGTGGCCAAACCGCTGGGATTAATACTTCTTTCCATGTGTTAGGAGTGAACTAAAGGCTCAACTAACAGCACTATTTGTCTGTTGTCTTCCTGCTGCAGAACGCCCCAATGAACGCTCACCAATGAAGATGGTGAAGTTCAGAGCTGTCCCGATTTCTTAAGGGAGGGAATTCCATCGCTGTGGATGTGCAGCCAAGGCGGCACTCAATCCCCCACTTTCCCAAGTTTCGCTCATGCGGAGCCTGATCCAAAGCCTGGCTTCAGCATGCTTTGGATCAGCCCATAGTGGATAACTGGAGCCCAGACTTTAGGATCCTGCAAGGGTCCCAAAGCTCAGGTTGTCGAAGCCCGAACATCTACATTTCAGTTAAATAGCCCCTTAGCCCAAGCCCTGCGAGCCTGAGTCAGCTGGCACAGGCCAGCTGTGGGTGTCTAATTGCAGTGTAGACTTACCCTTAGAAAAAAGTTTCCTATTGGAGACAGGGCCACAGGGGCTTGGTTTGTGTTTGACAGGGAGGGGCACAGCTTCTTGACAAGCGCCCAGCGGAAATAGCGGTTCGCGTTTGTGTCTCTGAGTATAGCAACTGCGGAGAATTCACAAGGCCCTGAGGCTGTGTATGATTTTCATAGTGTGAGGACAGACATCCTTGATTGATTGTGGAGAAATGTGCCAGCCATTTCTTCAAAGCATTTCACTTCGCTCCCGTCCTGCTTTTTTTTTTAAAAAAAAATCATTTTTTAAATGTCTTCCCTGTATTTCTGCCTTGTATCTACTTGCCTTGGCCAAGTTCAAGTTTATTGACCTTATTCCTTAGCCCTGGCCATTACCTGAGTTTGTAATCAGTTGAGTTATGGATGGCTCTAAACATGAGATGCGCTCACATCCAATGTGTTTAAAACTTGATTAGTATCTGGATTTCCCCACCAGGAAGTTTGCCAATATGGAGGGGAGCATAAGGTTGGCATAATGGTTCTACACTGTCCCCTGCCTCAAAGCCCTTATGTTAGGCTCATGCTGGGATGAATTGGAGAAAGAAAGGTAGTGGCAAGAGCAACCATACGTCAGCTGTTCTGAGCTGCTGGATAGTTGGGGAGCACTGCAGCTCAGTCATAAATGAGAGCACCCCTGTAGTTTACACCAGGAACTGAACCAAAGAGGAATCTGAAGCTGTAGCTCAGCATTGGGGTCCCAGGCTGCTGGCATGCTTGTCTTCCTGCAGTGGGTTCAACATGGTCACTTTGCTGTGTTGGCATGAGAAGTTACCCATGTTTGTGTAACCAGTTTGACTGATCTTCCTCACAGCTCTTGTGGTAGCACCCTAAGAAGATTGCCACATATGCAACTGATGCCATATCCTCTGTATCCTCCCACCTGGCAAGGCAGAATAGGATAGCTGCCCATATGGTCCCAGAATGCACTGCTTTTTTAAAAAAAAATTAAAATTCTGTCACAGTTATTTTTTAGTAAAAGTCACCAACAAGTCGCAGGCAATGAACAAAAATTCATGGGAGCCATGATCTGTCCATGACTTTTACTAAGAAATAACCAGTGGGGCGATCAGAGAAGGAATGACAGCTGGAGCGCCACACGGGATTCGGGGGATTGCCACGGGGGTGGGGAGATCACAGCCATGGCTTCAGCCGAAGTTGCTAACAGCTGAAGCCGAAGAAGTCACAGAGATCCAGTAACATCATGGAATCCAGGAGTAAATCGTATCCCTACCCATGGTTAATCAGATAGGTGTATATGCACAACCTCATTTGTGATGGCAGAAAAGCTGCTGTGTGGACACAAACTGACCTATGTTTCTTGTAACTGGTGATGCCCACCATGTCTGTAACAAGCAACAGAATCTGCCTTGGAGTGTGGACAAGGCTTTCATCTTTTATACTTTCTCTTCTTTCTCCCAGGCTTTTGGTTCTCATATTTACTTTGATTGTCATCTCACTTCGTTTCTTTCTCACTTTCTTCTCTGAACTCCCTTGCCTTCAATCTGTTCCCCCTGTCCTCTCCCATTCTCTGCCCCACTTAGATTCCTTCTCACTATCCCACCCTAGTCTTGTCTACCCCCACAGCAGGAATATGTTCCCAGTTGAGAGTGAAAAAGAGACAGAAACACTCATGCGCACACACACAGTGACCTATCACGCTCCCATGCTCTGACCCAGCGAGGACAGCGAAATCATGGACTCAGGCAAAGGTCAGGTAGTCAGTCATTGCTTGCCTGGGACACTGAGATGCCAGTAGCTTTGCCACAAGCAGGAATGCCCAAAGTCCGAGCCAGTCTGTAACTTCATGTACTTGATTGTAAAGTCCTTGGGACAAGACTCTCATTCACTAACCAGCACATTTGCAGCACTAAAAATGATAACCAGTAACAATGATAACCCATCTTTGCATATAGCATAGATATTTCTAATGCACCTGTCACTTTGATATCTAAGCACAACTGAGGCAAAAAGACTGTCTGGCTCTAACAGAAATTGTTCTCTCTCTCCATACCCTGACATACAGCAATGTGTGAACTCAGTACATATTTTTCCCTTTGATTGGTTTTTGACACCAGTCTGAGTTTAACTCAGTAAGTGGGCGAGGGCTGGCTCCACTACTTATGCAGTGGGTGGGCTTTCAGGGAGGCCTCAGGGAGCAATGTAGGGATGACAAGATGTGATAGACATACAGGTAGTCAGGCAGCTGCAGAATAGCAAAACACTTTTCTGTAAAACAAAACAGGGACATGCAGGCTACCTATCCAGAGAGAATATGAGCTCTGGTGACCAGATGTCCTGATTTTATAGGAACAGTCCCAACATTCGGGGCTAAATCTTATATAGCCTATTACCCTCCACCTCCATCCCAATTTTTCACACTTGCTATCCGGTCACCCTAAAGTGAACGATCTGGGCAAGACTTGTCAGCTCCTTCCACTGAAAGTGCTTGTTGTTGCATTGCAGCAGATCAGGCAGAAAAACTGTTTCACAAAATTTCCTCGACTACCTGTTTTTGGCTAAAGAGTAATCTCTCAGAACCACCACAAGACCCACAAAGGGCCAGATGGCAGCTGATGTAAATCAGCACAACTCCACTGAAATCAGTGCAACTAGATGTCAAAGCATTACATAATGTTCCTAAACTTCTTTGAAACTCAGAGGAAGCTTGAGGCAGTTCTTTGATCCACATTGACTTTCTTTTCCCTAATATAATTTGTAAGAGAGAAACTATCCTGCATTCAACCTTGAACTGGATTTTCCTAGGGGAGGAACATGTTTTAGAACAGCATGATCTGAAATTCAAAGATACAAATTGTCTTGTGCATTCAGCATTTCCAGAGCTCGGGTTGATACTTTTTGTATTCTTTTTATTGGGAGGGCTTTCTTACAACACACAGAGCTGGTGTTCAGTCAATAAAACCATATACATTTTGGAACCTGGCTTCCTGAGAAACCACATCCTTCACAGTGTGACACTGCCACAGTTTAAAGAGTCTGAGTGGGAGGGCATCCTTTGTCAATACCTCAGCTTTGAAAATGGATTGCCCCCATTGGTTGAAGCTGGGATATGTAAACCTAGGCATATGTCATTCCTCTTCCCCTAGGAATGTATAGTGAAGATAGGTGGGGGCTTTTTATACAGCAGCTGGATTAATGCCTCGTATTTGTACTGAATATTGATGTTCTAGATTGTGGAAATTGCCACAGCTAGGAGATTGGAGTTATGGCCCCGAAGAAATAAAACCTTGGTGTCCAGGAATCTGCAGTCATGTAACAAACCCTCCTTTTGATGGGATTGCTCTGAAATATTATTATTTATATTAACATAGCACCAAGGAGTCCTGGACGTGGGCCCCCATTGTGCTAGGTGCTGTATATACATGGAACAAAAAGATGGTCGCTGCTCCCAGGCTTTTCCTCTCTGTGTCTATGGGAATACTGTGCTTCTGTTAAACTATCCATCCTCCAAAAGCTTTGATACTGTAGCCTGCAGTAACAGGCTCCCAGGCTTACCACTGGAAAGTGCCCAGGGAAGACAAAAGTGCAGAGATGGAGTAAATAAAAATGAGCGTTTTTTGTGTTAATCAGTGAAGTGCATATCCTTAAAACCAATTGGAAAAGCAGCAGCAGATTAACACTTGGTAGTATTAAAACTCATTTCCAAAAAGTCACTTTGGAGCCAAAAAAACATTGATTTTTTTCCCCAATGAGATGTGATCTCCACGCAGTTTTTATTCTGGTATAATATTTTAATTGGGGATGGGGGGAGGGGTTGATTATTTTGGTGTTCTGGTTTGTTTGGTTTTTTTAAGTTATACCAGTACAACCCCTAGTGTGGATGCAGTCTTCTTAGTATAAAGATGCCTTATACCACATCTCTGATCCTAGGTAAACTGACTTGGTCTCACACTATAGAACTAAAAATAGCAGTGTAGCTGCCCCGGCTGGGTCCCACCCTCTAAGACCCACTTCTTTCGCTGGGTTGCAGAGCTCAGCCTCCAGCCCAAGCCCAAACATCTACACTGCTATTTGTAGCCCTGCAGTGCAAGCCCCATGAGCCCAAGTCAGTTGACCCAGCCTCTGAGACTCACTTCTGTAGGTCTCTTTTTGCAGTGTAGACATACCCTGAGAATTCCAGGGGAAGGAAGGGGGGCTGGGGCGGGGAGCAGATTGTTGTTACAATATAACTTTAAAAGGCTTTGATATCATTACCTTATGGGTGTTAAGTTTTGTTGCCTGTCTGGTTACAGGTCCCGTCTTTTGAAGAACATTGCAAGGATATTTAATGCAACATAAGCTTGTGAGTAACAAATGATTTTTCTCCCCCCTCCTCAATTTCTCCCTAGTGCAACCTGGTTCACTGTCTAAGACTCAGCCATCACCTGAGAGTGCTGAATTACGTGATTGATACTTTTGACAAGCTGGAGCCCTCGTCCTCTGAGCTCATTAAGATAACAGACACGCTTTTTGATGGAGTGGAAGTGAGAATATTCGAACCTCCGCCAAAGCAGGACGAAACGCTGAAGCGCAGTGTTGTTTACATCCATGGAGGAGGATGGGCTTTGGCTAGTGCAAGTATGTGCCTGTCAATAATTAGAGTGGATTATGCTATAGTCTCATCACAGTGGATTTAGAGTAACCGATAGCTGTTTTCCCCACCCAGAAGCTGAGAGTTTCACTGTCGGAGACACACCTAAACCTAAAGAGCTGGAACCCTGAGTCTACATGAGCTGTCTCAACTCTTGCCATAAGGGGGAGGGGGGAAGTAATCCTGAAATATAAAACAAGTGCATATTTTATCAGCACATCACTGCAAAAGAATCAGAAGCTTATTTTAAACACACATTGAAAAGAGTTATCGTTTAAACTATGGGGACTCCTTCATCAGCAAGCCATAAAGGAATTGGTATAGGTCACCATGGTCCCTGTGTTGCATGCTACGGAGGAAAGTAAACACTGACCACATGATTAGAGACCGATGGCTACATGATATGTTTTGCCTAGGCCCCAGGCAGTGGGTTATCCTGCATGAATCACCTTATAGCTGGTTGAAAACGTTGAAGCTTTTCCTAGAAATGTTCCCATTTTTTGACTGGCTCTAAATTACATTTATTTGGAATGATGTGCGACCGCAGGGGATAGAGGCAGCTAGAGGGAGATGGAGACCAGGCATTCAGCCTGGTCTCCTTTAAGAAACCGGTGCAGTTTTAAGCAGAAAACTGCCTTGGAAGTCAAAGCTGCCAAGAGTTGGTGTTAACTTACACGCTGTGGATGTGGAAGGTGGTGCACAACTATAGACAGTGATAGCATGGCCGCTAATCCAGCCGTGCTATTCTCAGGGAGTAGAATCTCAGAAAATGAATACTCTGAGAAATGGGACGGCCTTGAACTTGCTGCCGAGACTCAGGTGAGCATTGGCTTTAATAGAACTACTGCCTTGAATAGAAACTGCAAGTTTTGAGTCCAGCATGCACAGTATAATGACCACATATACAATGCCTTGCACAAAAATAGCATTTCCCAGGCACTAATCCCCAGAACAGCCCAATGCAGTTAGGTAGCAGTAAGTGAAACTGAAACAAAAAGGTGAAGTGACTTGCACAAAGTCACACAACAAGTTGATGACAGAGCCAGGAAGAGAGTGCACAAACTGTATTCATTCCACTAGCTCATGGTATGTGCTAGCGTACCCTGACAGCGTTCTATTCCATTCATTTGCATTTGCATGAAGATTTGCTGATAATAAAGAGTGCCTATTATAATGTGAGGGTGGGTTTTTTTGTTTTTTTTTTACAGGATTGAATATAATTGCTTACTGTGTTTCTTATGACTCTAACCTTATGTAAAGCTGTGTACATTATCAAAATTGACTGATCTTTTCACTAACATTTGGTCCTTTTATTTTCAGGAACAAGCTTCTATAACAATCTCTGCAGGATCATGGCAGAATCTTTGGATGCCCTAATTGTTTCAATTGAGTGAGTAATCTATAAATCAACAAAATCTTAAAGTATTTAGAATATATATCATTATGAATGAGTTAGTTGTTTACTTGTCATTGTTACTTGTTTAAAAGGTTTTCATTTGAAAAAAAGTCTTTAGCAAGACTATTTTTTTTTTTTTGGCCCTTCTAAATGACAATGGATTAGAATGGTATCTGAACACTTTTCTAATTATAAGAAATAATGGCACCCTCAATTGTACAGGACATTTAAAAGTACATAGTGGAAAGGGAGTGAGGGGGAACCACTTTAACTGGAACTAAAAAGCCAGAATCTTGCTAACACATGCATATGAGCAGTCCTATTAAAAGCTGTTGGTTTACTCAAACGAGTCAGTTACTCATGTGCATCAGTGCTTGTAGGATCTAGATCACAATACAAACACAGATACCATATACACACTCCCACACACTTTGAAGGATGAGAGACATACCTGTGGCTCAATATCTCCATTCAAAGGGTGGAACTGTTTGTTGTCTCTCTTAGTGGACTCTGTCAGTGTGCTTCTCAGCAGGAGGCTGAGATTTGTGAGGCAGATTTGAACTAAGGATATGTCTGGTCCTTTTGGAAACCAGATTTTAAGTTGTACTAAGGTCTGGTATAGATCTTCAACTGGCAGCTGATTTTTACCTCTGTAGCTTAACCAAAATATGCAGTGGAGACTATTTCCTGCTGTGCCACAAACACAGATAATTGCTACATTGATCTACCCGCACCCACACACTTCAAGTAAGTAAATCTGTTTACGCATGTCTGAATACCAGAAGCCTTCACAATCCTGACGTTCATGCTGACCTTACAGTGATCTGCTGCACACTATCCATCAGTTTCCTCACTTGTCATGCCCTGCTACAATGACCTTCCACCATTTCTTCCATAATAATTTTCTCAAGGTTATTGCTATCTCTAACCCTAATGTGAGCAAAGTACGTAAGTTTGCATCTGTTGATTTCTGACATCAGGATTTGCTTCTCTCAAATAATATTTCTAACATAAGCATTAGTCTTTTCTTCTGTCCACATGTGGCAGTCACCTGATGATATGACATAACCAGATCAACTATGTAATGATACAGCTATACTGGAGATCAAGTGCTATGAACGAAGACTTTCCCAAGTGCAGACGGTGGGTCAGACCATCAGCTGTTAGCCTGAAACAAAATCCGATATTTGGATTGTCCGGAGTCAATGACCATTATATAACTTCAGTCCAGAATGGGCTTGACTCATTGGCACAGGACCTCTTAGGGTGACCAGATGTCCCAATTTTTAGGGACTCCTGATATTTGGGGCTTTTTCTCATATCGGTACCTATTACCCCCATCCCATCTCCATTTTTCACACTTGCTATCTAGTCACCCTAGCACAGGTAAAGGAGAACAATCCCAACAAATTGAGTAAAATGAAAACTATTATGCGTAAAACCACCAAGCACACGTTCTAAAATTCACTGTTGATCTAGTCCATAGATAACTGAGAAGGTGTCTGAGCTGGTGGAAAAACAGTGCAGAGTGAAAGAGAATAGCGTGGAGATGGAAGAACGTAGGAGAGAATATAAGGAACTGAGAAGACTAATTGAAAGGCAGACTAGATGAGACACGAGTGAATATACAAAGGCAAAATATATGTAACTTGAGAATTATGAAGTGTAATAATACAAAAGGTATGTTCACAGTGGTCAGGTTTCTTACCAAAAGGTTTTCCCTGTGATCTAACGTAATAAAAGATCATGAAGGCAGAGACCTCACTGAGGGTGATTGTATTAAATGCAAGTGGAGAGATTACTGTGCCAATATGTGTGCCTCAGCTGATTACTGTGCCGCACACTTTGCACAAGTGTGAATCACTACACAAGTTGGAAGGCAGTGGAGAATCTGGGGCTCCCCTTAAATTAACTGAGGAGACTCCCTAAGGCAAACAAACCTTTAATCTGCTAAGCACATTAATGGACCACTCTAATAAACCAGAAGAGGGAAATATGAGTGGTTGCATTAAACACTTTGCTTTTGTAAATGAAAATATTAAAGTTGACAGAAAAGGGGGGGCCAGTGATTGAATTAATGAGATTTACCAGTTCTCATGATCAAATCACAGCCTCATTATGCAGAATTGATTTTACTGGTACAATATTCATTCCAACGTAGTTTAAGGGTAACTTTATCCAGCTCCTTTGTATTGTCTCCTCTAATAAGCACAAAAATAAAAGAACAAGATGTGAGCCATTGCAGACAAGTGGCTATCACAATATTGAAATGTCCCTTATTATTCCTTTTCTTGTTTATGATGCTATAATTCTGCCTGTGTTGGTGAGTTGTCTTCTCTTCCCAATCATTAGCTCTGTCAATCAAACCTTTTGTGCTCAGTTAGTGCAGTCTAATTTGGTTTCTCATTAGTTTAATTGCACATCTTCTCACTCGCCTGTTGCGTACCCAGTCTGTTATCCAGTTGCACCAGGGGCTCCCAAAGGCCTATCGTATTTTACTTTATCTGATGTAATACAGAGATTGCTTTCTAAAGTCCAAATAGTCTTAAGAATCTGAAATGCTTCATATTTATGCCTGAAATTTGTTTTGTATATACAATTTCTGTTGGATGCAAAACAGTCAGTAGAATATGGGAGTAGGTCCTAGTATGGCAGGTGGTAATTTTATTCAGAGGTGTGTGTTTCAGTCAGGATGAATCAACTCTTATCATGGATACAGGAGATAGCATTGAAGAGTGTTAGTCCCTCCACCACATTGTATTCAAGAGTAGTAAAATCAAATCAAATTTTGTTGCATCCTAAGCAGGCTAAAAGCTAAGGCCTTGTCTAGACTAGAGCTTAAAAGGGCGGCGTTAGCTTGTGTAGACAAGGCATACTCCTTCTAACATATGCGAAGCTGGGAGAGTTGTGGCATGTCATGTCAGTTAGCACACGTTAGCTAACATTCTAACAATACACCTTTACATACTAAACTATACAAGGTTTAAGAGGCTAAGAATTTGAGGAGGAAATGTAGCCTAGGGGATAGAGCACTAGAGTGGAACTCAAGAAACCTGAATTCTATTTGTAGCTGTGTCACTAGCCTGCGGAGTGACCCTGGGTAAGTTACGTCATCTCTTTGTGCCTCAGTTTCCCTCTCTGTAAGATAGGGGTAATGCTACTGACCTTTGTAGAGCACTTTGAGATCTCTGGATGAAAAGCACTACCTAAGGGCTATGTATTCTTATTCTTGGTCACACTGGCATGTGTTGCTGTTGCCAGGTTGGCATGATAAATAAGGGAGCAAGTTGTGAGGGTGCTTTTTAACCTGCTGCCCATCTGACAGTAGGAGGACTTTCCTGGGAAAAGCATGGTTAAAAAAAACGCAGCCTGACTTGCAAGTCTCAAATTAATCCCACTGATTAGTAGGCTTACACAACAGAGAAAGTGTCAGCACAATCCTACGGCCCAGGCTCCAAACAGAGCAAGATGCCTGTTGCCTCAGAGTTGAGAATGATACAGCTTCCTGGTTGGGGAGAGAGAACAAAGGCCAAATGATTAAGAGTATCTTTCTGAGGGTGTTTTCTGTAACAGTCGCAACTTAGGAAATAATGTCCAAGGTTATCCTATTAGCTTCCCGAGTGGAGGAGTTGACAGTCTTTTTCTGTGGGCCTAAAATGTCAGGAAATGTTACATTTTCAACTGGTGCAGTTAGACACATTTCTATTACGAACCCGCCTATCGGCACAAGTTTATAAGGTAAACTTGTGCCAATAGGCGGGGTTGTAATATAAAATCTTACCTTATAAACTTGTTGTACACAATACCACAAGTTGGGAGAGAACAAATCAGCTGCACACTAATCAAAAGTGACTGGTCAGAAAGGATTGTTGTGAGTAACTGGCCAAGCAGGGTAAATAAAAGAAACCAGACTCCTCTCCTGCTGCGAGCACTAAAGAGAAGGGTGGCTTTTCTATTACCACTGATGGGCTGATGGTAAGGGTCAGGTTGCATAATCTCTATCACTGAAGGTTTTTAAGAACAGGTTGGGCAAACACTTGTCAGGGATGGTATACTTAAGCCTGTCTCAGCACAGAGGGATGGACTTGATGATGTCTCAAGATCCCTTCCAGCCCTACATTTCTATGATTCTATTAAACTGAGCTGAAAATTTTAGGTGTATGGGAAACAATTTTTCCTGGTCCTGAGAAAACTTTCAACATATTGAAAAAGTTCCAACTCTTCATCCTGATTCAGGATGGGAAGTCTTGAAGATTTTTGTGCATTAAAAATCCCCCCCCAAAATTTTAGTTTGGGTCAGTGGTATTTACATAGCTCTAGAGAGACCTGCGACCCCCAGGGGCTTAAGTGATGATCAAAATATCATTCATCTCCCACTGTTGTTTGAAGACCAAGAAGACCTAGTGGATAGAGTGTTTGCACTAGGACTCAGGAGAGCCAAATTCTATTCTTGGCTCAACCATTAGCCTGTTGGATGCCCTAGGGCAAGTCATTTCACTTCTGTGTCTCAGTTTCCCCAACTGTAATTGGGGATAGAGATAGAGACTTCCTTTGTAAAGCATTTTGAGATCTTTGGATGAAAAGTGCTATGTAAGAGCTAAGTCTTATTATTATTCCTGGCTCACATTTGTTTCATATGCTATAGCTGTGTTAAATGTTTCCACTGCAGTGTCCACTAACTATAGTTACAAATGCTGGGGTCAGGGAACTCCATAAGTTTTACTTCACATCCTTATTCCATTGGGGGCACATGGCTTACCCTCACCCACGTGGGCTAAGCAGGCTATTCAGCCTCCAGACCCAGCAAAATAATACCACCTACTTCTTATGGGTGTTGTGTGGATTCATTCATTAAAGTTTTTATCACCTTTTGAGATTCTTTATTGGGAGATAACATAAAAGTGCCACTTAATTGCCTAATTTTTATTCATACTCAATTGGTTAGCATTACCCTTTCAGCATTAGAGTTGTAATAACATGTATGCAGTTAATAGTGTCTAAGTGTTAGTTGTTTCATATTTCACCCATAATATTTAAACTTTTATTTTTGCATTGTACTATCCACCTGATGGTACATTCTGATAGTAGTTCTGCTAGAAAAGTACAATTTCTGTGTATAAAGATTGTCCTGCGTATGCCTCTTTCTTCTTTTGTAGGTACAGGCTGGTACCAGAGGTTCATTTCCCTGAGCAATTCAATGATGCTTTACGTGCAACCAAGCATTTTCTGCAGTCTGACATCCTAACTAAATACTCAGTTGACCCAAGTCGAATTGCAATTTCTGGTGATAGCGCAGGAGGAAATTTGGCTGCTGCTGTGTGCCAGCAGGTAAACATCCACTGTCTGTTATTTATCACACTAGCAATCCATATTCCAGCAATGCACATGGGTAGACAGATTATTTATGCTGCATCAGCACAGATTAGTTTTATAGATAGACTGGTTGTGATCCACAGAAAAAGCCAGCTTCTAGACATTTTACATAAGTAAAATGTGTCACTTATTCTGAATCAAGCAGCCCCAGAACGTCTTACTGCTTTTATAAGTTGTTATGGGCCAGATTTTAGGTGCAATTTAGATACCAGCCTTTACCCATTGTACTAGTGAATCCCTTATTGGCCTGCATAAGTGGCTAACTGGGAACATAAATGCACAATTGATAAATTCAGTTCCCTATTTTGTCAATAAACAGTTTTTGCAGCTGCCAATCTTTGAAAATGACCTTATTCGTTTTAATACAAAGGAAGGGGAAATCTTTGTTTTTTTAATTAAATATAATTTTTTCCCACAGGAAGATAATTTGACAGAAGAGTTAAAATCCAGTTGTAGGGAAAATCTATTTTCCCTGCTATTCATACCATATCTATTACTAATTTAAATTAGTCTTAATTTGATCTGGTTGGAATTTTTAAGGCAACCTGGGGCAAGGTGAAAACAGTAGTAAGGGGCAATTGCTAAAGCAGGTCAGTTCTTTAGGACCAACACCCAGGACAGCATCCCTTTTTTGGAAATGGCCCATCTGATTCTCTCTGACACTGCTGTGAATCAGCTATCATTCTACTGAAGTCACTGGTGTGGAAACAGTGCAGGGGAGAACAGAATCAAGACGAGCCTGTTAAAATTCAGACTAAGAGCAAAATTCTCTGCAGTGGTGTTACACCACCACAGGATTTGTCCCTAAAACTCCAAATGGTGATTTCTCTCCTCTTGGGGGGAATGAATTGTAACTCCTTTCAGTGGAACCACTGATGTAGGATCAAGCACAACATAAGTAATGACTGCTTTTTTACCATTTGAATTCTGTCCTGTGTTTTTTCTACAGCTTAGTCTAGATGACAGTGTGACCAACAAACTGAAGTTACAGGCTTTAATTTATCCAGTCCTTCAGGCATTGGACTTTAACACCCCTTCATACCAGCAGAACACTGACATGCCTGTGCTTTCCCGTTTTGTCATGGTGAAGTTTTGGATAGGCTATTTCAATGGGAACTATGACTTTGCCCACTCAATGCTGATCAACAACCACACTTCCCTTGACGTGAGCCAAGCTGTTTCTTTCAGGGGTCGTCTGAACTGGACTTCTCTCCTGCCTTCGACGTTTAAAAAGAATTACAAACCTGTGATACAATCCACAGGGAAGGCTGAAATCATCCAGGAAATACCTGCGCTACTTGACATACGCGCAGCTCCATTGCTGGCGGAAAAAGAAATTTTCCAGCTACAACCAAAGACCTACATCCTGACTTGTGAGAATGATGTCCTGAGAGATGATGGAATAATGTATGCCAAACGATTGGAGAGTGCAGGTGTGGAGGTCACACTTGATCACTTTGATGACTGCTTTCATGGCTGTATGATCTTCACTATTTGGCCTACCAATTTCTCTTCAGGGCATCGGACCAGGGACAGCTACATAAAGTGGCTTGCTGAAAACCTGTGAAGAAAGCGAGTCCTCTCTAGAAAACACAGAGGGGTCAATCTAAAGCTCACTGCTTCAAAAACAAAACAAAAAAAATGTGCACTTTTATGTCATCTAACTTCATTTGGTCAAGAGTGTGTCATAGAGCTTCTGTTGCAAGAGGTAGCAAGTCACTAACTACTTAATAGCATGGGGGTAGTTCGAGGGTACAGGGACACTGCTCCCCCAAACTGCAAGCCTCGTGTAAGCACAAAATGGCCTCCCTCCGCTTCACACACAACCTCTTTGGCCTGACTGGAGCTCCCTCCCCAAATATAGAAGTCAGACTGCGCTTATGATTAGTAGTTGATTAGCCTTGTCCAGCATAGCACTTTGCTAAATACTTATTAAACGCTATTGTATGCATTGTAGTTGTGGCCATATTGGTCCCAGAATATTAGAGAGAAAAGATGGGTGAAGTAATAGCTTTTATTGGATCAACTTCTCTTGGTGAGGGAGATAAGCTTTTGTGCCAAACAGCTCTCCTTCATATCTGGGAAAGGCACTCCCCGTGTCACAGCAAAAGGCAAGGTGGCACCCTTTGTTTAGCAGAAGTAGTTAGCACATAGTGTAAGGAACTATTCAAAGTAGAGTGGCCCATTAACCCCTCTGCAGTTATAGGAAAAAAAGCGGGGGGTTTAGTGAGTTACAGGTTTTAGTAAAAAGCCATAAATCCAGTGTCTCTATTCAGTCCATGATTTTTAGTGTCTAGCAGAGCAATGAATTTAAATGTTTATGATGCTAGGAGTTCCTTGCCCAGACCTGAAGAAAAGCTCTGTGTGGTTCAGAAGCCTGTCTCTCTCACCAAACAGAAGTTGGTCTAATAAAAGCTATTGCCTCGCCCACCTTCTCTATCAAACAGTAATCAGTTTTAGGTTCAGATGCTACCTTAATTGCAGCCATGGCAAATGAATGCTGAGCAGTTCTAAACAAGAAAAGCACTGTTCCTAAGACTTATTCTTACTGGTCAAAATGTTCAAGTTTGGGCACATAACATTAGGTTCCAAGGCCCAATTTTCTAACACTTAAATAAGGGTAGCCTGATTTAATAAGCATCTACAAATCCCACTGCAGTGAAGGGAAGCTGTAGTGCTCAGCAACTTTGAAAATTAGGACATTTATTTAGGTGCTTAAATATGGATTTAGGTGCTGGCCTTTAGGCACACAGATTTGTTGGGTTTTTTTGTTTTTTTTGTTTTTAATAGTTCCAACTTCAAGGTATTTTAAAGGATGCTAGGCAAGCCATTTTCCCAAAAATGTAACAACTTTGGAATATGGTCCTTTTTTTTTGAAACAAGCACAATGCTAAAAAATGTTGTGAAAAAAGAATGAAGCACACTGAGGTCCTTTCTGTCGACTTTAATGGACATCAATCCTACACACGGACAAAGCAGTGTGCAAGCTGATACGTGGGACCAATGGAAAGCACCAAACCTAGATTCCATTATAGGTGATTTTACAGCTTTAAAGTTGATTGCATTTTTGGCCAAAGGATGCAACTGTGCCTGCCTTTAAAATTTCAGCTTTATGACCACTTTAAAGAAAAATATGAAAATACTAAAAAATAAAAAACCCTCTGTATTGTTTGCACTGATGGTTGTATTTAATATTAACAGTTGTTGTTCACTGAGTTTCTTCTGTGCTTGTAGCTTCCAGTTCATTGTCTTCCATGCTTTTTTGGAGGAAGTTTTCCCTGTGTAGCAAGCAAAATCACCAGAGATGAATTTGAACCTAAAGTCCAGATTCAGATGAGAACTCTGCTGCTGGATCTTCTCTCTCTCATGGAACGAAACAAAATCCCAGATATTAATAGCCTATGCTATGGGGGAATTAAGCTTTGCAGCTTCAGCTCCTCTCTAAAATAGCCATACCACCGTGGCTGAACTCTTAAGACAAGAGCATGGAAACTACTTACAACAGTGTGTCTTGCACGTAATGTTTGTTGTTTGTTTTGTTGTTGTTTTTGAACGTAAGCTGTGACAAACTGAGGAAAGCCAGGAACTTGTAAGCTAAGATAGAAAGAGTGATGATCTTGTGAACCAAGTTTAGTGCTTTAACTTGGGAGAGCAGAGTTCAGGGCTGAGCTCTGCTGCTCTCTGTGTGTGACTTTGAACCACTTGCTTCATCTTTGTGCCTCAGTTTCTTATTCTGCAAGAGAGGGAGTAATATTTCTGTACTTTGCAAGGGTATTGGAGATAAATTCATAAATGTTAAGGCGGCCTTGTGAGACTACAAGGGACTGTTAAATTTTCCCCATTCTTCAATGGCTGTATTGTATTGTTGTGTCTTATGCCAGCTTGGACCATTAGAATGCATGCCCTCTGATAAAAGTAACATTTCTTTAGCTCAGCTTTCCAGTTTACAGTGTGCTGCAAATTTACAGCTCCAAGTAAGCACCTTCCTGGCTTTTGTCAATTTATTATGGAACATTTTAAAATGGAGCCTTTTTGGTGCTTGATTTCTATGGGCCGGTTCTAGAAAGTCCTAAAACACATGTACTTGATGGACCAAATTGGCTTTTGCATTTTTAATGGATATTTAGAGGTCCGTTTTCATGGGTATGTGCACATAATATACTGGGAGTTAATGGAAGAATGATCTTGTCGTCTCATATGTGTTCCGAGCAAGAAACATCACGATGTTGATAGAGTTGTGTGTATTAAGAAAGGTTAACAAGAGAGGGCCCCAATCCACAGTGCCACAAGAGCTTGAAACTAATCTCTGGATGTAGGTTCACACTGACTGCACAGCCCACGCCAACTTCAGTAACTGGCCAAATAAAAACACTGACAGATTCTTTTCTCAGTTACATTTGTTTAGATTAATTGACTTCATTAGTAATACTTCACATTTGCATCTATGTAAATTGGAGCAAAATTTGGCCAGTGTATCCAAATATCCCAAAACATAGAAAGACTCAGATCTGGATTTTTCAAAGTTCCCACAGCAGGAGTTCTATGTATCCAGAGATTTAGTTGCAAAGTTACCTTATACACTCTAAAGCCAGCTTGCAAATCTGAATGTAGAGGCTACACCAAACTCCACTGAAGTCAATGAAAACATTTCTACTGAGTTTAGTTGGCTTTTTGTCAAGGCTTATATGGTTCTGGGCCTGATCCAAACTCAATTGAAGTCAATGGAAGTCTTTCCATTGACTTCAGTGGGCTCTAGAAGAGACCTTGTACTTCAAAAAAATAAAACAGTACCAAAAAAGCTTAAGTTACATTCAACTACAGGCTTTCAATATTCATTTTAGAAAACTCAGAATAGCATTAAAGTCGTTTATATGTCTGTAAATTTGGGGTTGTGTTCTATAAGAAGAAAACTGGCCGCAGGACCTGTCTGCAAAAGTTTTAGACCAGCGTATATTTACGGCAGTTATAATCCCCAATATGAAGTTATAATGAAACTACTGATCTATTTTAACTGTAGTGACATGGATAGCACAGCTAGAATATATATTCATGACGCTGGTTGTAAAATCTCTTCATGCACTGAAGCACATTTCAAATTCTTGGCACAAAAGAAGGTAGCAAGTAGATGATAATGAATAAATTCAATTCAGTTATCTTGAAGTGAAATCCACAGTAGCTTCACTATATGAAGGGAAGCGATAGCAGCACCTTATTATATATGAACAAGTTTAACCCTGCAGCTAAGTAACTCAAGTATATGATGCATAGCTGTAAAGATGCCTATGATGTCCTCTAATGGGTTACAAGAAATCTGAAACAACTTATTGAGTATAGTTCTTCCAGAGGTGTAGCCGTGTTAGTCTCTATACAGCAAAAACGAGCATCCTGTAGCACTTTAAAGACTAAACACACTTCTGCGGGTATAAACTTTCGTGGGTTGCAACTCACTTCATCAGCTGACAAAGTGGGTTGCAGCCCACAAAAGCTTATGCCCGCAGAAATGTGTTAGTCATTAAGGTGTGGCAGGACGCTCGTTTTTATTGAGTATAACACCATAAGACACTCTCCAGAATTTCCACATGAGCCCTGAAGTAAACCCTAGGGTTGTCCTCTGTAGTCCTATTTCTTGCCTCCTTGCTTTGGTTTGCACACGTTGTTCCCATGATTGAAGTTCACAGGTTATATGTCTTTCTGAGTTAAACTGGATTAACTGTTCTGATACCAGTCTAACTCAGATGAGAATACAATTTGGCCCAATATGCACTATGTGGCAAATCTGATTCTTGCCATGAAGAGATTAAGGAAAATTCATGTTACAGTACATTGATTTATTCCCGTGACTCAACATTTTTTGATGGCCTGCATTTGGACAGTCCTAAATCCTGGGGAGGTACTGAGCTCCTTCCACCCTTCCTCATTTCAATGGGCGTTGGGGCTTTTAGCACACTCTTACATCACACAGATACTGGACTTGATCCTGTATATTTCACATTTTTATATTTATAGAAAAACATTTAAACATCTAAAAGAAGTCATGCTGAGTAACCTGCTGAGTTTTTGGTAAAATAGACCAATACTGCTAAATATTTTTGAAGGTAGCGTCTTTCCCCTACACACATTAGACCTCATCATCCATAATGAGAGTAGAGTGTTTCTGGTGACCAAGCATTTTAGACATAAATATTCAGTGAGAAACCAAAAAGAAGTTCACCTAATAGAACTATTAGTAGTTAGGGCTCTGTTTTCATTAACCAGAGATGCTATAATAATAGGTTTTTTTAGCATGAACTATAGCCAACTTAAAAAAAAGTGACTAGTAATTTTGGGTGTCCAAGTCAAAACATCTTAAAGGGCCCTGATTTCCAGAGGACGAGTGCTCAGTACTGGCTGAATCCTAGTGCTCTTTTAGGT
Source organism: Mesoclemmys tuberculata (assembly GCA_007922155.1). Lineage (NCBI taxonomy): Eukaryota > Metazoa > Chordata > Testudines > Chelidae > Mesoclemmys > Mesoclemmys tuberculata. Next base: position 13,587,867 of record ML675649.1, read on the forward strand.
GTTTCTAAAAGTTGGAGCACTCAAAAAAATGACTGACTATCTAGACCATTTCCCTAACAAGCACAGAAGGGGCCACTGTGGTTTTTAAATTAGGAATTTTCCCTTTAACTAAATTCCCAAATATTGTTCTAGACTTTGTATTCCAAGTTAGTGTTTCGACCTTTTTTGGTATTCCTCTCCCCCCATTTTCTACTAAAAAAAAAAAAAAAGTCACCAAGATTGTCTGACTTGCATCGCTAACTAGGATAAAAAAGTTAATGACAAAATAATGGGTTAACATGGCTAAAATCCTTCATGCTGCTAAATTCTGCAAATTACAAATTTATGGTTAAAGCTCGGTTAGTTTTACATTCTTGTATTTGTGAAGCTGTTCAAGAACCAAAAGTACAACATACTTGGTGTGGGTGCATGTAATATCTTATGCATGACCAGTTTCTGCTTCTTTCCCACTGCAGGGGAAAAGAGCTTGTAAGATTTAATTTGTAGGTGTGATACACAAGTGATGAATAAATAGATCAAAATGTATTTGTCGTGCATCTTTTCTTCATGACCAGGTTGAGTATGCAAAAAAACATTCTTAGTGCTTTGGGCAATACAGTGTGGTCCAGAGCCTCAGAAGTCTTTCGGTTCCTCACTGCCTCAAGATATCTGAAGGCGTGTCTTCTCCACCGCGCTAAATCAGCACTGCCACCATCAATGCAGCAGCATCAATTTAGCGGGTCTGGTGAAGATGTGCTAAATCAATGGGAGAGCGCTCTCCCGTCCACATCAGTAATCCATCCACATCTGTAATGTGTAAAATGGGAGGCAGAAGCTACAGCAAGAGGGGATGTCGCCTGGTGACATAGCAAATGTCGACACCGCTGCAAGTCAATCTAAGGTACGTCAACTTAAATTACGTTATTTGCGTAACTTAACTAGCATAACTTAGATCGACTTAGCGCTGTAGTGAAGACAAGCCCTAAGCCTTCCAGACACCATTCACATTTTCAAAAGCCGGTTCTCAACTGCCATCTAACCCCCCACTAGGCACATAAGTTTCTTCTGGTCAGTATTCGCAAAATTTTTTAAACACTGATTCTGCCCTACAGCTACCGAGCTAATCAGAGCCCTACTACCGCAAGTTGCAACCATGGAGGCACTGATGCAGGATTCTCATCCTAGATAGGAAAACACCTCTCTCCCCATCAAGGCCAGATCCCGTGGGCATGCTCTGAGCATTCGTAACACCTGTTACTCATCACTCCCTGCAGCAGAAGGGCTGAATATGGGGGGGTGTTGACAGTGCAGCACCTGTACAGGATATAGTGAAGTGCATAGGGAAATAAAGGGCAAGTGTGCGAGACGTATCAGCTATGGGCTATATAAGTACCTAACCCAGGTCAACAGCTTAATTCCAGAATAGGGGATCATAGCTGAGGATCCTGACGGAGGAAGGGCCAGAGATGGATGCCATCATCCAGGTGAATCAGAAGAGCTCCTTAGGTGCCTCTCTTCTCTCCACTCCCTCCTCAGCATTACACTGCTAACTAGCTTACACAGCTCCCAGCTCAGCTTCCTGCCTTCGAGGATCTCTTCCTTAGGCACCTAACTCTCTCTGTGCATCGTAGAAGGAACCTGGGTGCCACGCTCAGGGCTGAGGATTCTACTAAGTGTGGGCAGGCCATTTGTCCATTCTCAGATAAACAGTCCAGTCTTTAAATGGCTTGTCCCCTGTCTGGTACCAAACTGGATGTTTTTGGAAGAGCACACCATTCCATCACAGTCATTATAAACTCATTCGTGCCATGCATGCAAGGTCATTGTAGCAGGGGTGGGCCCACACCATTCCCAGAACTACCGGAATGTCCACTATTCTAGGAATGTGTGAGTGGCCACCCTAACTAGGCAATGAGCCACCTAAGGCTTAGGTGTTGCAATGCTCAGCCTTGCAATGTCTAAAAGACCTTTGAGGATTGGTCCCATGTGTTCAGGGGTTTTTCCCTCACCCCTGCGTGCCCAAAGGGTGAAAGAATGTTGTTTTTCAGGAGGTCTGATATGCTGTCTTGAATGTGTGTCATGTTTTTACTTAGAAGTCAATGGAATGAGATTGGCTCGGAGGCCACAAGGTTGCTTCAGAAATGCTGAGTCAAAGCCAAGATATTTTTCTTCAAAGCAGGAAACCTTGCTCCTGTTAAAATGTTCTGCTACAGTGGTTCTGTCTTCCTTGATTTCTGTTCTATCAAACGATTAATGTCAATTTAATCTGTTCTGGTTGAGTGATAATTGATTCCTGCACCATTGTTGTTGTGCTGCATTCTGAAGATAGACACCGGACCTGCTGTATTCTTTACTTACAGAGATTTGTTCGTTAAAGGGCAGGAATCTTTCTTTATAGCAAGTATATGTATTTACTTAGAAGGTTGAACTTTCAGATCCTTCTCCAGCCACATTCTTTCTACCTTACATTTCTTTATTATTTCTAAAATCCTGTCCTCTCTACCTTTTTACTCTGATTTTTTTTTTTAAATGGTGTTGACGGCATTACTTTGGAAATACCTCGCTGTGCTATTTTGTCACTTCTTCCAGCTGGGCCCTCATGGCGCAGAACTCCATTCTTGTGGGGCTTATAAAGAAGAAAGGGTGCAGGGAGGCATAGTTAAATTTAAAAAACCCACATGTTGGTAAAGCAGCAGGAGCCAAACATGGCTTGAAGAGTATGACTTAGGCTATGTCTACATTGCCCCGCAGTTTGAACTACATCAGTGTCAACAGCCTAAAGTGCAGCACTATAATTCCCCTCAGTGGATGCTTCAGGTTTGCATGAATATAGGGGTAGTGTAGACAAATTCTAAATCAGACTGAACCCCATAGATCTGCCGCATACAGTAATATTTTGTTACCCATATTTACTACGGAAGAAATTATGTCAGGAATCCTACAGATCCCACGATCACTCTCTCATTTAACAATGCAATCGTTTAATAAAACAAGGATTTAAAATATAACTCCTCAAACCTGCAGTTAGAATTTGACTTGGTCTCTGTGCTTGGCCATGCAGAACAACAAGAGAAATATTGCCCTGAAGCCTTATTGTCTAAGGCCCTGAACCAGTGACGTATTTAAGCACATGCCTAACTTTAAGCACATAAATACCTTACTGAATCAGGACCTAAGGCATGGATCCTAAAAGGATTTAAGCATGCGCTCAACTTTGAGAAGAGTAATCCATTGACTACTCAGGGAGATTTTACTGCCATGCTTAAAATTATGCATATGAATAAATTCTTTGCAGGATTGGGACTTAAAATATTTAGCCTTTGAGTGTTCTATGACCCGCTTTGCATCTCTTTGTATGGGGAGTCTCTCCAGCCCACATTAATAGAGTGATTTTAAAATAATTTTTAAAAATATTTATATAAAAAAATAAAAACCAGAACTTTTTCTACTGTGCACAAACTGGACCAAGACCCCTTTTCTGTGGCATTGCCCTAAATGCTGCAAACAAGATTATGTAGAATTTAAGTGTTGTTCCAGAACAGTTTTGGATAAAGCTAAAAACCAGAGTTTTCTTCGGTCAAACACTTATTCAAAGAAGGTTTTCAAATACTGTGACATTTACTAAACACTTCTCTGATTTGTACTTGAATTATTTGAATATAGCCAGGTATGCTTAGACTGCATAAAGATACTATTGTTATCTTCCACACTAGGTGCATAAACTGCAAAATCCTCTCTCAATCAGTGGTTCTCAACCAGCAGCCCAATCAGCACACAGCTGCAGCCCATGTGACATCCTCAGGGACCTACAATTAGCATATATATTGCGGGGATGAAGTCCACCTAACACATAGAGAATTGTATATGCAGCCCACAGTGGTAAATAGGTTGAGAACTACTGCTCTAAATGCTTATTCCAGGAATGACGGCTTTCTATTTTAGTCAGATTCTTAAGCCATGCCTATTGCTGTGCACTCCAGGCTTTTCCAGAAGTGTATTAAGAAACATAACTAGCATCTTTTCCCCCAGGCCACACATTGTGTGCTCAAAGGTAAGGCGGTGAGGGCCAGACAAAAAGCCATCCGGTTACAGAAAACAGCCTTATGGAGAGCTACAAACCAATTTTGGGACAGGGGAAATAAAATCCTTATAAGCCTCTTTAGAGAAAAAGGAGAAGAGAATGAAAACAAAAGACAAAAAAAAGGTAGGAAAGCCAGTAACACGTACGAGAAGAGAGAGCATTCTAGAAAGCAAGAAGGCTCTTGGAAAATATACCGAAGGTTAAAAGATTTAAATTCTAAACAGAATGCAAGAGAACCACAGAAGTACATTTGCCATCACACACATGTCCAAAGGCTTACAGATGTGGAGGAACCCCCGCAGAGATGGAATTTGTAGCCTGCTGGCTGTGCAGAGATGAGAAGGGAATTGGCGCCTACATTGTTTACAATTCACATCCATCCGGCTGGTACCTGTTCTTCGGAAGCTGAGGAAGGCAGGCAGCCATAAGGAGGGACAGGGAGCACTAGATGGTAGCTGACTTTGCCAGGGATGGAGGAGAGCTATCTACAGCAGAAGGACTCCAGCAGCACGTGGGGCAACATCGTAAATTCTGCAGTCACTGAACTGCAGTGACCACAGGAGCTGAATGCTAATTCAGAGCTGTAGGAGAGGTAGGCCACTTATGTGCTTTACTCCTGCATAAGGTGTGTGAAGGGGCCTGTCCACCAGGAACGTGTGGGTTCTAGGGAGCAGCATCCCCGCCATATCAGCCCCTTTCCATGCAAGGCAAGATGTGTGATCATAGGGTTGTCACACTGTCCAGCTTTTCCCAGAATTGTCCTTTCTGGAGGTAGCTGTCCCAGGAAATCTGTAAGAACGCTCAGTACATACTGCCAACTGTCCAGTTTTATGGGTTAAGGATCATCCCGTATGTGGGGGGGGGGGTTGTGCCTCAGAGGTGGCAACTCCAGATGTGGAAGGGTTGGGGGCAGAACCTGAATGGATTGTGCAGTCCATGGAAAACCGATTCTGTGGATCTTTGGCCATAGGGGTAAGAGGACATGCCTTTAGGCTCTTCTCAGACCCACCACTATTGCCATAGTCACAGCTAATGCACTTGCAGTGCTTCCACTTGCTCCCAGCCTATGCCTGGGCTCTGGGGCTTTCACTGAGCCAGGAGAGTGAGCTGCATAATGATGGTGAGCAGTCATTGTCAACCCTCAATAAAACCACCCTCAATATTTGAGCCATGGGTGGGGGAGGGGTGGAACACGTCACAGCGACCCCACATTCTCCAGCCTGGCCATTCCCCTTATTTCTGGGCTGCTTGCCATGTAGAACTTTTGTGGAGGGGACAGTGAGAACTACAGTCACAATTCATCCCTCCGCTAGTGCAGAGCCCAAATCAGGGACTGAGGGTGGAAGTAGAGGGTTGACTGAACCAATTCCTATACGTGGCGTTGCCGAGGACCAATTCAGGCCCCCATGAGTTTTATTTATGTCGTGGCACCACCCAGAGGCCAAATCAGGGTCCTATTGTGTTAGGTGCTATACAAAACAAAAAGATGGCCCTTATCCCAAAGAGCTTACAGTTGAAAGTGTAAGACAAGATCCAACGGGTGGATCCAGGGAGCAGGAACACCAGCAGACAGCAGGACTTATGCACATGATAAGCAGTGATCCCAGCAGCCATTCAGCACCCTAGGAACAGCCACAGCAGAGGACTGTTGTAGTCCTATACGTCCCAGCCCCAGTTCCTCTGCCTGGAAACATCCTCATGGCAGAGACTCTTGTGGAGAGAGTGCCGCACTAGCAGTGCGCTCTGTAAGGGAAAGCCTCAATACATATATAATACCAGCTGTAACAGCACTTGTGTTCAGTGAAAGTAACTCTGCAAACTGAGCTTTGTCTATAAAAGAGCACGATACAGTCCCCCAAAGTTGAATACGTAACTGGCACAAATATCAGATTGTTTAAAAATTCACCTTTGCTCTGGCACAAGTCCCATTGCATTTCTTTCCTTTCATTAATATTGTTTAAATAATTATAACAGCACCATCATTAACATCTTTTAGTCACAAGTTTTAGACCTAATACAAATTTAATCATTCCCTCAGATCAATCTCTGACAACAACTTAAAAAGTTTTCCAACATTCTGCTTTATATAAACTAGTCTTTAAAAAAAATCCCCACACTAACTTCTTCCAAGCTATTTTATTCTGCAGAAGCTGACATCTTTTTGTAACTCATCTTCAAATTGTATCAGATGTGGGACATGTAAAAGAAAAAAAAAAAACCCCTAAAATCCACACAACAAAGATCTAGAATGACCGAACTACAATGCTTCCATTGTATCAAGACATTTGAAGGCATCAGGACTTCTGCATGATACTCAGTGCAGTTTGAATGTGGGATTCAGAATTTATTGGCGGTTTTTGGGGGGGGTTTTAAACTGTAAAATACCTTTTTTCCCCTCTACAGTGAACTCTTGAATCCCACATGTATTTCTGTTGCAATTGGTGACCCAGGTTTTTAATTTTAACAAGTTCAAGGAGCTGCCGGCAGAGGGCACACTCAAGTGGGTGTTTTTGCCTTGAATGTAGGAAAGATTTTATTTAAAAAGGACAGTAGTAGTACAAAAATGGAAGTGTGTTTGCAGGAACTGAATTATTTATATGCAAATCAGTTCAATGGAACTGCAATGGAATTCATGCTAATCCAGTGTCTTTGTGCTGTTAGAGACCCACAGCCCTCACTTCTCCCAGTCACAATATGTCTCACCTGCTCTGTTTTGCATACTGCAGGATTCTTTTTCAGGAGAGCTAGTTGCTGTCGTTTTGGCTTCTGACCTTGCAGACCAATTGGCGGGGGGAAGAAGGTGTGGGGCGGGAAGTGCATGTGTTTGAGTTTCTCTTTTGTTTGCTGCAGACATCCATGGTTCCCTTTCTTTATTGCACAGGTAAGGGTATTGCCCAGGACAAAAATAGTGAATGAACAAATTTAGGGCTAGCGGCGCCAAATAGATAATAATGCCTACCTCTTAGATAGCACTTTTCATCAGTGGATCACAAAGAGAGCAGAATCATTACCCCCATTTTACAGATGGGGAAACTAAGGCACAGAGAGGGGAAATGACTTGCCCAACAGCAGAGCCAGGTCTAGAACCCAGGTTGTCTTATTCCTAGTTCAGTACCCTAGCAAGTAAACAGTGGGGCAGCAGAGATGTATTGATGGTTCCATTGGGAGGATCTAGCTTTATGGTCTGCTGTGTCTCTCTCTAACACTGATGTGGGAGGAGGCCACAGTAACAGTGCCTGAGCTCTAGGAAATACTGGGACGGCTACTGCCTACTGTTTCAGGTTGATTTGCAAACAGTAGCAGTGGGAGAGGCAGGGCCATTGAGCCACCCGTACCATGTACCAGCCAACCCAATGGCACCATCCAAAGGGATGTGGTACCCTAAACATACTCCCCTGATGTGCTGGGAGGAGATATTGGGTGTGTCTACACAGCAAAACAACCAACAACAACAAAAAACACAACAGTGAGTCTCAGAGCCCAGGTCTAAAGTCCTGGGCTCACACTACGGTGCTAAAAATAGCCATGTAGATGGTCCAGCTCAGGCTGGAGCTTGGGCTCGGAAGCCAGGGAGGGGATGGCTATGGGATCTCTTTTTTAGGTACCTAACTCTCCCTGAGCATTGTACGTGGAGCCTGGGTGCCACAAGATTCCACTACATATAGGCAGGCCATTGGTCCAGTTTTAAGCCAGACAGTCCTGTTTTTAAATGTCCCCTGCCTGTGATACTGGACAAAACCACATCCAGTTTTATCTCAGGATTGGACAGGGGACAAAACATTTAAAAATAGCCCTAAGTACAACCTGGTGTGATGCAGTATTTTTAGAGTTAAATCAGACAGTAGCTAATAAAACACTTGTTGACTGAAAACCAAAGTAACATTGCCTCCTTATGCATCTGCTGTCTGGAATGATTATGGTCTTTACACAGAGAAGAGACTAATTAAGGAGTTCATTAAGTGAAAATAATAACCAGACTTCTGCTACAGCCAGTCAAAAATCAGTCAGTTCATTTCTGCAGAAAGTCATTGAAGGCTCCTGAAGAAATATTCATGGATTTGATGGCTTCATTATGTTCTTCCTACCTCCCACCACACGCTTATGTTTCATCTACATTATAGAGATACCATGTTGCAGGATCTGGTTACATTATGTTTTTTAAAATATGTCTTCTAGCTTGGACAGGAGCAAATCATGCTCCTGGATCATGCTGAAGTCTTGAAGGCTTGCACACTTTCTTGATCCCCTATCAGGAAGAATGGCAAGTAGATCTACATAGTGGCACAACTCCCCCATCCCACACTCCAGCCATACTGGGTCTCCTAGCTTAGGGATCTTTATAGACACAGAAGCAGAGCAGGATTGTTCCACCGATTTCTATGGCTTTATCTCCAGTGTACCTAGTGTAGGCAAGTTCAAAGACAGGCCCCACAATGTGAAAATGACCAGTTAAGTTGCACTGTTGATGGGACTGACATGCAAGCAGGAAACCAATAGCCTATGTGGGGAAACACACTCTAAAAAAGTCACTAGTTATTTAACGTTAACAATTACCAGAAAAGGAATTAAACATATATGGAGCAAAGTCTTACTGTTACAGTAGTACAGGTCTGGAGTTACTTCATTGAGGTTAACAAGGGCTAGTCTACATGATGCATTAGTCCACATGAGAGGAGTATGCACGAGCCTGTTGCAGACTAGCAGTCCCTTGTGTACCCTGCTGGTGTGCACAAAAAGTTCCCTTGTGAGTGCTAATGTAGACATGCTTCAAACAACATAACATTAACATGCACTAGGGAACGTTTAGCATGTTCCGGCAGAGTCCACGTGGACCAGTTAGTGTGAAACAAGTTAGCCTACACCAGAGGGATGTGAATTCTAATGTGCACTAACGCACTGTATCTCATGCCAGAGTGACTCAGATTCATAGACTTCCAGGTCAGAAGAGACCATCAGACTCAGGGTTTCTGTTCGAGAGAGTGTCAATCTCTGGGTCTCATGCACTAACACAATTCTTGTGTGTCTGGGTCTCCTAAGGACTATTTAAATCTATATGAAAGAAAACATTTGTTTGCATTAGGCTTTGAAACAGACATACACACTGCCCCATGCCCTCCCTTCTCCTTTGGGTCTTTTCTTCAACACCAAAACTACTCTTTGGTATCACTTTGCTACGATTCTACCCTACAACACCACTATGGAAAAACAGCACCTTCTTGCTAGTCAGGCCTGTGCCCCTATGTATATTCAGAGTAGTATCTGCTGACTTTAGTGAGAAAAAATAAGCATTTTTTACTGATTTTTTAAAAATCAGTTAGTCCTTCAAAGCCAACATAGTCGGATTCTCTTCCTTCTTCTGCATCACAAATGGAATTGTTTACTAAATGCCAGTCCGCTGAAGACAATGGGATTACACAGGTCTCGCTTTAGCATTGGTGATGATGGAAGGAATCCAGCTTGATTCTAACACTCAACCATCCACTCCACCATCAACCTCAGCCTGGACCAGTGCACACAAGAAATCCACTTCCTAGACACTGCAATACACATAAAGGATGGTCACATTAATACCACCCTATACTGAAAACCAAATGACTGCAATACATATCTTCATGCCTCCAGCTTCCACCCTGGACACATTAGACGATCCACTATCTATAGCCAAGCCTTAAGATACAACCGGATATGCTCCAATCCTTCAGACAGAGACAAACACCTACAGGATCTCCATAAAACATTCTTAAAACTATAATACCCACCTGGAGAGGTGAAGAAACAAATTGACAGAGCCAGACGGGTACCCAGAAGTCACCTACTACAGGACAGACCAACCAAGAAAACAACAGAACACCACTGGCCATCACCTACAGCCCCCAGCATACATCTCTCCAACACATCATAAAGGATCTACAACCTATCCTAGCAGATGATCCCTCACTCGCTCAAGCCGTGGGAGGCAGACCTATCCTTGCTCAGACACCCCCCCAACCTGAAGCAAATACGCACCAGCAACCGTACATCATACAACAACAGTAAGCCAGGAACCTATCCTTGCAACAAACCCCGTTGCCAGCTCTGCCCACACATCGACTCTAGTGACGCCATCACAGGTCCTAACCACATCAGCCACACCATCAGGAGCTCATTCATCTACTAATGGAATATACGTTATCATGTGCCAGCAATGACTCTTCCTCCATGCACACTGGCCAAACCGGACTGTCACTGCGCAGAAGAATAAATGGACACAAATCAGACATAAAAAATGGGAACACCCATAAACCAGAGAGAGAGCACTTCAGTCTCCCAGGACACTCTGTAGCTGACTTGAAAGTTGCCATACTTTTACAAAAAAACTTCAAAAACAGACTGCAAAGAGAAACTGCAGAGCTCCAACTGATCTGCAAACTTGATACAATCAAACTGGGTCTGAATAGACCTCAGCTACTCGAACTGTGTGGACTTTGCTATTATCAACCCCCTCCCTCCCTCCCCCCCCCAGCATTGTTGTTCCTTCCCCTTGGTTGTGTGTATATATATATACACACACACCCTCTATCTGATTTCCATTCCCTGTATCTGATGAAGTGGGTTACAGCCCATGAAAGCTTATGCCTGCAAAATTAAATGTGTTAGTCTTTAAAGTGCATACAGACTAACACAGCTACGCCCTGGAACTTTCACCCAAGTGTGACTTTACAGAGCTGGAAGTTGGAAAGAACTTTTTTGTGTAAATGAAGCACATTTGACACAGAAATCATTGAGAGCTATTAATTAAAAGGATCTGTAAATATATTTTTACAGTCACTTTTCAGACTAGAAACACATTTTAAGCTAAAATAAATGGTATTCTTCCTAGTAATAGCTAATTACCTCCCTCCAAAGTGTCTGTATCAAGTTTCAATAATCTTGACACCTTCACTGTGCAGGGAGGTAAACAGCTGATGGAGGAAAAAAGTCTTTGGGTCAGATCCTTAGCTAATGTAAACCAGAATAGTGCCACTGTCTTTACTAATAAATAATACTTAGCTCCTTAAAGCACTGTTCATCAGTAGATATTAAAGAGCTTTACAGAGGAGGGCAGTATCATTGTCCCCATTTTACAGATGGGAAAACTGAGGCACAGAGCAGTGTTGTGACTCGCCCAAGATCACCTGGCAGACCAGAGCCAGGAATAGAACCCACATCTCCAATCAACTAGGCCACACTGCTGCTAGGACCTAAAGCTACCCTATGTACACAACTAGAAGCGCTGTTCACCTTTGTGCTTTGGTGAACTCTGACTGTTGTTCCTTCAGTTCCAGGGATGGGGAATTCCACATCTCAGGTAGCATCTAGTTTCCTGATAATCGTTCCCTAGACTGGTGCCAAGTCCTGAAGTACTCCTCGAAAACAACGGGAGTGTTGACTCAGTTAGGACGGTGAGAGAGTGCGGGACTGGTTTACTAGCCTCACAAACATACAACTGCACTCATTCAATTTAAAATATGTGGTTTATACTGGCTGATCAAAAGTTACCGTTCACGTTAGGATCAATGTTTCTTATTCAAGCACGTATTTTGATAATTATCTGCGTCAGGTATGCCACCATGAAGTGGCTTTGCAGTTAGTATGCCATGCCAGCAACAGAGAGACAGGATCAGTTCCCAGACTGTCTCTTACAAAGGTAAACTTCAGCACAGAGGTTAAAGCCAAAACTTGCAGACTGATTCATAGTGATCTTTGGTAAGCCAGCCTTATAGAGACGGAAGAAAAACCCAGAAGGCCTGACTCCTGCTTGCATGCCCGAACTACTAGACATGCTTTAATCACTATTACATATGCTGCATGAATTTAAATAGAAACGAGCCACGTTAGTTCAGTGAACTTTGGATACTAACGTGCTTCACCATGTTCATAGATCAGTGATTAGGACAGAAGGCAGGTGGAACATGATGACTGCTTTCTAACCTGTGGTCACTCATGATCTTTGTTGTTGCCAGAACCAAACTACTGCTCTGAAAGCTGAGCAGAGAATGATAAAGCAGTTGCTCATTTATCAAAAAAGTTTTTGCAAGTCTGGGGTCAGCTCCTCAGCTGGAGTAAATCAGAGATTTACTGCAGTCAGAGGAGCTAGGCTGATTTACACCAGCTGAGGACCTGGACCCTTTGTCTATTATGCAAAAGAATATTTGGACCTTAAGTTTCAATTTCCCAAGTCCAAATTAGTTTCACGCTTGCTTTCTCAGTGACTCATCATGAGCAATCAATCAGGATTAGCAAGCCAACTCCTCCCTGGTGGTTTGTTACACCCAACTCCATATCACATCTCTAAATTGTCGTAAAGATTATTGGTAAAACATTTCTCAGTTGTTGCCAATATTGCAGAAAAAAAGTTGTTTTCAAATAATTCAGTCAAAAATAAAAGAGAATATTACAGATAAAGAACAATCCGGACCTCTTCTTTCCACGTTGAATGCAACCCCATAAAAGAAAAAAAATGTAAGGTTAAAATTGAGATTGCAGGCACGTCAGTAATTTTAAAGTATAGTTATTGCCTGTCAATTACACTACAATTAAAAGGTTAGAAATGCAGGAAATATGGTGTTACAGTTGCACTTCTAGAACAAGGCACCCTAACTATTTTAATCTTGCCCCAGGGAGATGCCAGCCTGCCATATTCCTTTCTTCACACATCCAATAATGCGCGAAGGATTTGGATTCAGATTCACTTAGGGCCTGAACAAAACTCTGCCATCCCCATCTATCCTGGCCACCTTTTGTGCATAAAGGTATTGAAAATGTGCACCCCAGAACCTTAGTTTTATAGTTTGTTACAAGAGTCCTGTATGAAAATCCTTAAATGTGATATTTTGTTCTTTCCATATAAGTGCTGTGTTTTTATGCTTTAGGAGTAGGTTTTCTATATGGAGACATTTTGAGCTGCAACACAGAATCCCAGCGCTCAAATCTACAAGGAGCTGAGTACTTTTGTAGGTCTTTCATGAAAGGATGGGGAATGACAGATTTCATTAGATTATTTGTTTAATCTTTATTTATGTGTAAAATTCTTTTTTGTTTACTCTGGAAAAAAAAGGACATGAGGCAGTAAAACCACTGTGCTCTTAAGATTAAAGCATTCTAAATTTTAGGGTCACCGATAAAAGTAAAAACAGTGGTTATAGATGGATACAGTAATAAGATTTTGATTTTCAGAACATCACTACAAGGGTGAAGTCAATAGTTTGGATGCATTGTTTGAGAACTCTGCGTTTCCTGACTTTCCAACTTAATTTAACAAAGTTTTGTGGGGGAATTTCTTTAGTTTGTAAGTAACTAATATGGGAATGGAGAGCAAAGGAAATTTGCACAGAATGGCCCCATCTAATTTCCTGAGGCTTGTAGGAGGAGACCCTCACTAATGCACACCTCCGTCTGAACTTTGAAGATGCACAGAAAGAGGCTTTACTGACTAAACGCACCAACCACATGGGGAACCTTAAATAAAGGGCCAAGGGTCAGCCAGTCTGGTTAGGGATATGTGAATGATTTTATTCTGACCTTTAATGCACTCATTCAGCATCACTTTGAGCATGACCCACAAATCAGTAGCAATTCTCATTTCATGAACTGTTCATCACAGGTGATTGCAGCATAATTCATAGGCATTTTTATAGCCTTCTATAGTTTCCAAGTCAAGATAACAAAATGAAACTTCAGAATGTGTGGCTGTTGTATTTAAAGTTCAAACATGTCCATTTGGGGAAAAAATCTCTCTCATTACTTTCTTATGTGGCCATATCTCCCATTTTCCTACTTCTGTAACTGGCCATATGATTTACTCATGCCAATTAATTTGGTGTCTTGAGAAAGAAATATCCATCTATCAAATCTAATAGCACAAACAGATCTGCAAAAGATTAGCAATATGAAGAGGAATACTGTCAGCTTATAATGATATTTTTCTTTGTATGTTTGCTTCAGTTATTCTCTTAACTGGGTTTTCCAATTTGATTCTAGTAGCCAAAGGCTTAATGCACAAGAAGGCAAATAAAAGAGGGGATAATTGGCTTGCCTTTGTGCCTCTTTTCAATATAAATCAAGCTAACAGCGTATTTTAAACATGATGTGAGCCAATAGATCACTTCGGTAGCCATTTAGTTCACTAAAGGTTTGGCCAAAATTAATTTCACACAGGAGGGCAGAAAGGCAGGTCTGGGAAATGAAGTCAAATGTGTCAGGATGAAGCTTTAGCCGTAACATCTTCTTCCACATTAATTTCTGACAAAAGTACGGGGAGACTTTTAAACAGAGAGGTCTAGAAGCATTAAGACCAGGTTGATCCAAGGAGTCAAGATCCCCTTATATTTCCTGCCCTTATCAGTGCTTTGGAATTTGCATAAGCAGAGTTTCTTCTGTCAGAAGAGGAGCAGGCAAAATGGCTTTTTAAAAGAAAGTTATTGGCACAGATCAGAGTAAAGTTACATGTTTAGGAGTCCCATGTTTGTCACTTTTAGAACCCAATCCCACAGCTTCTTGGCATGTGTAATCTGCTGCACCAATGCAGATCCTTACTGACATCAGTAGCCGGTTCAATACAGGCACAGCACTTTCCCAGCACAGAAGGGGTTACAGGCTCCTGGTTTTAGACTGTAAGCCCTGCAGGCACACAGCAGAGCTCCAGTCCTGAATGGGGCATGTGGACACTATCTCAAGAATGCACATACACACTCTGGAGTCACTAAATAGCCTCAAAGCTTCTTCAATTGGGTGATGATCAAAGAGCGACTATGTCTCCTCCTTGTATATATTCAAGGTACTATTTTTGTTCGAAGATACCGTGAATGTTTACTACTTTTTCCTTCTGTTATATTTACAGAGCCGATATGCTACTGGAGAGGGACCCTCATTCTTTCTGGGGAAACACAGCAGCAGCAGAATGATGGAAGGCAACATCGGTATCAGATCCAAAACACAGTCCCCCACATACGTGGAAAGCACAAAGCATCAGCTGAAAACTATAACCATTTGTGGATATTCCCGATAGGGAGGCCTTTACAGGCTAAGGCTGTGTCTTCACTATGGGGACTATAGAAACAGAGCTATGGCATTTTAGCTATGCCAGAATAACCTCAAACATTGGACACATCCTACAATGACTGAAGGATTTTTCCCCCCTCATCTGTGTAGAACACCACCTTCCCAGGCAACAGTTGCGAGGTCAACGGGAGCATCCTTCTGTCAACATAGCTGCATCTGTACCAAGGGTTAGGTCAGCATAGGCATAGCACTCAGGAGTGTAGTTTTTTCAACACTCGGGAGTGTAGTTTATAGCTATGTCAATCTAAGATTTAAATGCAGAGTTGGCCTAAGAGCTTGTCTACACGGAGGAATTAACCAGCATAGCTATCGTGGAATTTGGATTACACAATAGCTATGCTTGTGTGACTCCCTTGTGTGGACACTATTCTGGAATAAGAGTGACTTTATTCTAGAATAACTACTCTGGAGCAAAGTCACTTTTATTTCAGAATAAAGTGGGCATATGGAGGAGTTCTACTAGAACTGCTGTCATCCATTTTCCTATATAGACAAGCCCTGAGCCACAGCAAAAAGAAAAAAAGTAATCCTTTACAGAGACAAGGTGGGTGAGATAATATCTGTTATTGGACCAAATTCTGCTGGTGAGAGACACAAGCTTTTGAGCTTATACAGATCTCTTCATCAAGCCTAGGCAGATATGAAGAGCTATTACCACACCCACTTTGTCTCTCTAGTACCCTGGGGCCTATGCGGCTACAACAACATTGCATACAATTAATGCTCTATAGCAGCCCCAGTCTTAAATAACGATAAGATCACAGGGTTTGCTTCAAGCAAACCCGCTCTTGGTCCACGGCAGCCAAGATCTGCTCTCCCTCACAGGCAGAAAGAGGTCTGGCCACACTAAAGGCTGTTTTACTACTTAAAGAGCCAGTAATGATGAAACTTACCTGCGTGCAGAGGGGTAAGTTTCACCCTTATAGAGAACATCTTTCCCTCAACCAACCCTCTGCCTTCTGTAGGGTTAGTCTTGTTAGCAGCAGTTGCATTACATGCTCCTTCCGACTCTCTGCATTAGCCTCTTTACCTTTCAGGTGCACAAGGATGCAGATATCACACCACTGTACAGTAAATTTACAGTTTTCAGTTGAGGTCAATATCTCCCTTCCACTGCACACATCCCTGGTCTGAAATGGCTGTGTACATGATGAAATCCAGAAGTTCCATATTTATTCTGCAACAACATTTCATAGGTCCTCAGCTGGCAAGTCAAGACAAGAATGATTCTAACTGCCAGCACTACAAGCGGAGTCTGGTATCTGAAAATCAGGCTGTGAGCCTTCTGCTCTGTGCATCGTCAATATTGAACTGAATTGCTAAGACATCACACCCAGGAATGAGTTGGTTCATTCCAGACTTTTAACTTTTTTTTTTTTGCCTTTGTAAAGAACCAGATTTCCCAATAGCACGTCACAAAAGTGTCCCCCTAAGGCCAGTAACCTCCCCCCAACTTCCGACAGCATCCAGCCTTCTACAAATCGCTCCAGCTGCCTTGCCGGTGACCAGAGATTTTAGAACTCACTGGCAATTTTGTTGATATTGCCAGTCAGACTACACTGCAGGTCCCTCTTCTGCAGCTATACAAATTTGGCAGAGCCTATGGCACTAGATTCAAGAGGTATCTCAAACTGGACAGAAACTGAGGCATCTAGATTTAGAGACCAGTTACGAAAGTTGTCAGGTGGGGAGAGGATGGATCCTCTCAGGAAGAAGATTGTTCCCAGTCTAAGGAAGATCTAAGTCCCAGATCCCCCAACATCGAAATACTGACTTCATTCCCCCTGTCCTTACAGGAGCTCTGCCAGGCTACAATAATGTCCATGGTCCAAGCAAAGAGCAGAGACACTGTGAGAATCCATGAGGGCTGCTTGGAGATTATGCTGTCTGCATCAGAGGTGTGTGAGTGAGAGCAAGAATGTGATAATTTTATTAGGAGTATCAGTCAGAGTCCTTCCGTTCAATTTCAATCCAAGGAGGCAGACAACATAAGAACTCCTCTCTCATGGGCCTTAGAAATTGTACTGTGTGTTATTTGAATTTAATGCACATCTGTGTAAGGAGCTTATTCAAGGAAGAAGTGTGCAAAGGAGATTTGCAGGCCACGTTCATGCCTGGTGTAACTAAACTGGAGTTGGATCCAGGAATGAATCTGATCACATACGTTTAAGTAAGTCAAAGAAATGGTTTGCTGACGCAGCAGTCACCATGATGAGATTCCAGACGTGGAATCCAGCAAGGCTCACGATTGCTATTTTAGTTTATGTTGATATGAGCGATATAGTACTTACAAACATACATATGGTCTACACGTTAAGTCTAATCATACACATAAATCTCTGTATATACGGAGTATGAAAAAATAAGATGCAGTTTACCTTCTTTAAAAGCAGAGGCATGTCAAAATATCAGTAAGGAGGTTGCAAGTGCTAAGTTAACAAGAGTGCTTTGCAGACATTAATTTTTCAGTCTACCTCTCAGTGAGATTACCGAGTCCTTTCCCACATCTCCCCCGCAGAGAGGGGGAAATTGTGGTAAAGAAAAGTTAATTTACTAGCCCAAAATCATAGAGGGAGCTAGTGTTCGTCTGCATTAGAATTTGGAAGAACCTGGCTCTTAGCCCCATCTTTGGGCCTCACCTCTCAGTAAACCAGTTATTAACAATCTGAAATGAAAGGTGGGATTTTGCAAACCTGATCCCCAGACCCAAAGAAGAAAGTGGAGAGATCACCTACTACTAATTTATTAAGACTTGATGGTGACTTGAACTGTTCCCAGTACAAGGGAATGAGATCCCTCCGTGGCTACCCAGAACATGAGTTGGGCATGATGGAGTAAGTAAGGCTAGACATCCCACTTACTCCCTTTTTCAAGCAGGTGGGCAGGGTAGTGAATGGGCAAAGCCTAGGCCCCATTCCCTGCACTCACTTGTATAGGCCCACAGCAAGTTCCTTTTTCTCCCATCTCCTGGGACAAGGTATGGCAGGGATGGGATTGTGGCTCAGGTACATCCCAGTTACTCCTCTGGGGGGGCTACCCAAAGAGTGCCAACTCTTGTGATTTTATTGAGAGCCTCACACCATTTACCCTTTTTGTGGAAGCTCTGGAGTCAGGAGCTGGGTGAGAATCTCAGCTTTCATTTGACCACAATAGTAGGTTTCCAGTCTTCATGGTTGCAGAGAAAAGCTTAGGGTGCCCTCTGCCTATGTTACTATTGGCGCAGAAACCAGAAGTCAGAGAGAATGACCCCAAAAGGCATTATTTTCAGCTCAGTCTCATGCTTTGGGGTGTCTGGTTCATGACTGTTGAACATTTGGGATGGTCAAAGATACTATTCCTCTAATGGCGCAGCCTTCTCACTATTCCTTGCTCAGGCCTGTGCCTAAGGCGAGATCTGTCCCTAACATTTTAAGGCCATTGAGAGAGAGACTCAAATCTACCCCTCTACCCATACACAGGGCTATCACAAGGCCACTGAGATGGCACCTGTTGCCTACATACCTGGTGCTGGCCTTCTGCAGAGAGATGCACTAAATCAATAACGCAGACATCTCCTAGTTACACAAGCAGTGACAGATAAAGTGACACTCTGACCACTTCAACTCACATACCTCCAAGGTCACAATGGGTCACAGCTTATATTTTTAATACAAATATTGAGGTTGATCTAACAACTGGAGCTTGAAAAAGACCTTGAAGATACATACGTACATACATTCTACTTTAGAAAGACCACAAACTCTATGATAATAGAATTCATCCTTCATGCTTTTGCTTTAGAGTACAAGCATCATGGAAATCCCGACAAATATTTAGACGATACTGCATTTTAAGAGCTTTAATCCAGAGCTATTTGGCATTCAGCAGGATGACGGTGCTGGCTGTGTTTGCCATGTTATTGTGCTTTTACTGAAGTAGAAAATTTAGAAGGAATGAGAAGAGAGGAGTTCACTGTAACCTGAGGCATGCAAACCTTTCCTACTTCCGTTTGAAATGGGGTTTTGCTTGGGTTTTTTTAAATGTCAATCCTTTAAAAGGTTCAGGCTGGAGAAAGCCTGGTCTATCCAAAGTGCAGAAGAATCTCATTACAAATCTTGTTGGTTGCAATAAGGCGCAGCTATTGATCATGTTTCATGTTGTTGCTGTGATGGAAAGGGTTTGTTTGGGGCACACACAGGAATAAAGATGCAGCCGAGAATGCAGGATTGTAAAAGCCCAAAGACAACAGGATCAAGCCTAATCGCGAAATCCATATTGCTGCTTTTGCTCTTCATGCAAAACTCATACTGATATCAATGAGAGTTATGGATGCGCATCAAGAAAAGCAATGGGCATTCTGAACATTGCTAATTGGAGATGAACCCCATCTTAATATGTACCCTGGCTGTAATCACAGCTGATATCATATGTTAAAAACCCTATAAAAATACAGGCCATTATTAACAACATGGGTCACAGAGTGGTGGTGTCAGGCAGAGCCTGGGTCAGAGTGGTGGTGTCAGGAATGCCTTTGAAGGAGAGGAATGGCAATCTGGTGTCACAGTTCAAGACTGTCCATACCTCTACAAGTCTAAGTGCAGCCCCTCCCTAGGTCTCTTGCTTTCACCTCCCTGATGTGGAATGTCACCATTCTCATCCTCAGACCAGGATTCTAGGCTACAGTCTTTGGTGTGATGCCTCAATAGGCCCAACTGGGTTTGAGCCCTGCAAATCCTCCCTCTGGGAGCTGTAACCAGTATCAACGTGGTGACATAAAACGGCTTTTTCAAAGCAAGTATGAATTAATCTCAACAACCGTATCAAAGCCTAACAAGAAAAAAGTGTTTAAACACAGCAGCCTACATGAATCTGGCTTATTTTATCCAAAAAACCCTCCTCTTGTCCAGATCTGGAATTCAGTCAGCTTCCCCTTGTCCCTATGTCTCCCTCATCTAAGATCAGGTTTTATCTACTCCAAAATTCTTTGTTTCTCTTTTCCTGACTGAATTTCCTCCTCCCACTGCTAGGAGGGTTGAACTCAGTGTAGTCCAGAGGCAAGATTCAAAGGGATTAACAATTGCATGGTCCCTCCCTATTGGTAAATCAGCCTATCTGAAATTAATAGTCTCCCTGCCTGCCTATGTGCAGTATGCTTCTGTTGGAATCACCTCCTTTGTAATCATATAGCAACCAACAAACAAGCAGATGAAAAGACAGTATTTATAAAATATCAGCATCTTCCTCCACGTCCTTCGTAATTGGTATAGACAAAGAAATTGCTATTTAAAAGATGGAATACTGATCTCTAAATGAGCATCAGATTTTTGGGATATATTTTCAAGTGAAACAAAAGTGCACTTGGAAACAGCACTTGCCCCTTGTCACACAGGGGTTGCAATGGTAAGTGCAGCTTTAAAGAAACAGGAGAGAAGATAACTAATGTAAAATCTGTGCAATTTGTTTGCCTTTGATATGGCTCATTTGGTTACACAAGCACATTCTCTCAACTAGGGTAATCTTAACGACAAAGACAATACTGATATTTCATATTGGTTCTGTAATAGCACCCACATTTTCTTCTATTACTTCTGTAATTTAAGCGAAGCCTACACATCCATCACCAGCAGCTAGCAGGTGGAGCACTCACCCTTGGGAGCACAATGGCCCAGATGGTGAACCTCATGCCCACCCTAGTTACTCACATGAGATCTTTCACTGATTTCAGCTGATGGAAATGAGGAGAATCAGGCTCATGAATTCCCCACATACCTGATGTTAAGCCGTACTGTACAATGACCTCATTTAATTAGAAGTTTTATAGCACTCTCTCAGTCTTCATTTTAGGACACAAAAGATGCTTTTTCTCTTCTCCACTTACCAGCCATCTTTTAGGAGTGGAGATGTCAAGTTTTTACATCCGCTGAGGAGCAGGCCCAGTGTTTCCAAAGTACTTTGAGATCCTGAGATAAGATGTTGAGAAATGACTCTTCTATTTTGGTATCACCAGCCAGGCCATTCCTTAGACAGTTGGTAAGTTTGCAGTGTTGTAGTTGTGCTGATTCCAGGATATTAGAGAGATGGGTGAGGTAATAGCTTTTATTGGACCAACTTCAGTTCCTGAACGAGACAAGCTTTTAAGTACATAAAGCTCTCCTTCAAGTCAGGTTCTTTACAATGACCCCATTTAACTAGAAGTTTTGTGGCACTCTTATTCTCTTCATGATCTTATATCAGACCTAAATAAGAGCTCAGTGTAACTCAAAAGCTTGTCTCTTAGACCAACACAAGTTGGTTCAATAAAAGATATTACCAACTCTGAGACAAGCTGGGTGAAGTAAGTGATAGGGAACAACTAAGACAGTCGGCGATTTCTCCTTTTACTCCCCTAGAGACAAAGTGTTGCAGGTCCAGTCAGAGTTCCTCAGAATCACAAAAAAAAAAAAAATCTCCAAAAATCAGTATCCTCCAAGAGTGTAACAACCATGCGCGCGCACGCACGCACACACAAATCTATGAAAGCTTAAAGCAAGTGTGTAGAGGAGTTATAATTTTCTTTAAATTCTGTAGGACTTCCCAATAAAATGTCTGAGGCAAGAGCAAAGAATGATTTTTAACTGCAATTTGTATTGACAGTTTCCTTTTGAGAGAAATATTCCTACATTTGAAACTCTTTTTGCTAGCAGCAAGAAAACCCTTCTAGAAACAAGTGAGATACTTCTTCCTCCCCCTCAAGACTCTTTCACCAGCTCCCAGTTACTGTTCCTGGCCTGCCTCAGTGGAGATAAGGCCTCCTAGTCTCACCATGAAATAAACTAGGCAAGGTCAGCGGGGGTGGAGGGGGAAGAAGTGGTGGAGGAGGATGGGGAGAGAGATAACGTTCACTCCAGCTAGCTATCTTGCTGTTAAAATTACAGCTACCTTGTCTCCACGAGGACTGGAGACCAAAATAACTATGGTATGTTAGTTATCTTGCTGTAAAAACAAGACCCGCACCTCTGTTTCAGTGGAGACAGCCAAATTCTCACTTGGGTGAATCTGTATATTTAGGTATCATGGGATAAAGATCACATATTGCCACGTTTCCAGAACATTATCACCGTTGACACAGGCGGCAGATTAATAATCACCCTATGTGGTCACCCTGCTACCGAACCACTGAAGAACTTAAGTGCCTGAATCTGGGTTTTATGCACTGAAGTCCTAGTTTTAGGCTCCACTGCAATGCACAAGATTCCCAGCAAACCCTTTAGGCACCTAAACTCACTTGGTAACTTTTCAGGGTAGAAGTTCCCTCAGTGCTTAAGTTTCTGCCTCTGGGCATGCACTCTGCTGCCTCCTTCTACGCATCCAGTCACTTATCTTCCACCTAAACCCCAGAGTGATCCATAGATGGATAGATGAAGGGACATCTTACGTGCTGGGCCCAATCTGTTGGGCATGCTCACAGGCTGCCTTCTTGATTGGGTCCCATTCGAAATCCAGTCAGAGGAGGAGGACATTCCAGCTTTCAGCCTAGTGGTCAGAGCACTCACCTAGGATGAGGGAGACCCAGGTTCAATTTCCTGCCCTGCCTGATGGAGAGAAACTTGAAGAGTGCAGTCTCCCACCTCGGTGCCCGAAACAACAGCCTACGGAGTCAGTCTCTCTCACCCCATGACTGTTCCACGATGAATACTTACATAGCCGTTGCACCGTTGAGAGAATGACTTCTGGCTGGTGTTTGGGGCACCCACCTGGAAAATGGGAGACCCCTGTTCCAATCCTTCCTCCCCCCTCTGGCAGCGAAGGGGGATGAACCTATGTCTCCCATACTGCAGGCGAGTGTTTTCACCATGGGGCTGAAAGTTACAACG
Organism: Mesoclemmys tuberculata; assembly: GCA_007922155.1. Classification (NCBI taxonomy): domain Eukaryota; kingdom Metazoa; phylum Chordata; order Testudines; family Chelidae; genus Mesoclemmys; species Mesoclemmys tuberculata. Next base: position 13,610,838 of record ML675649.1, read on the forward strand.
TGGGCACCAGCTCCTCCAGCCATTTTGTGTGGCATTCCCTCACAAAGCTTACTAGGCACACAAGCCACTTGACACCAGGAGACAGGTTCCCACTGGTGGATCACAAGCACAGATAGTTCCGAACTCCAGGTTGCAAGGAGTACCTATCTCCAAGAGGGGAGGGGCTTAGGACACACCCTCTTGGCAGCATCTCCCATTGGATCTCCCTATCTTAGGAAGCTCCCCCCACAGCATGCTGGCTTCTGTGGTTTGCATTCTAAGGCACTTCTCTCTCCCCATGTGTTGAGTAGCGAGCAAAGTCACCTAGCTCAGGCTTTGCTGATTGCCGTGTTCCTGGGATTTTCTATGTGCACTCACCATTGCAATGTTTAAATCCCTTTGTGAATCTCGGCCCCTATGTTTCCAAAGGATCTCCAACTATCACAGGAACTTGGAGTGATAGAGGGGACACCAAACCTCTCTCCCTCTACTGAGCCCAGCTGTCGGGGCTATGTGCTGGAGAGTCCCACCTTGGTGGTGGAGGATAAATTCTCTACCAAGGCTGTAAATTGGCTAGGCAAACACTACTGCATTGGGGAGGCTGCTAAGGCCCTATTCCCTATGGGGCAATGAGGAATCTGCGGAGTAGCCTGACCCCACAGACTTTACAGCACAGAGATGGGTTGGAAGCCTTCACGAACATGGCCTCTGAAAGGTGCAAGAGACACAACGCCCCAAATCCTGTCCCCTTGCCTGTCATGAAACAGACTCGCCTCAACTCTATTCATGGCAGGGCTCCCTGAAGCCACAATGATGGGGAGAACAGAATGAAGAGCAAGGCACATAATCAGCAAGGTTCCCTACCATCAAAGGATCACAGCCAAGAAAAACCCCAAAACAAACAAACAAAAAAACCTAGCCAACTGCTGAATCATTCCCATGTAGCCCACCTCTATTCTATCTGGCATGCAGGGAAGGGGGACTAAATTGTAGCACAAGGACACTGCAATTGTGAGAACATGTACGTTTAGGTTTTCCAAGTGCAATAAAAGCTTACCTACCAATGGGGTGTGGTTGTGCCTCAGTTTGCCCAGTTCATGTGTCTCCATTTGTCCTCAGGTTTGCAATCTCCCTCCTGTGGGAGGATCAATTAGGTAGGCTGCTTTTTAGTGATTTCACCCTCCAGAGCAACCAAAAGAGTCCAATCAAAACATTACTTCATTCTTCCAGGGCTCAACAATTTTCTGCTTCATTGACACAGGACTAAAGAGACTCTTGATCCTCCTTAACCTAAACAATTTCTATTTTGGTTCTCCCAGGCAACAACTAGAAGAGAGCAAAAGGGGTCTTCCTCTCACACGCACTGGAAATACCAGCATAAGGTCCCTAAACAACTGTGGCAGCTGCCATCTTTGCCAACACCCCAGGGTTTAAATGGGGACCTCCAGAGTTAGACGGGGAAAGGGGAAACAGAGGACATCTACAACACAATCCTCTTTTCCGTGGACTACATGCTATGGGGAACCTGTAACACACGAGTTACACAGGCACAGGTGCCCACACCAGATCTCAAGCCCACACTCGTGTGTGATCCCAAGCCTTTTTTTCACATTCTTTACTCCTTAGCGTGCTTCGCTCTTTTCCTAACTGTCTCTAGGGCTCCTCCAAGCCCTTTCCTCAAAACATTCTGGGGTGTTTCCCCAGCTCTCTTGGTAAAGTCCCTCTACTCTAAGTCTTGCCTCTCCTTGCTCTTTCTAAAACACACCCAAACCTTTGCATTAAATAGTTTTGCAATCACCTGCTGGTCATCACATGTTGTCTGCACTACATCTCCCATCAACCTCTGGACTATATCCCCCAGAATTACCTAATCCCATGCTGAACCAGGAATGGGCCATTCTTGACCTACAGTCTCATTTAACGGGCCAGTACATTCTGTGTGTTTTTTGCTTAAAACTGTAGCAGGAAATTAGCCAGCAAAAAAATTAGAGAGGCTATACAGTGAAACAGAAAGTAGCATTAGGAATAATGTTGTTTTCCTAATGCTAGTGAAGTTCCTTTTTAGAAGAGAGCAATTCTTTTCTTCTCATTGTCACACGTTTTGCTTTTTCAAAATTGCACGGGTAACACTAAGAGTCCATTTTCTAATATTAGGCCCCCGAGTCTCTCTCTCTCTCTCTCTCTCTCTCTCTCTCTCTCTCTCTCTCAATTTCTTTCTCTCCTTTAGATGATGTTTGTGTACTTGAGTACGTGCCAATATTTTACATTGCCTGCAACAGATGGCTCTCTGCTGAGAGGTCTATTTTCACATAGTCATTTTCCTCCTCTAGGTAAAAGAGCGTGTTTGTCCCATATATATATATGATTGCTGTCTTACGATGATTGAGAAAAATTAGCTTTGCCACAAATCATAGAGGATTGCTTATTATCTTCTGTTAAGTCAAACCCTGGGTTATTATTTTAACTGAGTTGGCCATGGGGGTAGCTTTACAACCTAACTGTCCAAAAGAGCTGCTTTTAATGGCTGACTGCAGCCTGCAGCCAGCTGTATGAGATAACTGTCCCCAGGTATTACGAAACAATTTTTATCTTGAATTTCCTTCATAAAGATTAAATTGCAAGTTTCTTAGCCAAAGGATACAGTATAAATCCACAACCCAAGAGGAGAGGGTAAAACAATGTGGTTTTACAAAGCAAAGGGTTAGGCCAACCCAGTTAGAAATATTCACAGGTAGCATTAAACGATTTCATAGTCTTAGGCCTGGTCTGCACAGGAGATTGGCCATGACCACAGCCTTTGATGGCCAGATGCCTCCGTAATTGTGCCAGTGCAAACCCATGTTGTAGACTGGCAAAGACACTATAAGGCATGATTTGCACTCGGACTACTTATCATGAGTGGCTTGCACTGGTGCAGACCGTAGCTTTGTCTGTCTGCACCAGTTAGCACTTGGGCTGCTACACAGGTAATTACTAAGGCTGAAAATCCCCGATTGCTAGCCCTCTCTCTATATTTTGCCATGCAGCCTTAGGCAAACCTCAAGCTCTTAGTGTCTCAATTTCCCATAAAAGCTATCTATAAATCTACACAAGGGGAGCAATAAAACATGGCTGTCTGTAAGAAGCAATATAAGCCATGTGAGTAAATAATTATTTGCCCCTTGCCTTGAAGTGCTAATCATTATTATTACAGTACTGTTGTAGCTGTATTGGTCTCAGGATAGGCGAGAGACAGGGTAGTATCTTTTATGGGACCAGCTTCTGTTGGTAGAAGGTACAAGCTTTCGAATTACACAGAATTCTTCAGGTCTCGGGAAATCTGTCCCAATGTGTATTTAGCCCAGACACTGAGAGTTTTCCCCCAGATCTGAAGAAGAACTCTGTGTATTTCGAAAGCTTGTACCTTCAACCAACAACAATTGGTCCAATAAAAGATATCACAGAATCATAGGGTTAAAAGAGACTGCAAGGGTTATCTAGTCTAACCCCTGCCAAGATGCAGGCTCCAAGACAGATGCCTACCCAGCCCCTTTTCGAAAACCTTCACTGAAGGCGCTTCCACAACTTCCCTGCATAGTTTATTCCATTGTCCTACTGTTCTTACAGTTAGGAACTTTTTCCTGAGAAAAGCTTTTCCTGATTACCTTACGCACCTTGTCTCTCATATCCTGGGACCAGTATGGCTATAACAACACTGAAAATAGAATCATTTTGAGATTTGGCAACACTGAAATACTGTTTTTTTTTTTAAAAAAAAAAACACCTTTGTTCTCCAGTTATATGCTTGATGTTTTGCACTAGATACTGATTGTCCCTATTATGATTTAATGTCCAACTTCCTTCCCCTTGTCAAATAAGGAAATCCTGCATGGAAAATGCTGGGAAGTGTTTGCTTTATTCCTTTATCCCAGGCATTGAAAGTCTATCTTGTTTTGCAAGATGAAGGCATATCAACTTGAATTTATTTTTAAAATCTAGATACCAGAGAACAGAAAAAGCTAAACCACAGCAGTAAATATACTGTGGCTTTAGTTAAAAAAAAATTCAGCAACTTGTTTTCAAGTCAGCCCTGTGGACCTTTGTCAAATATTTCCAGTTATAGATTAACTGGCCACTTTCTAAATCAAATGTTTTTAAACCCATCTTTAGTTAAATATCTAAAAAACATGTTTGGAGTGGGCATGATGTGCTGAAAGTGCATCACCCTAAGAGATTGTTTTCCTTTCATTTCCTCCCCCTGTCTACGCTGTTAACTAGATTGCACCGTGGCAGGGCTACGGCTATTCAGGCAATGAAAAATATCCTGAAACTGGCAAATTTTACCTTCCAGGAACAGCATTTCTTGGCAATGCCATTACTAGCCCAGCCCCTTTTGGCTTCACTCTGTTTGATTAACAGGCCACAGAACACATTTTAAACCTCTGCCTTTGTTATTGTCTAAGAGGAAGTTCTGCTCCCATTATACTATAATCTCTAGCATTTGAGATGGGGAGGTGACAGCCTTTCAGTTTCAAACTGATTAAAAACAAAACTTTCCATAGAAGCTCCCAATACTGAGACCAATGGTTTTGCAATGACCTCATAATATTTGTAGTAAACAATTTTCTGCTGTATTTATTATGCAACCAAATTTTTTTTTAATCACTGCTACACTTTCAGAAGAGGTTTTAATTCAGATATCTACAATGATGCCCAGGTTTTTTTCTTGAGTAGTTGCAGTTAATTTAGAACTCAGGCCTGGTCTTCACTTAGCTTCAAATTCGGCAGCAGTCGGCTGGAGTTACGCAAGCTATGCAGAGTAACTTGAGTAAATCCCGTGGACTTCTTAACTTCCATTGTGCGCGGTGTCTGCGCTGCACTGCGTCACTTGAGGGGGTGGTTTTAATAAGTTAATTTCTGGATCAATTGAGCAAGTCTTCACTGATCGCTTAATCAATCTGGAGAGATTGATCTGACGGCATTTGCTGCCGTTAATGAAGACATACCCTGTGTATGAACCATTCAGATTATTTCTTCTCATTTTCATTATCTTGCATTTTCATTATCTTGCAACAATTAATTTAATCTGCCAACATGCTGCCTACGTCACCTAGCTTTGCAAAGTCCTCTCTGAAGTTCTCCATGCTCTTCTCTAGCATTGACTAGCCTACATAATTCCTGGCTCTAACGTAGCCCACCCTCTCTGAAATCATCACAGTAGTTCTGAAGAGAAAATGGTTTGTATTTGGAATGGACCTGATTGCACCAGGTGGGTGAAGGTATTTAAATTAACATTTCCTGGAGGAGAATACCTCTGGGCCACACCACTAAAATCTTTAGTGGTCTCGGTTTAGATCTGGCCCCCTTGCACCACTCAGGTAGCACAAATGGGCTGGATAGAAGGTAGATCTCTCTATCTGAGGATTCCCCTGTCATGGAGTTCCCAGTGGGTGTAGAACTGGCATAAGAGATTTTGGGTGGGAGTCACAAAGATTAGGCACCTCACTCTAAGTAGCTTTGTGAATCCCACTGCCTCTGTTTTAGGGTAGGCGATATCTAGGGCTCTAGACAGTGATGCTACTGCTCAAATTAATAATACAGTGGGGTTTAACAACTCAGGTTACAGCAACTCACTAATACCTAATCCAATCACTCTGGGCTGCTAATCCAATCACTCTGTGTAACTAACTCAGTGTGATGGTTCTCACTCATGCTGGATTTGAATATGTTAAGGGTTTGTCTTCAAGTAATGCTACAAAGTCCCTGATTGAGTCAAAATGAGGGAGTCAATAAATAGACTTTGCTAGATTGATAGAGGTATTGCTTGGCGGGCAGGCAGAGGCTGATCCGATACATTGCTTTTGATAGTGAGCTACTTCAGCTCCTGCCGTGTGCAAAAATGCAGAACATTTTTTTTGGAGAAATGGCACCTGAAAACATGAATTCCTTCTCAGTGATGTTGTGACTCAGAAGTTTTAGTGTGTGTGCAATTCCCACAGAATGCTCATTTTCACCTTCATAAGCTGTGAAACTGTATATTTCACCTGTGCAATGTGAACTGATTACCGTCAGAAAGATATTTTAATTTCAGAAATAGAAATATTAAAATGTGTGCAATTTTCCCTCTTAAATGTGTCAATTTTTTAGTGAAAATGGACTGATATTGCTCCCAAAATATCCTGTTTTTGTGTGAAAAGACAATTTTACGGGGGGTTTTTAGTGAAATTTGGAAATTCAAAATGAAACATGACATCTTTATTTTGTGAGGGGACTTTTGAAGGTCATTTAAACTCTTTCATGCACTTTTTTTTCAATGTGAACGTAATTAATTTGGTTTTAAATGCTGGCCCCGGCAGTACTATTTATTCCTGGTACTATTTATCATTCATGCAGCAACATAAACGTGCATGGCACCGCAAGAAGAGGACATGGTCCCTGCCCTGGGGGAGCCTTCCAGTCTAAGGACCTGGTTCCAACAGACGTCTACATGCATGGGTAGCTCTGCTCACATAAGTAGTTCCATTATCTGTGCAGAGTTGGAGGGAATCTGTGGGGAGGTCAGAGAAGGGCCCACAATGCAAGATCCTATCCGTAGGAGCATTTTATAACTTTCTGTTACATCTATTTTACCTTCACTTTTCATTCCATTCTATTTGGCCAGTAAACTTGGGCAGAGACTGTTGTTTTTCTGGAAATGGGCTGGGAGATTCCAAATGTGGGGAACAGAATAAAAATCTGGATGCTGCAGCGTTTAGCACACAGACAATTTGCTGCCAATCTCCTATTGCCAAGCCCATACTAACACCATGTTCTCATCTGTTTTGACCTGCCCCACTAATGAAATTTCTCTGCTACAACTTCACTGGCTAAATCTGTTTGGAAGACAGGGTGGAGCATGGGGATTTATCAGGGGGCTCTCATGTATTGAACAAATACAAGGTCATCACTGGGGTATCTGTCTGACAGAGCAGTCCTACAATTTCAGCACAAAGGGAATTCAAGTCTTGCGGTTGGATCTCAACCCACAACCATCTATGGGTACATTGTCAATAGATCCAGATTGGCACCGGCCGTAAAGGTTTAAAAGCCAGTCAGAGAACATTACGAGACTTCCTCAAATCTACAGTACCTCTGAGGCCTGGTCTAACATGGTTTTTGTACTAAGTTGGTTAGGGATGTGATTTTTTTACCCATTTACTGCTACAGTCCCTTGTGTGGATGCAGTTAATATGGTATGAAGGTACTTTCCTGTAAGGGTAGTTCTTCACAGCACCTTCACACCTGTATAACAGCATCCATGCTAAGAGGGATTGTACTGCTTTAACTATACTGGTACAACTTGCCAGCATGGACAAAGTTTGAGTGAAGAGACAGTTTCCAGAGTTTAAATAAGAAAGTTGGAGGGGAAAGAGAAGACATGATTCTCCCCCCTCCATCCCTCCCTCAACTATGGTATTCCATCCTCCATGAGAGAGCTAGTAGTAGCAGATGCTTTGGTACATAAATATAATCAAAAGGCTTGGAAATCTGTTTGTTGTTCTACATTTTTAAAGTGAATTTAGTGCTTGAGAGGGACAGCCCTGGAGACTAGCGTGTGAATAGGTCCAATAGCCATATTAACTTCCCCACAGAACTCAGCCAAAGGATTAAAACCCTGACCTGAGGTAACCAACTTCAAAGGGAGTGGTACAAAGGGAGTCTTCTCTACCCAGACTGCCAGCAAGGCAGGGATGGGGGGGGGAGGAAGTGGAAGCGACTAATGTCCACTGGCGTGGCCTCAATCGACTAGTAAGTTGACTGGAATCACTAACTCTTTAGGTAAAGGCTATTAAAGGAGATTCTTCCATAATCATCTGACTCCAGAATCTGAGGCTCTAGGAGCAACATCAGATAAGGAAATGTGAATTCCTGAGATTCCTCCAGACTCTTCTTTCAAGAGGTCTTCACCTTCTTGAAATTCAAAGAAATCTTGTGGACTTCAGAGCACAGGACGGGGGCATTTCGGCAGAAGCCCTGTTTCTTAAGAACCATATTCCAATGGCTCTAATGGCAGCTGCCCAAAAATGCTCCTGAAAGGATGGTCCAATGCGAGGCGAGGGAAACAAAGGTAAGTTCAGGTGAGCAGAGCCAGCGATATCTGACACTGCCCGCTCTCCGCAGGCTGCAGGTGGAATGATGCTGTGAAGGGCCCCATCCTCTCCCACCTCCATGTCTTCTCAGCTGTGTCCCCAGACTGAACTGACTGCAGGGCAGAGGCTAACGATCAGCTGAGAACCACAGCTACTCCCATTCCATGAAGGGCCCTTTTTCCAGTTCCTCCTTCTGCCCCCTTTCTTTTTTTCTCTGTGTGTGCCTGCAAGCCTTGCAGCACGGACAACAGGATCTCGGTGTTGCTACTGGGTTTTTCAATAAACCAGAAGAGGCCCATTCTGACCTTACTCCCTCTCATGCAAATCTGGACTAACTCCATTGCACTCAGTGGCGTGAAACGGGCGAGGCGAGCGAACCAGGCGCTGTATTTGCTTTGCAGCACAAGTACAGCTTCCCAAGGAAGCGTTTGCTGGAAGGCGCGGCCCTTCCAACGAGCACCCGGGCCTCCTGGAGCGCTTTGGCCGCGGCGCCTGTGGAGCAGAGAGCGGAGCTCAAGGACACGCACGGGATCTGCAAACAGAGCCGGGCTGTGGTTCTCACACGCAGGCTTGCAGCTGCGGGCTTGTTTTGGTGCATCCCCCCCGCCCCGTTTGCTGGCGACCAGCCAGCCGGGAAATCCTCCCAGGGGGTGGATCCGAGCCCAAGCCTGCAGCTCGGCGGAACCAGGAAGCGCTGCGCCTGGAACAAAGCAAACCCTCGCCCGCCTCCCGTGCCGGGCTCGCTCGCCTCCAGTGCGGCGCGGCTCCGGGTGCAAAGCAGCCATGCTGCCGCCTGCGGCGGGCCCCAGCACCGGCCAGACCTGCGCGCTCGTGCTGCTCTCCGCCGTGCTGCTGCAGTCCATCTGCGTGGCCGTCACGTTCCTGTACTTCACCAGTGAGCTGAAGCAGGTAAGGTGCACGGCGCTGCTCGCTCTCGGCCAGCCGCCGGGCCAGGCCTCCTTGCAAAGCTAGCCAGAGGGGGGAGCCGCCTCCCGTCTGCCCTGGGGCGAAAGGCAAGGGAGAGGCGTATGCACGAGTGAGCCTGCTCCCACCGACGGCAGGGGCGAGAGTCCCCGCGTGCAGAGAGGGGAGCAGGGCTGAGACACGGGTGATCTGTCCTTGGGGGGTGTTCATGCTCCCAGGAAAGCCTGAGCGATCCAGAGCGGCTGCTTTCCTTGCAAACAAAGAGCTGGCTGCGCCGGTCGGTTTGCCTGGCGTGCGCACGCCAAAGGTCAGGCAAACAGAAGTTTTCAGGTAAGTTTTCAAACCTCACCTGATCCTTCTTTGCCCCCGCCCCCAGAGCCAGAACCGGGCTGTTCGTTGAAACGTTCCGAAGTGGCTGGCTCTGCTCTCGAACTTGTGGCGGGGCAGAGCTGCTGGGACGTTCGTTCCAGAGGGGGAGCGGGGCTTAGAAGGCTAGGAGGGTAGCTAGCTTTCTCACCCGAATGGCAAACGTGGATTTAGAAAAAACCAGGTCAAAATACCTTTTCTTTGTCAAATCCCCCAACAACAATGCTTTCAGACAGTGACTAATCCGGATAACATTTCAGACAGGCCACAAGCTGATCATTGCACCCCACGCAGTAAGTAGGGGAATGTCTGTGTAATAGACAATGCCTTCCACTCTCTGCAACCAGAAGTTCAAAACCTGGAAGCATCAACTCAACTAAGTAGATAAATTGAGTTCCACGCAATTTGTGGCTGGTTGACTGTCACAAGACTTTAAAAACATGGTCCTCTATGGGCATTCATGACCCCATGGCATTTTTGTAGGGGTAGTGGATTTGTCTAGGTGTCCATCAACATTTCTTGTCCTGCCATCTGTGCTGTCCATTTCAGTGCTTTCCCCAGCACCAGCCATGGCTGCACGCAAGCAGCGCTCTAGATATATCATTTCTGAAATCTTTGCATTTGAAAGGTGCGCTGTAAATATAAAATATTATTGCAACTCTGGAAATTACCACATGCAAAATTTAGTAGTACCGTACTTGCAGCTTCTTTTGAGATGGCAAAATCCAATGGTTTGTGAAAGTCTTGTTAAACGATTTGTTCCACTCTACAATCCATACTCAGACTTCCTGAGTATAGAAAAGTGGGGAACTGTCTGCCTAGTTTGTTTCTCTGATAGCTTCATGGTTGCTGAGATGATCTTCAGAAATAGCACGTTTGTCTTATGAAAATAGGTTACGCTGCACTGGCAATAAGAGAAATGTACACAAAGTTGTTCCAACCCTCATATACTTGGTTCAAAGTCCTTTGTAATCAAGCTTTTGAACATGAGCAATTAGTAACTACAGCACTTTCTCGAGTTGCTTTTCTTCCAAATATGTATGTTTTGAACTTTTGAAATGATGCCCTACTATCCCCGATAAACCATGTCCAACAATACTTACCTCAGATATAACTTTTGTTATTGCAGGACAATAATTCACCCATATCTGGTGTGAGGACTAACTCTGGTGGCTTTGGAGGGAATATCTGTTGGGCTGAAAATAGCTTAGGTATCTCTATAATAAAATTATATGGTGTCTGTATTATACATGCCCTCTGTTTGCCTACACACAGATGTAAGGTATTGCTACATTAGAACTGTAAATACAGTTTATCTTAATTTGTGTATGTGGATTTTGGTTAGTGATATCAGTGTGCCTGGTCCTTCTTTTCCTTTCTTTTTGCTGTTGCATAGTATCTATATTTCTAGACTTCTGTCAAATAATCATCACTGGCCAGGTATCAGATCCTTTTAGCCATCAGTACAAATTAAAAATTTGTTTAATGCTGAACAGCAAGAGTCCTGTGGCACCTTAAAGACTAACAAATTTATTTGGGCATAAGCTTTCGTGGGCAGGAACCCACTTCCTCGGATGTTGAATGCTAGGTATTTTTCTCCACAGTGATCGTCATCTGCCTAGCTAAATGTTGTTCATCAAATGGATAAAGCTTTTGAAAAGCCTAATTTGTCTTATGAGAGGGGAGTACTGAAAAGCAGTGACTCCGCCCTAGGCTGCCCAGTAGAGTTGATTACACGTCCATGATATAGGACAATGAAGAAAACAGACTTCATTTACTTTGAAAAAACATAATCCAGATACTGCTGTTAAATAATGGGTGACATTTTAGAAATATTTCTCTAGTAACACTCTACTTAACATTTCTATAGCATGGATCTCAATGTGCTGTACAAATATAATTTAATTAAGCCTCATCGTAATACTCTGGTGCCTCACTTTCCCTAACCCCTAAAATGGGTATACTACTTCCCTGCCACAGTTGTGTTTGCAGAGTGCATTAAGTTCTGTGGATGCAAGATGCTGCAGCAATGCCAGGTATTACTACAATAAAGTTACCTCAGTAATTCACATTGGAAAACATAATCCCAAGTATACATATAAAATGATGGGATCTAAATTAGCTGTTACCACTCAAGAAAGATCTTGGAGTCATTGTGGATAGTCCTCTGAAAACATCCACTCTATGTGCAGCAGCAGTCAAAAATAACAGAATGTTGGGAATCATTAAGGAAAAGTTAGATAATAAGACAGAAAATATCGTATTGCCTCTTTCTGAATCCATAGTACACCCGCATCTTGAATACTGGATGCAGATCTGGTTGCTCCATCTAAAAAAAGATATATTGGAATTGGAAAAAGTACAGAATAGGGAAACTAAAATGATTAGGGATATGGAAAAGCTTTCGTATGAGGAGAGATTAATAAGACTAGGACTTTTCAGCATGGAAAAGAGATGACTGAGGGGGGAATATGATAGAATGACTGATTGGTTTGGAGAAAGCAAATAAGGATGTGTTATTTACTCCTCATAACAAAACCCAGGGGTCACCAGATGAAATTAATAGGCAGTAGGTTTAAAACAAATAAAAGGCAGTATTTCTTCACACAATGCACAGTCAACCTGTGGAACTCCTTGCCAGAGGATGTTGTGAAGGCCAAGACTATAATGGGGTTCAGAAATGGCTATTAGCCAGGATAAGCAGGGATTGCTGTTTGCCAGAGGCTGGGAATGGCCGATGGGATGGATCACTTGATGATTATCTGTTCTGTTCATTCCCTCTGAAACACCTGGCATTGGCCACTGTTGGAAGACAGGATACTGGGCTAGATGGACCCTTGATCTGACCCAGTATGGCCATTTTTATGTTCTTCAGTGCCCTGTCCTTTCCTGGTCCCTAGATCTGGTAGAAATATGGTTTGGTAAGGGTGGGCTACACATAGGCTTGTTACCCATTTGACCATATTGGTTTAGAAACCAGACCTGTAGCATGAATGCAGTTACACTAGCACAAAGGTGCTTATATCTTATTTCCATCAATTTAAGTGAAGTTCTCAAAGTAAGAAGCCGTACATTAAAAATACTACCCTGTTCTGCCGTAATGATCCAGACGCCGGTGGGGGTCCCCATCTCAGTCACAGCATTTTGCATCAATGGATATAGAAATATGGTAGTATTTTTAAACATAAGGGAATGCTGGGTGGATGCTGCTGCACAAAGGTCGGGCTTGAGGTAAAGATTTGCAGTGTCAGATGGGTGAATTCTCTCCATCCTACTTCAGCAGGAAATCTGTGGCTAACCTCCTCCTTTGTTTTCAGACAGGAAAGGATGGGAATGGTGGGGGAGGTGTAGGGAACAGTTACCCTGGTCTCTGATGCTGAATATCCTAAGCTTGAAGGAGAGTTGAAACTGACATGTGAAGTAAATTACCTTCCGGAGGCATGAGATTAACAAACCAAAAGAAATCCTTTAATATAGGAACGGTTGAATTTAAACTATTAAATCAAGAAGAAGCCGCTAGTCTGAATGCTTTGCATGTTCATTGGTGCCTTTTCTTTCCAAAGTTTACTGGTAAACAGGTCTTAACAGGAGCTGTGTAGGATGATGAACCATTGAACTCAGTGGGAACGGGAGTTTACTCTAGGGTGCTTAGGTTACCTGCTCTTACTCTAACATTAAGCAACAAGTGCCAGCTTGAGCTTTGATAATCGGTTATTCCCTGCAGCAGCAGCAGAGCTCAAGGAAGAGTTCTGTTGTTCACTATACTATTTACTATTTTAAACTATTTAGGTGAATTTCCTGACTCCAATGAAGACAACAGGAATTCTGCCATGGACTTCAGTGGGGCCCTGCTGTCACGCTTTCTCTTTACCCATCAGAAGAAGGAATTCTCTCTTTAGCTAGATGAGGTAGAGAGAGGTCCAAGTCGCAAGACTGAGATGTAGAATCATACCTGAACCCCATCTTCCTCAAAATTCACGGGGAAGGGGCTTGAATGTGGTCTTCTGGCCCTCCTTCCATTACAAAACATGCCCCAAGCTGCAAGGTTTGAATCGGGGGCGGAATTTGTCCAGAGTGCAGACATGGGGAGTGGATTAGTGACTGACGTTCAGGCTCGTCTTCAGAACTCACTGTAGGAAGATCCCTTGTGTAAAGGAACTAAATTCTAACAGTGTCAGATGTGATGAAATAATTTGCAGCATTAGTGACATAAGTATTGCAAGCGGATAAACTTATTCAGTGGAGTTCTGGACGTCCAGCTTATGACCATGGGGATTAAAATGTACATATATTCTTGCATATCAGGTTTCTGGTTGTAACTAAATAAATATATAAAGTCAGGATTAACTCTTCTTTATAAAAATCATTACTCCTTGTAGCATATTGGTAAATGTTATTTAGAACATAAAGGGTTTTCCTAAACATAGGAGTTTTAGAAATGTACCATATTTGCATGCTAAGTGAATTAACTAGTGTATTGCCTTCTAACACAGCTCCAGGACACATATTCCAAGAGCGGCATTGCTTGTCTCACTGGGGAAGATCTTGGAACTTTCATGAGAAATGTGGATCTAAATGAAAATGAAGAAAGAGAGGGTGACCCCTGCTGGCAAGTAAAGTGGCAACTAGGAAAGTTAATTAAAAAGGTACTTTGGAACTTTCACACAGACTAAACGGTAGAGCTTGGTTATTACAATTCAGAGAGGTAAGCTCCAGCTAGTCAAGTAAAATGCAAATCCCAAATTGTTTCTTTGCATTTTAGTGGTCAAATCGCAATTCCAGTTATAGAGGCCCTCTGCAGTGAAATTCTTCTAAGAACAAAAATGGCCATTTCACTACAAGAGTTTCACCGTATTCGGGAGACAAAAAGCACAGGCGACCAGTTATTATGAAGCTTGTCCCAAAGAGGGGTTCATCCGCTAATGTTTGTCCGGCATGCCCACAATGTAGAATGTCTGTCTGTCCCGCTTATTTGTGACACGGCATGGAGCTGTAAGGCTTGATTCTCCTTTCGCTCACACTAGTAAATCAGCAGTGATTCCACTCAAGCCCAGGGAAATGTAACAGATGTGAGATCAAAATCTTGCCCACAGTCCCTGTTATCTTAAAGAAAGCCACTTTTCACCTCCTGCCTCACAACTGTACAAAGAACGGGTGTGGTATTTAACCCAAGAATTTCTACCCTAGCAAGTGGTAATGGAGTGATATGAGACATGCCACTATTAGCAGGTAGAGGTTGATGTTGTCAGGAAATGTGTACTGTTTTTTAAAAAGTGTAGCAGGAAGACAGCTAGGAAGGGATTTGGATGGAGATCCTGGGCAGAAGCCCAACAGTGAATTAGAGAAAGAGAGAGAGAGAATTGGGGTAGGCATAATATTGTTTTCTGATAGAGTTCCGTGTTCGGGAAAGAAAGTGATTTTGTCTGTGAGATTTTTCCATTGCCAGGTGACATATAGAGGACCAAATCTGCACAGTTTGGCCAGTGAAAATAAAGGAAGCCTTGTTTGAAACCAAAGAGATTAAAAATCCCTGCAACAAATCACCATGCTGATTTCTGAAATCCAGGGGATCTTTAAAACTATCCCTAAAAATTCACAGCAGGCTGACATTTATCTTGCAAATTGGGAGTCCTAAAGACACTAGACACTGTAACTGAGCTGTGCTCAAACCTTCCATTGACTTCTGTGAAATTCTGCCCATGAAGTGATTGCAGGATTGGGTAAAGACAAAATTATTTTCCTTTTTTTACTTGTAGGAATGGGGGAAGATTGGGAAGCAGTGTTCTGATTTAAGAAGCTTTCTGTATAACTTAAATTTTACAAGGAAATTATACAGCCTGTGAGTCTGCAATTAATCAGTCTGTTACAGAGTTTCTCAAGGGTTGGGTCACAACCGTAGGCGGTCATGGGGGACATGAAAGGCAGTTGAGAGCAAAGGGTGTCATAAAGATTGAAAAATTTATTACAAGCTAAACTGGAAATCTTGCTCCCCCATTCCACACATACCCTTATACTTTCAGGTCAGGTATTCTCTGTCAACCTTTCAAAACCCACACACAAACACATTATATAGGCTTATCATTGATACTTTTTTTACTCTCACTTTTATTGCAAACATAAGAAGTTTGTGAAATTTTATTTTACTTTGAATAAGGGGTTGCCAACCTGAAAAGGGAGAGAAACACTGATCTAGTAAATTAATAGTAATTTAGTTATTATATAATGATGTTAATGGAGGTCTGTTTTAAATAAAATATTTGCCCAAACTGAAGTCCATGGTGTTTCTCCAAATTTACACTGGTGTAACTGAGGGCAGAATTTGGCTCACTTTTTTAACTCAGTAGGTTTTTACAATGGGAAAATTCATGAACAGATTTCTGCACCATTGCAATCCTGCAATTAGACAGCATAGTTGTAAAAATGCCTTGCACGCTCTCTGCGCTACAACTTCTAATATTGGTATCGCTGGAAAGATGCTCTTAGGATTCAGTGTTCCTTAGAGAAGCAACTGCTGCATATGCATAGTAGCTGCTCCCCAAATCCATGTAAACTCTATGCTAGAAAGAAACCTGTTGGGTCAATGAAATGCAGATTAAGGTATCCCAGAGCCATTACTTTCTGTAATCTCGGTATTTCTTAGATAATGGCAATGACTCTTATATTTCCATGGGGATGACAATGTTTTTGTTGTTCTCATGGAGCTATTACAATCTCAATAGAGGAGCCATCTTGGCCTAATGGAAACTGCACTGATATTCAGAATACCCATCCCATGAGACTGATACCGGGAGTTATAGTGGAGAAATAGTAATGGTTTCAAGGGACAGTATTTTTGCTTAACAAAGAACTAACATCAACAATACATGAAAATAAGGTGGGATCTGATTTAAACCTCAAGAAAGCCAGGAATTTCTTGAGTGAGATCTTTTCACATGAATCTTAGTTCAAGATGCTGAATGTAAGTTTTGTGATGGACTGCCTAAGAACAGGGTATGAGATTTACTACAGCCAGATATACTCCTGCTGTTATCTCAGTAGTTTTGGGCTTCTAGTAAAAAACCCTCTGTTGTACCAAAGTTAATCTGGAGCAACTCCAGTGAATTACTTCACAATCAAATTTCTTCAGATCTGCACTGGAATAGTTGCAAATATAATCTGAAACCATGATCTCTATACTTCCATTTACTGAGGAGCAATGTCCGGGGTCAGATTTTCCAAAGAACTTTAACACCCAATGGGCTGAGCTCTGTTGAAAATTTAGCCACAGATATTTAAAGTTAATGCACAAGTTTGTTGTGAGAAATTAATAATACAGATTCCTTTTGATTTCATCTTTTATTTCCAAAAAGAAATACAATTTGTTTGATGGTCAAATGATGGATTTTGTTCAGTTATGTGGCATGTAAGAGTGTGTGGAGTCCTTGTGCTTCTGGCATCTTTGTTTCATTGCGTTACGGATTTCACAGAAAGAAACAAGTTTTCTTTATGTGTGTTTGCAGATGATATCAAGAAACTATGAGGAAAAGATTTCATCTGCTGTGAAAGGTATTTTTTCATTGTAACATTTATTTAGCACATAAAAAAGAAGCTGTGGTGGCACTAGAGGTGCAGTGGTTGCATATATGTTTTCCAGTTGTAGAGAATAGTTCCTAATTTCTTACTCAGTTGTACAGTTCTTCTGCAGTAAAGCATGAGAAATGAGTAACTGTTAGTGTTAATTGGTATTCTTTTAAGAGACACACTAAGCAGTCAGAAAATGTGGTCACGTCATTAGAGCATGGAACCAAGATTCAGGAAAACTCCTGGCTTCTGTTCCTGTCCCCGATTCAGTGATTTTATGCAATTCATTTAATCTCTCTGTGCTTCAGAGATCAAATAGTATTTAGTTGCTGTGCAGCTACATTAATTAAGGATTAGGCACAGCTCTCTTCTGAAACGGATGCAGAGCCTTCCACCTCAGGAGGGCTATCAGGAAGCATTCTGGCCCAAGAAGTCAGATGGAATTTTGCTTGAGTAAAGACCACAGAATTTGGCTTCAAAAGATATTTCCATTTCCATGAGCACACAAGTTGTTTTTTGGTTTTTTTAGTATATGGGGTTTCATAAATGCTGATCTACTAGACTGGGTTTTTTTGGGAAAACATATAGAAGGTTTCAAAAGGCATTGCAAAGAGATCATGGGAAGTTTGGAGAAACTTTGACCTCATCAACCATTACACTTCAATCTCAACCAATTTTATTGGTTGAATACAATATTTTGACAAACACATAAATCATCAAGTATCAGTTTAGTCATTAGCCACTTAAATTTCCATGGAGATGACAATGGCTTTGTTGTTTCTCTGATTCTAATTTGAAATTAAAAATGGCTATTTCTCATCTTCATGTAGCTAAAATTTCTCTTCCAGTAACTGAAGAACAGGGATCTCAGAACCCTGGACACAGAATAGCCGCTCATCTAACAGGAAGCAGCAGTAAGAAAAGCTCCTTGTCCATACCAAGTAAGATATTTTGCTATATTGATAAAGGAAGAAAATGGACAAAAAATAGGGGAGGATCACTGAATGTGCGCTTTGTGATTTTCCAGAAATGAATAAAACCAGATTGAGTATTATAGGCACACTTTTCTGCTTGTTTCTCATGGACTTAATGAAAACTTTTGGCCAGAAAACGGGGAAAACCTTTAAGATTTTCTAATTTTGATCAGAATAATTCTTCAGCTCCCGCTAGCAGTAGTATCAACCCCATTCAAGTTGGGTATCTATGGTACAGCTTCCTTCCATGGCTTTAGTTGTCTTTTTTAATGAAAATTCCCGCTTCTAACTCTATCTATTCCCTTTGCGGTGTCTTCTTGAAGAAAGATGTGTATATGAGGGCCTACTAGCTATGGTGATAAGCACATAAAAAAAAATAGATAGCCTGAACAGACTTGCATTTCACACCAGCTTTACTGAAGGGCTTGCTAAAGTTCTCAAACCTTTTGTGGGAACCAGAGGTGAGTTAGAATTCTCACATGGTTTTGCTCAGTAACCCCATGGCCACTTGGATTCATTTTCATTCTGTTTCAGGAAGCAGTGGGGAAGGATACAAATACAAAGTTTAAAAAAACCCTAAGTCCCCACAAAGTGAAGTGCCGAATTGCTACTTATGAAACTTGAAATCTTTAAGAGAGATTGAGCCTGATTCTGTGCCATCTGAAGCCAACGGGGCCAGGATCTGGCACATTGATCTTATTTACTTTTTGAAAAACAGTCCCATCGGCTAGGAGACAGTGGACTTCGTTGTACACAGAGTTATTTAGCTCTATATTCTTCTCTGTTTTTTTCCTCAAATAGATTCCTTCTCCAGAAGAGGTCCTGGGAAGAAAATAAACACCTGGGAACCCTCAAGGAAAGACCATTCATTCCTGTATAACGTGGAGTTGAAAAATGGGGAGTTAATCATACCCAGAACAGGGTTTTATTACATCTATTCTCAAACTTACTTTCGATTTCGTGCACCTGAGAACGAGGGTTCAGAATCTGATCTGTTTGAACAAATCAGAAACTCTAAGCAATTGGTCCAGTATATTTACAAACTAACCCTTTATCCAGAGCCCATTTTGCTCATGAAAAGTGCAAGAACTAGCTGCTGGTCCAAAAAGGCAGAATATGGACTTTATTCCATCTATCAAGGTGGAGTATTTCAGCTAAAAAGGGATGATAGGGTTTTTGTCTCTGTCAGTAACGAGGACATAGTTGACATGGACAAAGAAGCAAGCTTTTTCGGAGCCTTTTTGGTCAGTTAAATGATTAACATAAAACCATACCCCAAAGGAATCATTTTTTTAAAGTTCTGTAATTTAAGGTGGCAGAGGGAGGAGGAAGCCACTGTGGCAATGCAATGACTTCAAAGCAATAGTGACAATGCAAGAATTGCCACAGTCAATGCATCCCGTGAGAGGTTTCATTGCTCTGAGAAATGATCCTAACAGTCAATAAGGAAGAGCAGCAGGTGGCTGCAGCTGTATATGACTGTGCCTTATATAATAGTGCAATAGACCCCCCAAAATGCCAGTGTTCTAGTCGCTGCCTGGATTTTAACGTGTCTAGCTTTGGCTAAAACCAGATCAAGTGCAGGCTAGCTCTGTCCAAAGTTCCCCATACCGCTTTACCAAAGCATCTCAAGTCCCTCTGCAGGAGAGGTAGATTTGTACCAGGACTAGATTTGCATAGGGGATTAGATTGAGGTTGGAAAATGGATTTTGTTGTGAACTACACTTTGGCCCCTATCCTGACTCTTTCTCTCGTGAGTAATCTTTCCATGCATGGTAGTCCCTCTGACACCAGTTGAACTACTCCCTGGAGTAAGGGACTGATCCTGCAAACCTATGTTTGAACCTTAGATTTCCTAAAATGAAAGGCTACCAACAAACTACAGCAGCAATTAAGCATGTACTTAACTTTCAGCATGGACTACTCCAGTTAAAATCAATGAGATACTCACGTGTTTAAAGTTAAACATGTGCTTAAGTGTTGTGTGGGGTGACAGCCTGAATAAACAGATTATTTTTGCCTTAGTTTGGATGTTGTGTAGATGATAGAAAAAAACAACTGCTGAATTGGCACAGCACAGCTATTGAAATCAGTCAATATTATGAATTCCCAGAACATTGTGGTAATCCCATATCTGCTTAATTGATTAATAATGTACTGCAGAGATTTCAGCACACTTACAGCGTGTTCAAATATGCAATCACTGTGCTTACTGAACAGGAGTATTTGATGCAGAACTCAGGTGTTTTTCTTTAAATGTTGCATTCAGAGGAGTACCGCATTATTTGTCTCACATCAAGCATGACATGATGTGGTTCTTTCATGTTGATTGGCATGATGCCATGGAGCATGATGTGACGCAGAATAATGAGCTTGTTGGCTGAGATTTGAAGAAGAACATTCTCAGTCCTGAAGAGGATACATAACTATCTGTGCTTCAGCGTGGGCTTATTTAATTAATACTGTTTAGATCTTTGTTTTATTTCCAGGGCTGGGTGGGACCCCATAGCATTTATTTTTCTACCTGAACTGAATATATTTGCTAGCTGTAAGATTAGAACTGTATGTCAAAAGTGAAAGTTTTATTAAGAATAGACAATATGGCCAGATCTTCAGGTAGTGTAAGTCAGCACAGCTCCAATGACTTTAGTGGAGCCCCGTCAATGTACACTAGATCTAGCCCAGGTTGAGTGGAAATAGCATATATTTCTGAAAGAAAGAAGGAGTGAAAGAGGAGTAGGGCAAAGAAATGGTATCAACCAAATTCTCTCCAGATGTAACTCAAAGTCAGTGGAATTAAGCCAGCAGAGAATTTGGCCCTATATTTTTGATACAATAAAGTTGCCTGAGGAGTCATGAAATGATGAAAATCAGCAAATGGCCTACTTACCTTGTCTATGGCCTACAGGAAAAACGAGTGTAGCATTCACCCTACAACCTTGTTTATGGAGAACAGGCAATGAATTTACACCTCACTTGCATTGTCTATGTAAGTCAGAAAAGTAGCTACACCAGTCATTCTATTTACCTATTCTTATGGTTCATAGGTAAGAATTTACAGCAATCATTTTGCTTTGAATGGTTAGACAAAAGAAGCACATGCAAGATGATATTCAGAAATACAAGTCCAATCTGGGTTTGCTGTTTCTACATAGAGTAAAATATATTAATTTCAGTGGTAATCAATTCTTTGAATTGCTCCACTGCTTACTGGAGAAGCTTGGTTTGCAGTGCAGTCATGTCTCATATACATTACATATTTTTCTCAGCTAGTCCTTTGAAGCATTATTTAAGAATTCTTTGACTGCACACCATGGAGTTTTTGGCTTTATTTGGTGGCTTTTTAATCTTGAATGCAGTCAGAATTTGCACCAGTTTCACATTGGTCATCACTGACTTCTATTGAACTACTCCTGATTTACACTGGTGTAGATACCTCAGGTCTATCTAGGTAAATGAGGGTCAGATTGTGCTGCCCTGACCCATATTCCATAATACGTTAGGTCCTAATCCTGTAATGGGACTACGCTCAGTGCATAAAATTAAGCTTGAGTGTAGATGTTTGCAGGATCGAGGCTTTACTTTGCAAGTTGTTCCAATGATTTCAGTGGAATTGTTTGTGGAGTAACGGCTTGACCCTGCTCCCATTCATATCAGTGCGAAAACCTTAATGGGGCACGTCCAACCCCTTAGATACTATTCAATGAGATTAAGGCCAGCACAATCTGATACAAACTGATGAGGGTATATGGAGTCAGTTTTGTGAAAAAACACATTTTCAAACGATATATATTTCAGTTTTTAGCCTAATACGTTTTCAAAAGAAAATTTCTAAAGAATTTTCATTCAAATTTTCTTCCTCTTTGCAATTTTTGATTCAGCTAACACAGTGCTCTTACTTAACACAGTACCACTACAAGACTGCATTAAACATCCTCCAAATGTAGGTAGTGGTTCTGCTCCTTCAAAGTCTTATGTGCAGTAAGTGCTTCACTTTCCCAACTAAGTAGTCCCATTGACTTCATATCCTGGATCAACCCCATATTATTTAACACCTCAGCAACATACACAACTACATGCATATATATGAAATAGTGGAATTTGTTTGGTTGGTTTTTTATAAGTCCAGTTATTTTAGGTGCTTTTTTTTTTAAAATCCTGAACTGTGAGAGAATTTCAGATGCACTAGTTGCACCCTAAAAGTGGAAACCATACGTATGATTAAGAAAAAGTCTATATGACAGAGGTCTCAGGGAGACACAGATAGAAAAGGATTGGGAAGAAGCCCTAGGGGCTATGCACAAATTCGTAGCTGACAGTAAGTTAAGACAGATGCTACTATCTATTACACACAGATGTTTTACATCATTTTGTTTCTGCAGCTTGATATAGAATAACGTGCCCAATTTTATTTAGGAAGTGCTCCCAGGCATTTCCAGTGTTTTTTCTCTCCATATGTACACATTTTTATGTCACTCCGTTCTGGGAGAATGTATGTAGCACAACAGGGAGTAAACCGAATAATCATATGTTATTTCCCAGTAATCCAAAGACAGGCTTAGCCTGTGGAACAACTATTTAGCAATATCTGACAAGGACTCATTTGAAGACAAATTGATGTATCTGCCATTTCCATTTGTGGATCGGCTCTCTCATTCCTCCAGCCTCCTTACTCTCTTGACTTTTAATGGTGAATGTAGCAAACAGTTATTTCTGTTCATTGTGCATGTGCAGCTTCAACACTAACTTTTCTATAAAATGTTGTAATTTTTGTACATACTTTTTCTATAAAATGTTTTTAGTAAATACTTAAGTCTTTTAATTATTACACTTGATCTTTTAAGACCACCATAACAACAACTCACTTTGTCTGAAATCTTGACAATCAGATGTGTACAGGCCTGATCCAGTTCTCATTGAAATCAGGAGAGGGAATTTCTCTCTTGACCTCAGTGCGAGACCCATAAATCATGTAACTTTGCAATATCATGCCATGAGGAAGTTGCTTCCTGATCCCAGCTGGTGACCAGTTTCTGCCCTGAAGCACTGGATTGAAGAAAATTGAAAATCTTTGTATAGCTAGAGACTATAAGGTACTGAGAGCCTTTCTGGAGCAAAAGCATCAGTTTGCCAGAGTGGCTCAGCTTGTAGTACTGGAGTCCAAGATGGTATTGGCATCCAGAGAACATGCCTCAAAAAGATATTTTTATATGTTGTTTTTTATTTAATTAAGGGTTCCCTCATCTTTCTGGTATTGTTATGGGAAAGAGTACATTGGATCAGCTAATTGACCTTATTTATACACTTCACTTGACCTTCCCCTCTATTGTATTGTCTGATTGCCATATTAAATTAAAGTATTTATATTACCGTAGCATCCAAATGTCCCAAGTAGGATCAGGGCCCCACTGTGCTAGATGCTGTACAAACATGTAAGAAAGCATAGTCCCCATCCTGAGGTTTTAAAACCTCATGCATCTTGGTTTAAACCAATCTCTAAATATCAGGGATGAAGAGGAGACCTAATTTAAGGAGCAGATTATTCTACATTGCTTTAAGGTGAGGTTTGCACCGTCCTCTAAAACATGTGATACCTGCCACTGTCAGAGGATACTGTATTGTTTGGATCATGGTTCTAAACCAGTATGCTCTTCTGGAGTATAGGAATTGCCATTCAAGTGAAGAGTTTACTGTCTAATTTGTCCTAGTCTCTTAAATCTGTTATATGGAAGTCCATAATCATTTCTGCTTCTCTTCTGAGGATGAAATTACCAAAATTGAATGCCCTAGTGTTTAAAATGTACCATCATTTTGCATAGTAGCACTGTAAATAGTCTCTGTATTGTTCAGTCTCTCCTGATTAACACAGTCTAATACCTCAGTCAATAGTTCAGTTCACTGTCTGCCTACCACTGTACAATCTAGAGCAATATCAAGTTCTGTTTCCTGGGAGATTTCTAATTCAGAATCTCTTTATTTCTTCCCATTAGTCTCTTCTGAAATTCATATGGAAAAAATGAAATTATATCAGGGACCCGACAGTAATGTTGCCTTATTGGTTATGGTCAATGCATTGATTCCTGGTGTTAGGGCTGTAAATTAGCGTGCATCTGCTTTTTATGCAGCATCTCATTTTTATAGGCTGTTCCTCTTAACATTTAGCATAATTTATATTCCTTCTCTGTCATGCACATATCCCCTTTCCATTGGGCTGTGGAGTCCTAAAACGTATGATTTATGTAGCAACTGTTATGGAACCATAATTTTTCACCTTCTTACATGTGGAAGTAGTCACTAATGATTTTATCAGATCAGAGTCCACGTCACCCATTCCTCTCGAATGTGCATTGGGTTTTGTCCGGTTATGACTCTCAGATCACATTGTTCTCTTTCTATTAAACCATCTGTACTTATTCCCTATAATCACAGGGTGATGACAAGGCAGATTAACTGCAGATTTCCATTTCTGGTGAATTCAGTCAACAAGCTACTGCTCCGTATCCAATATGAGAAATGGAAGAATCAACAAGTAAGTACAGCTGGGCATGATTTATTTTCCAATCTGCGCCTGGGCCTTTGGGCACTAACTCAATACAAATGAAAAGTAATAACACTAAAATACACAAAGTCAGGTGAGGAACTCCAGCCCTTGTCAGTGCCCCCTTCAGTGTTGCAAAGTTCATTGCCTTCTGACTGCAAAGCTTTCTGGAAAGATGCTGTGGATCCTGACAATAGTATCAACTTCCTACCTGGGAAGCCAAAGGAAGAAAATGTTATTGGGGCAAATCCTAAAGCCCTTTTTCTGGCAAAACGAATGGACTTCTATAAGAAACACAGCATAAAAGAGTAATGGAAGATTTTAATGGAAGTCATTTAATACAATCTCTCGATTTTTATTTAACCAAGAGTAAAAGCCAATGTTGATAAATTGGAGAGGATTCAAAGAAGAGCCACAAAAATGATTAAAAGATTAGAAATCATGCTTTATAGTGGAACTCAAAGAATGCAGTCTATTTGGCTTAACAGAGAAGATAAAGGGGTGAACTGATTACTGTCTATCAATATCTACAAGGAGAACAAATATTTAAAAATGGGCTTTTTAATCTAGCAGGGAAAGGTAGAACATGATCAAATGACTGGAAGTTGAAGCTAAACAAACGAATAAGGCATACATTTTAACTGAGTACTTGATCACTGGAACAGTTTACCAAACCTCATGCTGGATTCTACATTGGGGACAATTTTTAAATCAGGATAGGGTTTTTTAAAAAAAAACAATGTGCTCTAGGAATTATTTGGGGACAAGTTCTATGGCCTGTGAATATAGGAGGTCAAAGTAGATAATCACCGTGCTGCCTTCTGACCTTGGAGTTGATGAATCTGCAGTACAGCTTCCCACTCCAGCTTAGTGAGTAGGAAGGTAAGAGATGGAAGCATTAGCATGACATGGCCTATTAGTGTAATGTATTAAACCACTTCAAAGAGGTAAAATTAAAATGAATGCCTGTTTAAATTAGTAATGCTACAATAGAGCTTCACTGCTTAAATAACATTTCTAAGTCTTCTGCAGATGTTAATATCAATGTCAATAACTGTAAAGGGACTCAAGGACATTCTGGTGGGTTTTTTGGTCATTATGTTCACAGATTGTGTTTGTTGTTAGTAACCCATAACCTTTAAAAGCATGTGTCAAGTGCTACTTTATTATCATGAAAAGAACCCCTCCACCTAAGAAAATATATAATACAAGTCAAAACATCATCTTCTCTTTGAAATAATCAAATGTCTGCCTTGTGCTTTTCTGTGAATTGCTGCAGAGGCCATTTTTAAATGGGAGATTTCTCCCTCCCAGTCTGTTTTTCCACTTTCTTCAGTTCTCTGCTACAAAGCCAGAATCAGAGCTTTCAACTATTCCCATGACAACAAACTGTGATGTAAGGAGCAGGAATTAGTACTTTATTGGATGAAAAGAAAATGGAGAAAACAACAGGGGAGAAATATTTCACTACCCCATAAATAGAAACGCTTGCAACCTTAACTCTAGTGCTTGCTACAACTTCAATGCTGCACAAAAGCAGCACAGATATTTTTAGGGTTCCACAAAAAGTAGGGATATTGTATGTAAATGTACATTGCTGTGTGGTGTTGTTTTTTTAATGTTGTGTCTCATGCATCCAGTTAATGGACAGAATAGTGAAAAAAAACTACTTTAAATAAATAAAAATCCATGCAATTTTAAACGGATGGATTAATTTTTTCCCTTTCCCTGGAGCAGCACTAAAAAGCTGCTGCAACTAAAAGCAATTAAATAAATATTTGGGATCTAAACCAGCTTCCGTCAAAGTCAACGGTGAAGCTCTTTGCTGCTGCCCTAAACGATTTCCAAAGCATGAATCAAAGTTAATGGAGTTGTATCTGTTTA
This sequence comes from Mesoclemmys tuberculata, assembly GCA_007922155.1. Taxonomy (NCBI): domain Eukaryota; kingdom Metazoa; phylum Chordata; order Testudines; family Chelidae; genus Mesoclemmys; species Mesoclemmys tuberculata. Next base: position 13,637,171 of record ML675649.1, read on the forward strand.
CCCCAGATCAGAATTTGGCCCACAATCTCCAAGAGCGCAGGAAACCAGCAAGAGGTCACAGCAAACACGAACAAACCAACCAAACAAAAATTGCTATGAAAAATCATCCGTGCATCTCCTTTTCTCAATCTAATATGACTGGGTCTAGCCCGGACTAGGTAAAGCAGTTTGAATATTCTGAGCCATGATATTGTTTAGGTAACAAAAAGCTGGAATACTGTTGAATCCAATGAAAACCCGTATTTATGACCCAGTTCACGCATTTTTCTGCATGCTGCACTTCCACCAAAAAGTAAGTTCTGTAGCACGATTTCAGGATCAGGCCCTTATTCCAGATTAACCTACAGAAGTAGGTCACAGAGGGGCTACTGCCTGGGCGCCATCTGGTGGCCTCACATCATAGTTTTCCTTCTCCATCATTCAGAAACCCATTTATCCATTCCCATCCCTTGGGTTCTACTTTATTAAATTAACAAACGTTCAGAATAAAGTTTTCAAGTCCATTCATTCTCCCAGACCTTTCCTACCTGTTGTATCACTCCCCAAGTTTCAGGTTTCTGTATTGGCATCTCCTCAGTCTTAGCAGCTTCTATAGTCCCACCTGATCTCTCCAAGGCCAGCAGCCCACCTTCTTTCTGCTGCTCTTATGGGGAAATCAGGTGATTCCTGCTTAGCTGTGTCTCCTTAGTAATCAGGGCTGGCTGGGCCCAGACCACTAGACCTTAAGGTACAAACCACCCTGTTACAAAGTGGCACAGACTTGTTTGCATTAAGTCCACAAAACAGAGAATTTCTCTGAGCTGTCTAGCTCAAAGTCAGTATGTGCCAATCTTTCAGACCCTTTGTGCATAAAAGAAAAGGGGATGATTTTATAATATATTCTATTACACACAAATAAAGATAAACGACCGTTATTTAGGTTGCAAAGTCAAGCCCTCAAT
>ML675649.1:13643111-13676368 GCA_007922155.1 Mesoclemmys tuberculata
GCGGGGGCGGAGCGCGCCGCAGCCCGGGCGGGAGAGGTGGCGCCCCGCGCCGCCCGCCGCCGCTGCCTTCCCGCAGCCCGCGCCGCCCCCCGGGCTCCCGGCGGCGGCATGTGGAACCAGAGCGGCGCGCCGAACTCCAGCGGCCGCGCCGCGGGCGGGCGGGAGCCCTGGCCCGGGGAGCCCGCGCACCTGTTCCCGGCCCCGGTGCTGGCGGGCGTGACGGTCGCCTGCGTGCTCCTCTTCGCCGTGGGAACGCTCGGCAACCTGCTGACCGTGCTGGTGGTGTCCCGCTTCCGGGACATGCGGACCACCACCAACCTCTACCTGTCCAGCATGGCTTTCTCGGACCTGCTCATCTTCCTCTGCATGCCGCTGGACCTCTTCCGCCTCTGGCAGTACAGACCCTGGCACTTCGGAGACCTCCTCTGCAAGCTCTTCCAGTTCGTCAGCGAAAGTTGCACCTACTCCACCATCCTCAACATCACGGCCCTGAGCGTGGAGCGCTACTTCGCCGTCTGCTTCCCCCTCAAAGCCAAAGTCGTCATCACCAAAGGGAAAGTCAAGCTGCTCATCCTGCTCCTCTGGGCTGTGTCCTTGGTAAGCGCCGGGCCCATTTTTGTCCTGGTTGGGGTCGAGCACGAGAACGGGACGAACCCGCTGGACACCAACGAGTGCAGAGCAACGGAGTATGCGATCAAGTCAGGGCTGCTCACCATCATGGTCTGGACCTCCAGCGTCTTCTTTTTCCTGCCCGTGTTTTGCCTGACTGTTCTTTACAGCCTTATTGGGAGGAAAATCTGGAGGAGGAAGAGAAAGAACATGGGACCAAATACCTCCATCAGGGACAAGAACAACAAACAAACTGTGAAAATGTTAGGTAGGATTTCATATTAATTCCATTGTACTGGGGAGGGGGGCTGTTTGTGTGTCAGAGAGAGAGAAAAAGACATTGATGATACTTTAAAATGGTCACTAAAAGTGAAATATTTATCGACGATTTTTACTATATATAAAGTTTATAGTAGCAATAGAACAACAATTCACTCTCTGAGGCTTATACCTGTTTCCAGTGCAAAACCCTTGGGCAGACATTGATATAACAATCTCTGATATTGAAAAGAATAATTGATCATGAAAATATGAACATTACAATCACTACTGTACTGACCTCTTTGTAAATAAGTTACAGGTACCAAATGCCAGTTTGAGAAGGATTTCTATTTATTCACAAAACTAAACCCTTTTAAAAAGCATGACATTTAGCTGCAGAGGATTTAAGTGGAATGGATGGATGGATGCACAGAATGATGGGAATGTCAATTTCTTTGAGCCAGTTGAAGAAAACTAACACATATACTTAATTAATGTAATGAAAACTAAAGTGCATTTTGTAATTTAGCAACAAGATCAGTTTACACTTGAGTGATATTCTCTCTCTTTCGGATCCTGTGATTCTGCTCCCATTGAAGTCAATGGCAAATCTCCCATTGACTTGGGGGTAACAAGACCAAATCATTAGACTGCATCATTTTTAACTTTGTATGTTTGAATATTTTCAGTAAGATTATAACTAACTATTATTTGCTTATAAAAATATTAACCTTAACATACTAATGGACACGTGTCTTAGTTTAACCCTCAAGAATCTTACCCCATTAACACTCAACATCATTGCAATTAACAGACATCCCATGCATGGACTGGATCCACTAGAATAGAAGAAGAACACTTTCTGGCACTATGAATTAAAGAAAAAAAAACCCACCTTCGATTTATTGGTAGAAAAGTACAACTTCTCTTATAATTCTAGCAGCCGGATCCTGCAAACCTATATGTGCAAGTAGTCCTTTCTCATGTGAGTAATCCCACTGATTTCAGTAGATCTATTCATGTGGGTAACTTTTACTCTCATGAGTAAGGTTTTGTAAGCGACAACCTCACTTTACTAAATTCAACAAAGTTGGAGTTATGGGCCAAAGAGCTACACAGCATGGCTGCAATAGGCCCCATGTGTCTAAATTAAAAACTGTCTCTGACTGTTTTTATTATTATTATTTTGCAACACCAGCATGTGTTTAAGCTGTGAGATCCTTTGTGTCCTTTCAATTACATTTTAGGACTGATAGAATACATCAGAGCGTTAGCATTACCTTGGAAGAAACTACTACTTACATTTCTGTTTCTCGATCTAAATTTTCAGAACTGAGAATTTTTGGTTATTACAGGGAGAAAACCTTCCACTACATCATTTCCATATTTATATTTCTAAAAGTTTAAATATACCAATTTCCAATCCCCAGATACTTTGCTTACCTCAATCCTAAAGCACTGCCACAAAAAACATGAACAATATTTCACACGCCTTTCTTCACCCCACATCAGAGAATGAAAGGACGGGAATCTTTTATTGGACCAACTTCTGTTGGTGAGCAAGACAAGCTTTTGAACCACACAGAGCTCTTCTTCAGGCTTGAAACCTGTCTCTTTCACCAACAAAAGCTGGCCCAATTAAAGATATAACCTCACCCACCTTGTCTCTCTAATATTCTGGCACTGATACAGCTACAACTACACTGCATGTGGCTATAATATCCTTTAACAGAAAGACAACATTCTCTAAGGCTGGATCCACATTCACAGCGGCAAATTCGCCGCTGTCAGATCGATTGCTCTGCATTGACTGAGCGGCCTGTGTAGACCTGCTCAGTCGATCCAGCAAGCAACGCAGGAAAACCAACCCGGTAAGTGGCGCAGTGTGGACAGCGCGTGGAGGAGACGCAGCGAAGTCAACGGGAGTGATTTACGTCACTTGCGTATCTCCCGTCGACTGCCACCGAATTGCAAAGGTAAGTGTAGACCAGGCCCAAGTGATGGAATCTAATGAAGGAACTTACTAGGTGCTCAATAATGCAAGGTGCAAAATGCCCTCAACTGCTATTGATTTTAATTTTCTATTTAGAACTTCACATGGACAAATTTAAATCCTTACCGGTCCTGGATCAACAAATAAAAGAAAAGCAAAGGCCAACAATTCAAAATTATCAAAGGGCAAAGTTAGGCTTCTAGATCTGTATTCGAGCACCTCAAAAAGTTGCCTGATTTTCAGAAGTGCCTAGCATCCACTGATCCCGCTAAAATCAATAGGATGCAGCACTTCTAAAGCTCACACCATTTGTTTAGAGACTAAATGTGGATCCGCATACCTAAATTTAGGAACCCACTTTTTAAAATGTTGGCCTTGGTTTATAATAGTAACTGATTCCTTAGCGCCTGCTCTCAGGTATCTGAATTTCTTATAAATTAAGCCACAGAGAGGAAAATATTACTGGGGACACCAAGGCAGAAGTTGGTTAAATGGTTTTCCCAAGATCAAGGCAGCTATCAGCAGAGTTGGGAAACTATGATTTCTCTCTGTATGTTTGTCTAAATGTAGGAGTCCTCTTCTGAATGTTTTGTGAAAAGCTGCTTATAGTTATCCCCTTTCCATTGCTTTTCAGTCCCGCTCTATAAATATTATTGCAGCCATGGCATGACACATGGAGTAAAATCCTGGCCCTATTAAAATCAGTGGCAAAACTCTCAGTGAATTGAGTGGGGCGAAGCTCTTACCTAGACAGGATAATTATCAAATAAGTTAACAACCTCATGAAAAAGGCTATTAAAAACCCTATCCTAAAATTCTTGTCTTTTTTGTGCATGGAGAGCGCTACTCAAAACAACTTAAAAAATACAGTTGAACCAGTAATGTGTTATGAACCAATAGCAAATATTCCCCACTTTCTAGGAAATATAGAAAGCAAAATGGGCAGATACACAGTTTTCAGATACATGTTTTTTTAGCTTTGCTCTTCTTAGGGTAACTCACACTCAAGAGAAATATACAAGCCAGACAGTTCATAGGATGGATTGTGCTTGCCTTGGTAGCTTGTTTTATTGTCTCTCGCCATCTTGCAGATAAATCTTCTGCAGCTCCAGTCATTTTTCCTTACTTTGAGTCTTTTACCCAGATTCAATCTAGCTCTCTGTCCTTCTACTTTTCATGATAAATTGCAGGTCTAACTCCATCACATATATGTAATTATGAGCTTTGTTAAACACTTCGTATGTTACTCTTATTTTGTCTAAATGTCAATATTTTCATCACTATACTGTTCCTGCTATCCTGTTTTAGCAAAAACCCAAAGTGACATAGTTGAGAGCTATTCTACACTAAACTCAGTCATGATTTATATATTAAAATATAGCTATATATTTTACTATGCTATTATTATTATTGAGAGATATAATCTACTATTATTAATAGAGATATTAATTTAAGGAAAGCAAGTACCAAATATCAAAATAAATTATGATTAGTTCTTTATGCAAATCACACCTTTGAAATTTCACTGGTATTAAAGAAGTACAGTACAAGTACATTTAATTTTAAATAATCTGTTATTTTAATATCCTTCTGCTGTTTCCATTTCAGCTGTGGTGGTGTTCGCTTTCATACTCTGCTGGTTGCCTTTTCACGTAGGACGATATTTGTTTTCCAAATCCTTTGAAGATGGATCCTTGGAGATAGCAGTGATCAGCCAGTACTGCAACTTGGTATCCTTTGTCCTCTTCTATCTTAGTGCTGCCATCAACCCTATACTGTACAACATTATGTCTAAGAAGTATCGAGTCGCTGCTTGCAGGTTGTTTGGACTCAAAGCACAGCGGAAGAAAAGCTTCTCTGTTTCAAAGCAAGAACATTCTCATGGTTGGACAGAATCTAGTGTGATTACATGACTTGTATCAAGTGCTAAAGCATCACTTACCAATATTACATAGAAAGCCATAACAGAAGAGAAAGATATTTAAAGCAAAATATAAAGCAGTATTTCTGTTCATTATTGGGTACTGCTGAAAGATATAATGTAGACAGTTAAAGGTAAGAAAACTGAGTTGAGCACTGAGCATGTAACATGCTTACAGAACTCAACAATGCTCTAGTATTATTTTCCTGCAGTTTTTGGTGCCTATGATTTTATTTGAAGACACTGGCAAGAGTGTTGGGCTTTACCATTAGAAAGCAGGATGCAACCCGGTCCACCTTATTTATGTGACTTCATTAGGAGCTAAAGGAAGCAGGATTTGTCCTATGATAATCTTAACTTGACAATGTACTCAGGATAGAAGCCCAATCAATGCTTTGAGAGTTTTGCCTAAGTAAAGATCAGGCCCTAGAAGAAGTTTAATTCAGTTGCCTTTTGAGGGTAAACATTGAATTTGATGTGCTGTGCCAAAATCCTCGGCAAAAGCATTCAAGGGGAAATGATTTATGAAAGAGAAAGGAATAAAAGTGGAAGAGTTTCAAATACGCTAAAAATCAGTAGCCTTCATATCATGTTAGAACAGAAGGGCAATAAAAACAAAACCTTAGGTAAAACTGCCTTACGAAGCAATTAGACCTGTATGGAAATACTTTTTTTTAATGTATCAGTGTGGCAAGGACAGTATTGACTTCAGAATCACAATGATGTAGTAATGAACACTATTGAATGCAACCCCCACCAAAGTGATCTTTTTCAGAAGAACTATTCCTTAGTATGGTATATTTTTCCACTAAAAACAGTAAATCGCTATTGAAAAGATACCTATATCATCCACACAGTTTTTTTGGGCTTGATTCTAAGCCTCTTGATGTATTTGATCTTGCAAGCTTTATTGTTTTAATATAACAAATCTGTGGCTAGTTAGGAACTGTCCATTTGTCACTGTGCTGCACACAATGGTCACTCAGAATGTGGTTACAGGGAAGGTAATTAACCATTGGACTGAACAATTTACTAAGGGTCATGGTGGACTCTCCATCACTGGCAATATTTAAATTAAGATTGGCTGTTTATCTAAAAAATATGTTTTAGGACTTATTTGGGGGAAGTTGTATACCCTGTGTTATATACAGGAGGACAGTCCAGATAATCACAATGGTTCCTTCCGTGAATCTATGAAACTCCTGCCCCAAAAACACAGCTCTCTTTCATCTAAAGAATATCAGTTTGCTGTTACCAGTATAGTGCCTGTGACACACAGTTGAGCAGTTCTGATACCATCCAGTAGAGGGCAGGGGCACAGCTACGGTTATGCTAGCTCATTATAATATTAAATCCACAAGGACTCTCCTGAATGAGTCTGAATTTATGGGAACATTTTTAACGCAATGTGACCTGGGACTTCATAGTAAAATCTTCTTTAAAACACATAGACACAGAGTTGCTGATCTTTAACACCCTTGAATTCCATTGATTTTTTTGTAACTCAGGTCTCTTTTTCAAGTGCTGTTCAGCTTTTATGCTGCATGCATGTCTTGTACTGCCTCTGCCATTGTGTAGGCTTATCCTATCTAAAGCATGCCTGTGGAATGGTAGGTTTAGACTTACTTTATTTCTTGTGTTTGTTACTGGTTGGCCCAAAGCTTGCTCCACTTAATGAGCTATCTGTTTTGTCCAAAATTCTATTAAGGATACCGGACCATATTCTACTCCTTTACACCTTGAGTTAATGGAACTGCTCGGGTGTAACTAAGAGCAGAATTTGGTCTATTTCTGTATATATTGTATGTTTTGCATATAGGTTGTTTTTGTTTGGGCTCTGCTATCTGAAGAGCATTAAAGTTGAAACTGCTTCTTTTAGGATGCGACACCTGAGTCCATTTTGTGGCCTGAGCCGGCACTTGCCGAAGCCAATGAGCATCTGTAATGTGCAGGGATTGGGTGCAAATGTATCGAGGGAGGGATGAAAGCAGCTTGGGGTTTATAACCATCAAAGATGCAAAGGGTTAACAAATTAAAAATGCAAGGGAAAGGCAAGTCTTTGACTCTTTGACCTCATGCTTCCTTAGCATGAGACTGTAGCAGGTAATTCACAGACTAGACTATAGAATTGGCTCTAAGCTGGTCTCTAGCAGCATCTCTGCTTGGTTGATTTTTTTCATTTTTCTGTTGAGACAAACAGGGTTCTGGTGAGCAGCAGCATAGAACTCAGGGAAATGAGAAACTCGGGCATCTTGAAATGACTGTAGAGAGATTATCAGCTCACAAACTATGTTACACTGTATATGAATGGAACATACCTATAAACGTTTCTAAATTTAACTCTGTCTGACAGTATTATGTGTGGTCATAAAATGGGATAAATCTATGAGAAACTTCCCAATATTATTCCAGAGGGGGTAGCCATGTCAGTCTGTATACAGCAAAAAGAATGAGAGTTGTGTAGCACTTTAAAGACTTCCAATATTATTGTTTACACTATTTGGGGAGAGCTGGGATTTGGAAACATTTTTAATGTGCTGCTTTTGTTCCCAAGGTAAAATATAACTATTGCTCAGGATATGTCTACACTGCAGAGTGAAGTTGACTTACTCCTGCCAATGTTTAGAAGTCGCTGGAGCATGTACACACCACGGTCTTTGCGCCAGACTAATGCATCCACACTCGCCATGCTTGTGTCGACATTCAAAGCAGTGCACTGTGGGTTGCTATCCCACAGTGCAACTAGCCGCAGTGGCTGTTGGGACAAGTTTCATCATCCCATGGTGCAACGCTCCTTCCCCCTCCCTTCTTCCCCCAAAGAAACAGGAAACCAATTTCCACTCGGTTTGTTTATACCGCGTGCTCGCCATTGCTGCGGAGACATGGAGCCAGCTCAACGCTGCACTGTTATTGTGATTGTCGCAAATACATCGCGGCTTATCATTGAGTATTTTTGAACTAGAGCTAGAAGCTGAAGCACAGGCAACTGCGATGCCACCAAGGCTGCCTTGCTACAAGCCATCAAGCGGAACAATTCCCGATTGCTGCAGGCTGTAAGACATCACCTGCAGTCCATGGAGTGCCTGTTCTGGTCCCGGGAAACAAGCACAGACTCGTGGGCCCGCATGTTATGCAGCTGTGGGATGATGACCAGAGGCTGCAAAACTTTCGTATGTGAAAGTCCACTTTCCTCGAACTTTGCTCGGAGCTGGCCCTGTCCCTGAAGCGCGTGAATACTCGTTTGGGACAAGCACCGATGGCAGAGAAGAGAGTCACCATCGCTCTGTGGAAGCTGGCAACCCCCGACTGTTACCGCTTGGTTGGGACTCAATTTGGAGTCAGTAAATCTACACTTGGTTCAAGTGTGCAGGGCCATCAATAGACTTCTGCTACGAAGGCTAGTGACTTTGGGAAATGTGCAGGACATGATGGAGGGTTTGCTGTGATGGGGTTCCGAAACTGTGGGGGGGCCATTGATGGGACGCACATCCCTATCTTAGTGCCTGCCCACCTAGCAACTGAGGACATAAGCCACAAGGGGTAGTTTTCTATGGTCCTGCAGGGCCTTGTGGATCACAGGGTTTGTTTCACTGATAGCTATGCGGGGTGGTCTGGGAAGTGCATGATGTCCACGTATTTCAGAATTCGGGGCTGTTTTCTAACATGCAGATGGGCACTTTCTTCCCTGACCAAAAAATTCACATTGGCGGTGTGGAAATGCCAATAGTGATCCTGGGGGATCCTGCTTACTCCTGGGCTAATGAAGCCGTACATGGGCACCTCGACAGTGACAAGGAGTGTTTTAATAACAGGTTAATCACTTGCAGCATGGGCGTTGAATGTACATTTGGGCATTTAAAGGCCAGGTGGAGGAGTCTGCTCACTAGGCTGGACATGAGTGAAAAGAACCTCCCATCAGTGATATCTGCATGCTGTGTTCTTCATAATGTGTGTGAAGTGAAGGGGGAGAGGTTCCCCCCAGGGTTGGGCTGCGGAGGCAGAAAGACTGGCTCCCAGTTATGAGCAGCCAGATGCCAGCAATATGCTGAGAGCTAACGGCGGAGCGCTTTGCATTAGGGAAGCATTGAAAACCAGGTTCTGCAATGAGATGTAGAACTGATTTCTGGTCCTGTATGTTATTTTCCTTTGCTCAACATCCCACCCCACCATCGATATCAGGACCCTCCAAATCCCTCCCAAACAAGATATGAATTAATAAAGAAACCTGTTGAAATGATGCAAACTTTTATTTATGAACATTCAAGTCATGGGGGCAGAGGGGTGGGGGGCTAGTGTTCATTCACAGTCTCAAGGGGTAGCGTGCTTTCTTGAAGGTCAGCTGTCAGCAGGGCCACTGCTGCTTTCTGCTCACCTCCACCAGCGTGGAGTGCATCATGTACTTCAGCCTGGTCATTCTCCTCCGAGACCTCTTGGGGGTGGGGGAGAGGCAAAGCAGCAAAGCCATAGGTGGAGGAGTGTTATGGATGGGCTGCAGCAGGACTCTGTCTGGCCTCCGCTCCTCCTGAAGTGCCATGAGCAGTCAGAGCATGTCTGCCTGGTCACGCATGATTCACAGCATCTCCTGCGTGCTACTGCGATCATGTTCCTGCATTGCTCTGCGACTTTCCCTGTCCATGTCCGTATTCTGGGACAAGGTCAGCCACTGCGCTCGGAGCTCTGTCTGTGGCTGCGGAGGCATTCATGAGCTCACCAAACATGTCATCTCTTGATTTTTTTCCCTCTTTCTAATCTGCGATAGTCTTTCCGCAGCATTTCTAGAGGGTTGGGCCAAGGCCGAGGTGTCTACAGAATAAAAAGAAGTGCACAACGTTGCCATTGTTAGCAGACACAGGAAAATGAAACAACTGTAACAACGTATAAAATGCTTCCCTTGCAGTGCACAAAGCAAACCCAGACTCTCATTCCATTCTTAATATCCCAGAAGGGTCGGCTCGCTGTGCCGTTACACAGATGGTAAGCCAAGGGCACCACACTGTACTATAGAGAGGATAAATGATCTTTAAAAAGCTTATTTCAAATGCCCTGTATTAGAGGGGTGCCTGGGCACCGTGGTTTAATTTGGATGACCATTTTGTCACGAGGCAGCCACAGAGGATCTGAGGACCGGAAAGGGAGGGAGCTGGGAGGGAGGGGGGCGTTAATAGTTTCTTCTGAAACCAAATCAAAATAATTAAAGTGACTTGTTAGGACACTACAATGGAGAATACAGAGGTACAGGGTATCTTCAGTACATCTTGGGTATTTTAAACATGCGCCGTCTTCCCTAGGTGACCATGAGCTATATCAGTCTCCTGAGGGTAATACATGTGGAAAGAGAAGATTTGCTGCACGCAGTGGAGTACCGGCCTGACCTTTATGCCACTGTGTTGTGTTCCGCCATGAGGCCGGCTCCCTTGATTGCAGCGTGGTGCAGCAAAGTATCCTACCAGGGAGGAAGGAACAAGGTTGCCCTCCCCCGAAACCTTGTGCAAAGGATAACAGGTTACCTACATGAAAGTTTCCTTGAGATATCAACTGATGATTCTCAGAGCATATCTCTGCACAAAAATAATCTGTTCTGGGGGTAACCGCCCAGTAAAGTCCACTAAACGCCTGAAATTCCCTTCCTGGCTCCCCCCCCCCCACGCCTTAAAAGGACAGAACTGCTAAGAAGAAGAAAAAACTCTCCAGATATGCCTTCCCCGGGATCATTGTTGCTGTCTTGTGTGCTGATGGACTGCTCTGGGGTCAGGAATAGGTCCTGACTGTCTGGGAGAATGGACACCCCACTCTCCGGCACCCTGCTGTCCTCAGCCTCCTCCTCCATGGAGTCCTCATCATTGTCCATGGATTGTGATCTAGTGGTGGTATCGATGCTGCAGGGTGGCACTATGGTGTGGTCGCCGTGCAGAGTTGCATGAAGCTCCTTGTAGAAGCAGCATGTTTTTGTCCAGGAGCCAGAGTGGCTGTTAGCTTCCCTGGCTTTCTGATATGACTGCCACAGCTACTTGATCTTCACGCGGCACTGCTGCACGTCCCTGTTGTGTCCCTTCTCCAGCATGCCCTGGGATAGCTTCCCGTAAATGTCCAAATTCCTTTTGCTGGTGCTGATCTGAGCCATAATGGACTCCTTGCCCCACAGACCAATGCGCTCTAAGACCTGTGGCTGACTCCATGCTGAAGTGCGTTTGGGCCTTGCACTAGCCACGAGGAGCCCAGCAACAGAGCTCTCTTCATGTTGGCTGCACAGGAAATGAAAATTCAGATTTTCCCGGGCATGAGGGGAGGGGCCATTTCCACGTAGAGTGACCACGTAATAACAGAGTGTGAATGTCGAGAGCAGTCACAACGGGGCATTGTGGGATACCTTCCGGTGGCCATTAATGTTGACTTCCGTTACACTCTGTCTACACTGAAGCAAAATCGACCCAATAAAATCAAATAAGGCACTACGCCACTTGCGGAGGGGGTTTCATGATGTCGACTTTTGCTGCGGTTTAAGTCGATGGAACTGGTGTAGCAGTGTAGACGCAGGCTTTCGGAGATCAACGTAAGTGACGTTATGTCGACTTCCATCGCCAGTGTAGACCAGGCCTCAGATTACTTAGCATAAATAACTTCTTGCAAGTGACGTTAGAGCCTGAGACACATTTCACGAAAACCACTTTACGCTGCCAGTGTGTGGTAAAGTGGCCTTTGTGTAACTAGGAATAAAGCCTGGTCTACACATAATTTTTATCCCAGAATAACTATTTCAGTTAGGGTGTGATTTTTTTTTTTTAGTGACATTGTCATAGCGGTAAAACCCTTAGTGTGGACAGAGTTATACTGGTATAACAAAGGTTCCTTTTATTGGGTCTAGCTCTTTCCATTCCGTTATAGAAATAGCTCTGCTAATATAAAGCAGATTTATGCCAATATCATTGAATCCACACTGCGAGAGGAGAGAGTTGTACTGTTTCAACTGTACCATTTGCGTGTAGACAAGGCCCTTAGCCCCTTAATTTTGAATCACGGATGTCAGGAATGATGGTTGCAATGAAAAAGAAGAACTGCACATCTTTCTGTCTATTACACAGTTCATGGACTTGCTCCAGCAAGGTGCTAAGCATTCTGGCCCTGATCTAGCAAAACACAGGCACATGCACTTTTATAAACTACAAGAGCAGCCAATTCAGACCGAGGCTGGTCAAGCTGCTGGACCCGTGTAAGTTCTCTCTGGGCATGTTCAGATGTTTAACACACACAATAGCATCGTCACTCCCATGCTAACATTAGCGCATCTCAGTTCTTTAGTTGCTGCCATATTAGTAACTTTTGCTACCTAACCTTACAAAAACTCCATCAAAGTCAATGGAGCTACACCGATTGACACTAGGTGACAGTCTGGCATTAATAATAGGGTTGTGTCCTTTAAGTAGCTACTGGAGCACTGTTATTTCAAAGGAAATAGGACCTGACAGCCTGGATGAGACCAATGGTTCCTGAGATAGTCCAAATAACCAAAAACAGCTAGTACAGGAGATGCTTTAGAAAAGGTGCAACCCCCTCCGCAAAATGTGGATGAATAAGGAGTAGCTTGCCCATAGGGAAAGATAGTGCCTAGTCACTGGGGAAAAAAAGGTGTGTTTCTACACTGAGATAGTTCATTTGGTACAATGTTATCCCAATCCTAGTGGAGACAAGGCACAGTAGTTTTTACTTCAGTGTAGCTCATTGAGGCCAGCCCTAGGAACGCAGTAGAAGCTGACCTCAGCGAGCTACACTAAGGACATGTCTACAATAGAAACATAAGTCAACCTATATTAAGGCACCTTACAGCCGCCACAGTCATTATTCACCAGGAGCACTTCCACCGACCTTAGAAGGACAGTGTGGCGAGCCCCACAGGCTCCCAGAAGACTGCCCCCCACCCTCCGCTCCTCGCCGGGCGCAAGGGAAGCCACCTGGGGCTTCTCAACCCTTGGGAGCAGGGGCCAGCTGCCCTGGCTTCTTGGCCCCCCTCTCCTTCTGTCCCCTGCCGGGAGCTGGGCAGCCTGGTTAATTTCACTGAAACTGATAAGGTGGCCCCGGGGGAGTGGGTGGCCAGGTTTGATGGGCCGCTCGGGCTTCTTGCCCCAGCTCCCAGTCAGGAACGGGGTCTAGCTTCTCAGCAATCCTAGCTGCCCGCTTTCTTGTCAGTTTTGCAGCTCTTTAAATGCTTTTCTAGCTCTACGTTTTCTGTCATGGTTTCACAATTTGCCTGCAGTTTATTTCTCGGTCAGAGGTTAAATTGGTGATGAAATAGCTCCAAAGCACTTCGCTGGGAAGTGTCATTCATTTTATGAATGTACCTTTCGTGCAGTCATGCAGAGTCAGAAAGACATGTCCTGTTGTATTCTGGCCAAAATTATTCCATAAGAATAGCACTTAAATATTAAATTGCATAAATAGGCATTCAGAAATAATATAACAGCTGATTTGGCTTTCTAACATACTGTGACTATAAACAATCAAAAGAAGCAAAACCCAAACAGCGAGGTTGATGCGCTGAGTATACGCCAGGGTGTGCCTGCAATGGCTTTGCAACACAGTCAAAGTAGTTAGTGCTCAAATAAAAATTAACATTTTCATTTAAACTAATTTCTATTATTATTATTGATTGTTAATGATGCTTATTATAGTCGTGCCCAAAGGCTAACCAAGAATTCAGCCCCATTTTCTAAAGGTGCTGTGCAGATAGGCTCTGCCGTGATGAGCTTACAGTCTAAATAGACAACACAGACAGGATGAGGGAAAGGGTACAACACCCGGACAGAGGGACTAATTGTGATGGTAGCAAAAGTCAGCATAGTGCTACAATTTTTGGAGGGAGGGGGGTGGCTCGAAGCGGATCAGCTAAATGGAAAGGGAAGAGAAGGAGGTAGAGCGGGACAGGGGAAAAGAGAGTGAAGCTGAGGTGAAGAGACTGTGCGGGAGGGGGTGGCAGAGAGGGTTGGCGCAAACAGCCAATCGGCACAGGGCAGAGAAAGTCCGGTCCAAACTGAAGAAAGTTCTGAGTGTCCAAGTGTCCCTGCTCTGACTGCTTCTGCTCCTGTCAGCTGGAGTCTCTGGCTGGTTTTGCCTCTGTTGTTTTCCTCCATGTCAGGTGGGAGGGATAGGGTAACGGGGAGGGGAGGCACCACCTGGAGTCCGACTGCTCTGTCCTGCCAGGAGGGGTGGCCCTGGCTGGTCCTCATTAGTATACTTTTTTTTTTCCTATTAGAGAACTAGAATCATACATAGCAGTTTAGGTTTAAGAGCTTTATTTACCCCCTGCCACCAGTAGAGTCCACTCTCCTTCAGTCCCGGGGGCAGGGGGACCATGGCAGGAGCTGAGAACTCCTCCAGCCCTTGGGCCATGGGGGAAAGAGGAGCCAGCTCCTCCAGCCCTGGGGGGTAACCAGCTTCTCCATCATGAGGGGCACAAAATGCGCCCCTCCAAAAGCAGCCACATTTTTATTCCTCTGCATGCCCCTGATCGCCAGATATTCCAGAGAGACCAAAGTCAGATTTCCAAGTACTCAGCACCCAAAACTGCTGTCAGATTTTCTCCCATTTAGGCACCTGAATAAGGGTGAGATTTTCAAAAGTGCTCCACACCCAGCATGCTGCGCTGGTTTGAAACCTGGCCACTTTTTGGGGGGTGTCTAAATGGGAACTGATCACTGCTGAGAACCTGGGGCTAAATCCTAAAGGGCTTTCCTGCTTCTGCTGGAATATTCTTGCCTCTAGTCAGGCCATGAGTGTGCCAGCTTGCCAAAGAGCTGGGCATTTTTGACCTGACCTCTGAGTCACAATTCTCCCCCTTCTTCCTTTTAAGGAGTAATACTTCACTTCTGTCGTATACCAGACACATATCCCCCTGCTCACCCTGGCTGACTCGGCTGCTCTGCACTGAACCTGGGAAGGCAATATGGAGCCAGGCTCGCCCTATTCTGACCACCTGCTCCAGGGAGGAAGTAAGAAGGGCTGTAGCCCTGTTCACTCCAGCATATCTGGACCTAAGGTAATGTGTAAAGGAGGTTCTTATTCCCTTTTATTCAAATGTACAAGCATACAGCCCAAGTCACACTGTAGCCCTATGTAAAGGCTGAAGTACACCAATAAAAGATTTTAGTAAATAATTTGATACAGGCAATTTATTTTCTTTATTACGGAAGAACTTCTCTGCACTGCCATGCTCCATGAAGATCATCACAGTGAAAATTAGGTTAGCATATCAGGGTTCCATCTGGGTGTAAACAAAGGAGAAGGTTTTCATTCTACAGTGCTAGAGAATGGATGAAGCAGCTATTGAGAACAGTCCTTTAGTTGCAAAGATTGAAGTGGTTGGCTTCACTGAACTGCTAGCTCCTTATTTAATGAAGAAGCGCAGACAATACAGGTTACTCTGACAAAGCAATCTATTTCTTTAAAGGTATTTTACCACTCTCTGTAGACCCTTGCCCTGATTATATTCTCTGGGATTCCATCCAGCTCCTACTGAAGTCAATGAGTGTTGTCATTTGTTGGGAGATAGGTTGTTGGACATCTAGGCAGTGGCTTTCAACCTGTTGTTTGCAGACCCCTGAGAGGTTTGCAGACTATGTATAAGATTTTCAAAGGAGTCTGCACTTCTAGGTGAAATTTTTTAGGGGTCTGCAAATGAAAGAAGATCGAAAAACCACTGTTCTAGGGGGTAGAGTCGGTCCTTTGGCTGAAACGTAAAGTCAGATAATTAAAACAAGTCCATGTATTTCTGCATGCACTCAGAACAGCATGACTTACCACGTACATGGGATACTTCTAGATCTGAAGGCATCACAAGCTTGAATGGATTTTATCCTCACCGCACCTTTGAGAAGTAGGGAAATATTATCCCATTTTTATAAGAGGGGAAACTAAGGCACTGGTAGATCAAGTGGCTTGCCCTGGAATTCTATGACTGAGACAGTGATTGAACCTAGGTCTCTTGACCCCCAAAGACGTGCTCATGTATTTGTGTGTGTATAACTGGCAGCTCCCAGTGTACATCTGCAAATAACTGAAGTGACCACACAACAGGTATTTGGGTGGTCATACAAATGCTTATGCACCTATGTGGATTGTGACAGGGCACCTGCCACTCACTGGCCAGGAAGGGGTTAAGCGGTTCCTTAAAGAGGCCGCATGAGAAGTAACCAATAGGAAGGGGCTGTGTGGCAGCCAGTCAGGGCCAGTATATAAGGGAGCTGCAGAGCGGAGCAAGATTAGTGACTCCCAGGAGCCTGAAGGGGAAGGACTGGACAGAGCAATGGCTGCTGTGGCGATTCAGCGGAGCCGAATGCCGTGAAACAGGGGCAGAGAAGGTACTGGGACTGCGGGGAAGTGGCCCAGGGAAATCTACAGAGGAGTTGTGAGGGAGGCGCAGCGGGAGGCTACCACACACCCAGGGTCCCTGGGCCAGGACCCAGAGTAGCAGGTGGGCCTAGGTCCCCTCCGCACCGCCGATTGCCATTGGACTGGTGGCAGGACTGCAGTGGCCACAGCGGGCAGTGGCTAGAACAGACTGCAGAATCCCCAGAGAGGGGGCAGCACGGACGGGGCCTTGGCCGGAGTGCTGAGTCATGAGGAGGAGGGGCCAGCGGAGACGGGACTGAGTACGAGACGCCGCAGAGAAGGGGGGTCTGCCTGGCTGAGAGCTGATGCCCCAGATAGCCAGCAGGAGGCGCCAAGGTGGTGGGTTGTACTGTGCTACAGAGTATATGCCCAAGCAATGGCACACTGGGTGTGCTGTACCAAACATACATTAGGGCAATGCAATTGCAGGAGCTCACGCTTCTTTGGAACATCTGCCCTGTCAGAGGTTGTTTGTCCTCATTTCTAATATCATAAACATGTTGTTGCATTCAGAGATTACACATTGCCAAGCAGTAGTATGAACAGTATCTGGTGCCCGTGCTTGAAGGCAGAGCTTGCCTTGAATACAATGAGACAATCTAGATTCAGCAGGGTTCAGTTTAACAGATGGGTGCTGCAGACACGCAGGAAAGATGTTGCCAGGAGAGGTATTAAGTCTCATCATTGCCTCCGTTCTATCCTAGAGGCATTGGCTACATTCTTATTCGATATAGAGCAGAAAGAAAATGCTGCACTAAGAGCATTCAGTTTCTCAAGACTTCTTAAAGACACTTCCAGCAGCCCTATTTTATACAGTATCTTTTCCTTTTATCATCTGGCTCTTTTTTCTCATGTGACCAAACCAGAGAAAGTGAATCTGAAGCCTCAGCAACCCCAAATGAAGAAAATATTTTAAATAAAGGTTGCTCAATATAAAGAGCAAATGATATTTGAATCAATGTGTATTTTCTGGACTACCCATTTCCTACTACAGAGTCCGGGATGTTGAACATAAGCCAGGTGATGGGAGTCAGTGTAATTCCATCAAGGTCAATGGAACCATGACGATTAATGCCAATTGAGGATCTGGGCTGAAATCTTGGGGTTTCACTTACATCCAGATTGGATCAGAGGCTCCGTCCAGGTTTTAGAGCTGATTCAGCACCAAAAGAACAAGTGTACTTTCGATCTGAGATTTGAAATCAAGACTCGCCCATACAATATTCAGTGGGCTTCAGAATCCAGGTTCCATTTTGGTCTCTCCTTAGATTCCAGCATATCCAAAGTAATTGTTTGTTACATATTTCTTTTTAAGAGAGCCATTTTATTTTTACTAACGCTCCACCCCCCAGTCCTTTTTTGAGACATCCAGTATGGTTAGATTCCCATATTCTCACAGGACCGCATGTCCTAAGACTCTTCCACTGGCTCTGCCTCCATGTCACTGATCCCCTAGCTGGCCGTTACAGAAGAAGAGTAAGGACAATGGGCAATGCAGGCTGAATTCCTCTCCCAGCCTATAGCTGATCCCTCCAGGCTACTTTGCAAATGCAGCACCTACAAGCAACTTACCTTTCTGCTGTCCTTTGTGACTAAGGTAGAGGCCTTCAGTCTCTGGCACTTTTTTCATCAGCACCGAATGCAAATTAAATAGGCATTTGTCTTTGAATAATTCCTCCCCTGAAAGAAAAAAAAATCCTCCTTAGTGATTTTTCCATCATATCTCCCTGTATCTCAAGCTGCTCACATAGTGAGATTGATTAACAGTTCTACCTATTCTGAGAACATATTGATTGGGTTTTCGCAGAGGCCCGGATAACACAGTATTATGAAGAAATCCCAGCAAGCTTAGTATGAAGTAAGTTACCAGGCCCCATTTGTTTAGTTGGGGTCCGACTTCCTCATTTGGCATGTTTTAGTTTTAAGTAACAACATTATAGATTGGGTTAAACCTTGTTGAAGTTGGTGGGTGTAGCAACCACCTTTCATGTAGGACAGCTGTCAAAAGTAATTGAGCTCCATTATAAAACACAGAGCTGAAACACAAGCAGCCTCCAAAACACAGGGCACATATAAGGCATATGGGGGCAAAGATGTTTTGCTGGGCATTGTTGGTGGAAGTCTGTGTATCTAGATCTGTGAAAGAAGCAGGAGAAATAGCAGAGAAGCTCAAAAAGAAGCACTAGAAAGCCAAAAACACAACCAGAACAAATACTAGGAGTATGGCCTTCAGGGAAAAGTCTAGAGAGAAGGCTTTTTGGGCTGAGTGCTGGCTGAAAGGGCTCAGAACACCAAATAAAGGCACTGTCTCTTGCTGACTGATTCCTGCGGTATGCACGGGAACAGGACTTTCTACATTCTGTAAATAAACAGAATTGCATTCAAGAAACACCTGGTCCATCATCAATGTCTCTTCTTAACTGCAACAACCCCCCCAGATTCCAAAGCTTGGCTAACCACTGACATCAAAAAGGAATAACGTTAATATAGGGTCACAGAGATACATTTCATAGGGCAGCACAAAGGGGTGAAGACGTCTAGAAGACATCATGGTGACCATGAGCCTGCAGAACAAAATGTAAACCTCATTTTTGACCCAGTAGCCCCACAAGTGCTACCTGGGAAAGGGAGAAGCAGAGAACGTTAATTGTTTGCCTTAATACATTTCTAAGGTACTCACCTGCCACTGTGATGCGAGGGGTATAAATACCTAGCTAGCCAGATAGATTTATTCAGAGGACAAGTGCAGCAACAGCAATGTGAGCTTCGCTACAGTATCCTGCCAATGTGCCTCAGCCCTATCCTTGTGGGGCTCAAGAGAAGAGAGACCTTAGCTTAGTCGCCAAACTCATTTAATCTTTGGCCTCTGTGCAGTGACTTCCAGCAAGGGAGACGACTGGGATTTTTGGGATGTGGACACCTCTGCAGCAGACACTGATACATTTATATCAACAGTGCGCAGGCATCACTAATATTGATGGATCCTTTGTTTAGACTGTAAGCTCTTTGTGGGAGGGGCTGTCTCCTGTGTGTGCATACCGCCCCTAGCACAGTTCCAGCTTCAGGAGGCATTGCTAGGCAACACCATAACACAGATAATAATAAATAATTTACGGTATTGACAGGCTGAGAATCAAATGATCAGGTGACCTGACCTGTCTGATTTTTAAAAGGAAAAATTGGTACTGGGAATAAATTAGCCCAAACGTAACTTTCTAGGTGTGACCCGTCCATGCCTGGAGTAGACCATTTGAAAATGCCAAGGTCAGGGCAGGCTACAGAAGGAGAGCAGATTCTTCCAGCACTGGTGGGTGACATTGAAGTCAGACTTTCCAACCAGCCACAAACAATGCTTCTGATTCCCCACACTGGTAATCAAGAAGCTAAAACAAAATATACACAGCCCCCTTTACTGCATTTCAGTCTTTGGCTCCCAATCACAACTAGGTCCAGTACAGAGATAAAAGTTATTTAAAACTCTATGCTTTTTACCAAAAAGCTTCTCCTGACCCCAAAAGGTCAGCCCCAGAATCAGATCAAAATAAGTTTGGATTTTACCCAAAATACCACGCTGCCAGCCAACCCTTTAGTAACAAAAACTAAAGGTTTATTATAAAAGGAAAGAAATAAACTAGAAAAGAAATGTTAAATGATTAAAGCAATCACATACATACAAATGACTGGAAAGTCCATATATATATATGCATCAGGCTTCCAATAGAACTGTGGAGTTTGCAGGCTTGTATAGTCCCTCTGGTATACATCCAGTACCTGGATGGGTCTCAGTCCTTTGATTCACAGCTTCAGTTACAGATAAGTTGATCCAGAGGTAGGTGAAATCTAAAGACAGAGGACAGACTGAAGACAAAATGGATGTGATGCAGCTGCCTTTTATGTCCCTGGGCCTTTGACATGCTGCTTGTGGAAATTTCCAGGAACAAGATGGAGTCTTGGTGATTCATCACATGTAGCCCTAGCTTCTCTCCTTGTACCCACCATTATACCTGTTTCCTTAATGAGCCATTAAGCAGCTTATTGCTGCTGCCATCTTGTCTGGGGAGTCGTCCAGAAACACAGCACAAGTTGATATGCAGATACATCAAACATAACCATAACTTCCAATACAAATATGACACATACACATAAACCAATATCATCCTCCTTAGCAAACTATAATCTTTCTAATGGTACCTGACATGGCCTATCTCATGAATTATTGTAATTTTGACATATTGATGTTAAATCACAGTATAAATAGTCTTCCTAATCCAGCCAGTGTCACAACCCCCACGCAAAATTGAGGCAGAAAGTGGTGTCCCTAGACACCACTGAATGCATTACAGGAACTTTCCATTTTTGGTTTTGTATTATTACAATTTCTACCATGTTTCCAGGGTTTTACAAGCGTGTATTTACAATCATTTTTGTTTTGCCATGCCTTTAATACAACTAGTTTGTCATTGGAGCAGTTTAATACCCTTTTGGATTTTTGAACCAGTTGCTTTTATTTTACCACAGTATTCTTTGTAGTACAGGCTTTTAGTTTAATTACATCCTTGGGTTTTGATATTTCAGGGATAACCTGTGCCTTTCAGTCAGGATAAAATCCCCCCCTCCCCTTTCTTTCCTGGTCTCTCTGGTTTAACAGAATCCACTGGCTGGCTAGGTGTGTCTCCTTTGCTAAAAGCTCTGGGTCTGGGCAAATTTTTCCACCCCAGTCAGTCAGGTAAACTACATTAACTCACACACTAGCTTGCTTAGTTGTTTTCAAATGTTCATTTATGGCCCATTTTAAGGCTGGACTCTGTCTCAGAGGTACCAACCACTCTCACTAGCATCTCAAACAGGGATCTGATGTTTTTCCATTACCAGTCTCTGACTCCACATGGAATCAGATGTACCTGAGTCCACTGAGACATTACCAGACATAGCCAAAGGGTCTAGGGGTGAGTGTTTGCCTGCCACCCCCTGTATTCCTAAGAAATTATCTGCGTAGCTGTTCTGCTTCATAAATTCAACTGCCCAATCGTCCTCTGAACCTGAGACAATCTGTTCACTTGAGTCAGCATGGAGACAGTCATGTTCCAACATCCATCTTCCCAATATACTGACTAAGCACAGCCACTTGGTTACAGGGCTGACTAACCTTCCTAATAATTTCCACTCCATCTGGAGCCTTTTCCAAGGTATCCACGCTGAATCTTTCTAAAACGAAGTCAATGAATCCATCCACATTTAAAAAACTCTGGCTGTTAGAAACTGAACCAAATCTCTCAACATACAAACTGCTGCTTGTGGCTCCAGGCAGGAATTCATCCTCAGCTAACTCAATCAATTTACTTTCTCAGCCTTCAGTTGCAGAAAACTGTTTGCAAAAGCTACTGTGAGATTTTATTCCTTCAGGAGCATTTTTAGGCAACAATCCATTTTCCACAGAAATGTCTTTTCCCTCTTCAGCTAGAGGTTGCTCTAAAGAAACATTTTCCCGAGCCCTAACAGGCTCTCACTGGGTTTCAGTTAAATCCAGAGCCAGCTCTGAGACAACTGGTACATCCTCAGTCAGCATAAGCTGAGAGACACATTCTGTCTGCTCTTTAGACAGAAGATTGGAGACAAAGTCTCCCTTAGCAGACAAATTGCTATTCTTCACATTCATAAAATTAGAAATTTCCTCCTCTTAGTCCCAGCCCACATGGCAGTTCCCAGACAAACTTTTGAGGATTGGGGTAGTTCCCTCCATGGGCAGGTCATTAACCCCAACAGACACAGGCTTAGGAACATTTCCTTGCTGGGTTTTAGTTGAATCCTGAACCACCACTGGTACAACTGACAAATCCTCAATCAGCATAAGTTGAAAGGTACTTTCTGTCTGCTCCACACACACAGAAGATTGGAGACCAACTCTCCCCCCAGCAGATAAACTGCTATTCTTAGCAAACAAACACTTTGAAATTTCCTCCCCCTTCCCCAGCCCTCATGGCTGTTCCCAGACAAACACTGGGAGAGTGGGAAGGCTTCCTTAACAGGTAAAGTGCCACTCCCAACAGACAAGCACTTGGAGACAGTTTCTCTCTCAGCAGATGAACAGACAAAACACTATTTTCCACAATCCCAAGGCTAGAGACACTCTCTTCCTTGTCACAGCATACCTGCCTAAATACAGACAACTGCTTATAGTCATGCACCCCACCACCCCCTTCACAAATTTCCCCGTTGATTACAGGCAACACAGAAGATTTACATTTATACTCTTTCTGGGACTGGGTGACATTAACCTGGTTGCATACATTTACCATATCAGTATCTTTACCAAAAAAACCAAATGTCGGTCACAGTACCAGATCAATATAAGTTTGCATCTTACTCAAAATACCACACTGCCAGCCAATCCTTTAGTAACTAAAAAACATGGTTACTTACCAGTAACTGTTGTTCTTCGAGATGTGTTGCTCATATCCATTCTACGAGGTGAGTGCGTGTCCTCGTGCATGGTTCCCGGACTTTTTTCCCTTGGTAGCCTCTTTAGGGCCGGCTCCAGCGCCCCCTGGAGTGCCGCGTTCATGCCACGGTACATAGGGCGCCACCGGCCCCGCAGACCCTCAGTCCCTTCTTTCTGCCGACTCCGACGGCGGGGACGGAGGGTGGGTGTGGAATGGATATGAGCAACACATCTCGAAGAACAACAGTTCCTGGTAAGTAACCATGTTTTCTCCTTCGAGTGATTGCTCATATCCATTCCGCTAGGTGATTAAAAAGCCATACCTTGGAGGTGGGTAGGAGTCACCGGTGAGCTGCTCCCAGCACAGCTCTGCCGACTCACACATCCTCCCTTGCTTGCTGGACGATGGCGTGTGCAAAGCAAAGGTGTGCACCAACGACCAGGTGGCAGCTTTGCAGATGTTGTGCAGGGGGACCCTTTCCAGGAAGGCTGCTGACGAGGCCTGGGTCCTGGTTGAGTGCGCCATCACGATCCCAGGGAGCTGGGATGCCTGCCCCTCATAAAGCTCGTAGCAGTGCTTTATGCAGCCAGTGATCCATCTGGAGATGCACTGCGTGGAGACCGGGGATCCCTTCATCCTGTCCACCATGGCGACGAAGAACTGCGTCGTCCTCTGGAAGGGCTTTGTCCTCTCGATGTAGAAGGCCAGGGCTCTCCTTACATCCAGGGAGTGTAGTCTCCTCTCCTCCTCCTCCGACCCGTGCGGTTTAGGAAAAAACAAGGGGAGGAAAATGTCTTGATTATAATGGAACTGTGAGACCACCTTAGGCAAGAAAGCTGGGTGAGGTCTCAGCTGCACCTTATCCTGGAAGAACACAGTACAGGGGGGTCAACGCTCTTAGCTCTGAGACCCTCCTAGCCAAGGTAATGGCCACGAGGAAGGCCACCTTCCAGGACAGGATTAACAGGGGGCAAGTGGCCAAGGGCTTGAAGGGGGGCTCCGTGAGTCTAGAGAGGACCAGGTTGAGATCCCAGGGAGGCACTGGGTCATGGACCTGCAGATAGAGCCTCTCAACCCCCTTGAGGAACCTCACAGACATTGGGTGGGAAAACAGGGACTGCCCCTCCAACAGCTGATGGAAAGTTGAGATGGCTGCCAGGTGCACCTTAAGGGAGGCTAGTGCCAAACCCTGGAGTCTATGCTGTAGTAAATACTCCAGGATAGCCTGTATAGGGGACATGCCCGGGGGGATGCCCCGTGACTCCACCCAGCAGGTAAACCTCTTCCACTTGGCCCTATATATGACCTGTGTGGAAGGTTTTCTGCTGCCCAGCAGAATGCACTGGACCTGCGCAGAGCAGGCTATCTCCTCCTCCGTTAGCCAGAGTCTCCTGGCCGTCAGGTGCAGGGAGTCCAGACTTGGGTGCACTAGGCGACTGTGGTCCTGGGAGAGCAGATCCGGAATCCTCGGGAGCTCTATCGACGTGGCAACGGAGAGGTCCTGCAGCATACTGAACCAGTGCTGTCTCGGCCACGCTGGGGCAATCAGGATCATGTCCGCTCTGTCCCTCTTGATTTTCAAGAGGACCTTGGGTAAGAGCGGGATGGGGGGAAACGTGTACGAGGGTCCCCATCCATTCGATGAGGAACGCGTCAGAGATGGAGCCCAGCTCACAACCCCGGAGCGAGCAGAACCTCGGGCACTTTCTGTTCCAGGACAACGCAAACAGATCCAGTTGGGGAACACCCCACTCACTGAAAATTCTGGCTGCTACCTCCACATTCAATGACCAGTTGTGTAGGGGTAGAAACGACCTGCTGTGGTGGTCCACCTCGTTGTTCCTGACCCCCGGGAGGTGAGAGGTGGTTAAACAAAAGTTGTGCCTCACTGCAAAGTCCCAAAGTCGAAGTGCTTCCTGGCAAAGGGCTGTGGAGCATGCTCCCCCTTGCTTGTTGATATAAAACATTGCTGCTGTATTGTCCATCAGCACCTGTACCATTTTGCCCAATAAAAACTCGCAGAACACTTTGCATGCCAGTCTGACTGCCCTTTCACATTGATGTGGAGGCCCCTTTCCTCCTGCGACCAGCTCCCTTGCGTGCTCAGGCTGCCGCTGATGTGGGCCCCCCACCCCAAGTCTGACGCATCAGAGATCAGGGTGACCGAGGGGGTCAAGTCCCTGAACGGAACCCCTTCCAACACCATCCCGGGATTCCTCCACCACCGTAGTGATACCAGAATTGTGGGGGGAACTGTCACCACTCTGTCCAACCAGTGCCTGCTGGGCACGTACACTGAGGCCAACCAACCTTGGAGGGGCCTGAGCCTGAGGCGGGCCAACCTCACCACATATATACATGCGGCCATTTGACCCAACAGCTGAAGGCACTGCCTGGCTGTTGTCATGGGGCTCCGCTGTAGTTGCGAGATTATCGCTGACATGGTCTCGAACCTCAAGCGTGGGAGGGAGGCTTTGGCTCACACAGAGTTTATAGGGGCCTCTCTAGACTCGATGCATTGTACTGGGGACAACGTCAATTTCTGCTCGTTGACGAGCAGCCCCAGACTGTTGCAGGTGGCATAGATGAGGGAAACTGCCTCGTGCACCTGAGACCTGGACCTGCCCCCTTATTAACCAGTCGTCCAGGTAGAGGAAGATCTGGACCCCTCTGTGTCTCAGGTAGGCCGCCACCACTGCCACTTTGTGAAGACCCTGGGGGAAGACGAAAGGCCAAAAGGCAGGGCTGTAAACTGGTAGTGGCCCCCAACCCCCTCATGAACCTGAGGAAGCGCCTGTGGCTGGGAAGGATGGAGATATGAAATTACGCATCCTTCAAGTCGAGGGCAGCAAACCAATTTCCTGGATTCAGAACTGGGATAACTGCTGCTAGGGACACCATACGAAACTTGAGTTTCTTTATGAACCTGTTCAGCCTGCGCAGGTCCAATATAGGCCTGAGGCTACCCTTGGCTTTCGGGACAAGGAAGTACCTCGAGTAGAACCCCCTTCTCCTCGAGCAGCGGAACCGCTTCTACCGCTCCTTTGTCTAGGAGGGAATGGAGCTCCTGAACCAGGAGTTGCTCGTGAGATGGGTCCCTGAAGAAGGATGGGGAAGGGGGGGAATTGGGAGGGAAAGCCACAAACTGGAGGGCGTAACCCCGGCGCACTATCTCGAGGACCCAGCGGTCCGATGTGAGTCCCACCAATGTTCGTAAAAGGGCCTCAACCTGTCCCTGAAGTCCAGGGGTGAATCCAGGAGGGGGATACTGATGCCACCCTTGGGCGCACCATCAAAATTGCCAATTCCCTTTAGGACCCTTGGGGAGCCCCTGCTGGGAAGCAGAGGATGACCCGGACCGGTCGCGCCATCTAATGCCCCTGCTCCTATCCCTGCCCCCCATGGGGGGAAGGGACCTAGGCGGTGGCCTAGGTTTCTGCTGCTGTTGTGGGCACTGCTGCTGCTGGCGGGTCTGTTGCCTCACTGCCTGAGGGGTGTACAGGCTCAAGGGGCTTAGGGTGGTCCTAGAGTCCTTCAGGACGTGCAGCCTCTCATCCATTTTATCGGAAAACAGGCCAGACCCATCAAAGGGCAGGTCCTGGATAGAGTTCTACACTTCTTGGGACAGCCCCGAAGATTGGAGCCACGCCAAGCGCCGCATGGCGGTAGCGGAGGCCATAGCCCTGCTCACCATGTCCACTGCGTCCGACACAGTCTGGAGAGCTGTGCTGGCAACAGTTACCCCCTCTTCCAGGACCATGGCAAAGTCCGCCGTCTGGTCCTGGGGTAAGGTCTCTGCGAACCTTCGCAACGAGTCCCACAGGTTGAGGTTATACCTCCCCAAGAGGGCCTGGTGGTTCGCTATCCTAAACTGTAGCGCCCCCGTGGAATAGACCTTCCTCCCTCCTTACTCTTGGGGGGGTAGAGCCTTGGACCCCTTGTCTATCCTTTTGGTTGCAGCGTCTCTTCCCCCGGTGCTGGAGAGTTGTGCCAGAATCTACGCCTCTGGAGCGAGCGGCTGGTGTCGGTGATCTCGACTGGTGCCGCCTCAGGGACCGACTCCAGTGCCGAGACGACTCATCGGTGTCCGAGAAGGGAGAGGAGCTATCCAGCTCTACTCTCCGACAACAAGTGGTTGGTGGCCGTTGCTCTGGTGCCAGGTGCACCCACCCTTCGGGGACACCCATCGCGGGTTTGCCCCGGGACACAGGCCCTGACTCCCTCGGCCGAGGGAGGGCCGGAGGCATGGGCAAGGCCAGCAAGACTCGAGCCACCTGAAATGCCTCCAGCATCGAAGGGTACTGTAGAGGGGCTCCCCCACTCCCAAGAGTCAGGGAAGGTTCCCTCGGGTCTGGTGCCGGTGCTGGAGGCTGCTCGCGCAGTTCCAGCACCTCTGGGCTCGACCCCGGCCACTCCTGCGGTGTGGGGGAGGAAGAGCAGTCCGCGCGCTGTCAATGCTTCCTCTTCGGCACCGGGGAGGCCCAGTGCCAAAGTGCCTCTGGGGCACTCCGCACCGGCGACACGCTTGGTGCCGAGGAGGCGTGAGGCGGTTCAGACGCCAGATGACGCGCTGCCTCCATAAGGATCTCCTTCAGCCGAATGTCCCTCTTTCTGGGTCCTTGGCTTGAAGGCTTTGCAGATCCGGCACCAATCCTTACGATGCTGCCCTAAGGCTCTCTAACCTTCCTAACTTAACTGTCCTAACTCAACTTTAAACCAGCTAAGTTCAGGGAGAACTGCTATGCTAAACTGAGACACAAGGGAAGATACTTGCAGAAGCAAGCGTTGTTCCAGTTACCGTCACAGGCGGAAAGAAGGAACTGAGGGTCTGTGGGGCCAGCGGCACCCTATGTACCGGAGCCGGCCCTACAGAGGCTGCTAAGTGAAAAAGTCCAGGAACCGTGCACGAGGGCACGCACTCACCCAGTGGAATGGATATGAGCAATCACTCGAAGATAGAACTAAAGGTTTATTATAAAAGGAAAGAAACTATAAGAGAAATTTAAATGATTAAAGCAATCATATTCATACAAATGATGGGAAAGTCCATATATATCAAGTTTCCAGTAGAATTGTGGAGTTTATAGACTTATAGCCCCTCTCATGTCCAGTACCTGGATGGGTCTCAGTCCTTTGATTCACAGCTTCGGTTACAGATGAGTTGATCCAGAGGTAGGTGAAGACTAAAGACAGAAGATAGGACTCATTAGGTGTGGCCCCAACTTCCCTCCTCGGGCCCATTGTACCTGTGATTTCCTTAATGGGCCATCAAGCTGTTTATTGCTGCTGCCATTCTGTCTGGGGAGCTGCCCAGAAACACAGCAAAAGTTGAAATACAGATACATCGAACATATCCATAACTTCCAGTACAAATATGACACATACACATAAGACAATATCATCCTCCTTAGCAATTATAACCTTTCTAACGGTACCTGACATGGCCTATCTCATATGAATTATTGTAATTTTGACATATTGATATTAAATCACATTATAAATGGTTCCTCTAATCCAGCCAGTGTCACACTATGTTTGGCTTGAATGCTGCCTCATTAGCATTCACCACCATTGCTACAGCGTAAAAAACAAAACCAAAAAACCTCAGCAATGGGAAGAGAAAAGACAAAGAGAAGAAAGAGGACAAAATATCCCTCCTGTTTCTTTTTCTTGCATATATATTGATTTTTACATCGTTAATGTTGTACATCCAAATTCTCCGTGAAAATTAATGAAGCCAGTCAAGTCAGCCACAGGTTCAAATCCAGCCCAAACAGGTTGCAGCTGAATGTTGTGACCATTCTGTGGTTGCAGTGTCACGTATGTGCAATTAGCTGTGTTACGGCAAGTGTCACCAGGTGGCCCTGCTACATGTAGTCTTTTTTTTAACTTTGTGTGTTAACAAATTTCAGCCGTGGGAAGACATGCTGTGCGGTGGTAGTTTTGTTACACAAAGTGCTGGTTAGAGGGAGTTGTGTGAGCAGAAGAGGAGTTTGCTTTCTGCTGTAGCCTCAGATTGGAGTCAGTTCTGGAGGCAGAGTTGTTCTCAGGGAACTGTGCAAGGGTGTTGGGCTATAAATTACATATACCCAGAAGCCACACTACTGATTTCTCCTCTACCTGAAAAATAAAACCTGCAAGGTCTTGGCCATCTAGTACTCCTCGTAGAGCAGCAACATGTGATTGCCCCAGGCAATGGTATAGCAGACAGATCTTGAGCACCACATATGATGCATTGTAACATACATACAGCCAACCAGTGATCTCAGGCACTGTTCAGCTGACAGAGCCAGGTTTGCTCCCTCTCTCATTGTGTTAGCCTCAATGCACTCTGCTAACCATTTAGCATGCACTGTACCCCAGAGGGTATCCATCTAAACTGTAAACATGTAAACTTGAATTCAACAGCGCTAGCTTTAATTTAATGGTGTTCTGCCAACGAAGTATCATCCACCAGTAATACTGGAATATGCAATGTTGGTTAGTCATTTGATTTGAGAATTTAGTGATTGGCTCTCAGACATTCTGTGGACAGAAAATGGAGTTAAATTTAACACGTAAATTCTTCATTCTGAATTATTTGCTCAGCTCTATTCACGTAATAATCCCCACAACACCCTTGTGGAGTATTTTGTTGTTAATTCAATTTTACCAGTGGAGAATAACAGCTCCCACATGAAAGAAAGTGAGGAAGAATTGCTAATGAAATTGCCAGGAAGCTGATTCATAAAGTACACCAAACAGATTGGACTGGGTATTACTTTGTAGTAATGCTACTATGCACTGTAAATAAAGACATTGCTCGTCATGAGTGCCAAGACATCCGTGTTAGTACCAAGTCTAATAATCAGTATATATAAACAAACAGCACATTCATCTAACTAACAGTAGGTCACAAGCTATAGCTACAGCTTTGAGTTTGAAAGTCACTAGTGTAACTCTGGATTCTTTTTCTCTTACCCAGCCAAGAATCTGTAGATTGTCAGAGGATGGTTGCCAAGAGTAGGGACTTAACTGATTATTTCAACTTATTTTATAGATCTGAAGAGCTGGACTTTTCAAGGGGTCTCTGATGAGATTCTACTCATCCCTAAGAGTATCCAGGGAAAATGTCCAGGCCTTCCTTTCTATTCTTACATCTGGTTCATATCTACAGGGAGCACAGTATCTACAGGGAACATCTGTGCCAGCATGCTACATGCAGGTATTTGTTAAATGATCTGGAATCCACACACAATTTCAAAACCAGATTTGTTGGTAAAACAGATCCAGAAAAAACTGCCAGCTTCACGTAGGAATCAATGACACTGCAGATTCGTCACAGCCATATAACACAGAGTTATCTGAACTTTGCTCAGGCCTCAAGAAAGGACCTCCATTTGAGTTCTCAGAGGTAGGCGATGTTTGAGCTGAGGTTGTTTTTTAAAAAAAATCTGAACTGATTTATCCTTAGACCACACGCCTATGCCCAAATATGAACATGGACGTTCAGTTGACTAGGAAACAATTTTATGGGTCTGATCTTGACAGGTTCCAAGTACCCTCAGCTGCTGTTGTGTTCCCAACCCTGGTCTCTTCTCAGATTAGGGTGCTCAATGCCTCTCTGGATTCACTCAGCATCTTGCAGGATTATGACCCGTTTTACCAGTTTATAGCAATTTCAAAATTCACTCCCATACATGTATCAGCTGCACTTTTAGACCTTAGCTCTGACAAAGGGGTCAGGCAGAGCTATGAAAGTGGTTCAGAGGGCAATGACCTACACTAAGCCCAATGATTGAAAAAAGGGGGGAAAAAAGGGTGGGGAGAGATGTTGCACTTGGGATAAAAGATTCCAAAACACTCATTATCTGTGGTTTGTGTATGCGCAATGTTCAAAAAGAAAGTTGAGCATTTAATTTACCTGTTCTTCCAATCTCAGTCCTCAATGGGGTGCAATTGCCTACTGGAAAGAAATGTCTCTGTGCCTTATGTAGCAGCATTACTGATAATGAAACATTGGCCCAATTTTAAGAATTAGGTTGATTAGTTAATTTGTCTTTCTGCATTCGTATGCTCAGTACCTGGGGCACTAGGATTTGTCTGTATTCTGGTGTGTTCCAGGATTGCTATAGCACTTTACAAACATCAATCTCCTGATTGTACCACAGCTCCCTGAATTGTTGTTCTATGTGATTATTCCCACTTCACCTAAGGGAAAAGGCACAAAATGGTTATGGCCTACATTTTCAAATGTGTGTTGTATAAAGATAAGCAACTAAATCCATGCTTCTGAATTAGGTATCTAGCTCTGGGTGCTCAATTTTAAAATTTTTCTCCTATGTGACTTGACCATGGCCACAAAGGTAGACAGTGTCAGAGCTGGGAATGGTCCCTCACTCAGTCTACTGGACTGTGCTGACTCTCACAAAAGGATCGTCCTATCCCTGTGACCAGCGATCACAGAGCTCGCTGGCTGAAGAGTGGAGGCTGTTGCTCAGTGCAGCCAGACAGATGGTAGAAAGTTTGTAGAAGACAATGCCTGCAGCAGTAGCTACCCCTAGAATTCTGAATTTCATTTTACGTCCTGCCAAAAATCAAGTGATTTAAGAATCTATTAGATATATGTGATTATTTCTGCTTCACACAAGAAAAAAGGCCTATGGAAAAAACCCACTGGCGAGCCCTGGTAAAACAGCATTGGCTGAAATAGCTTATTAGAGATGGAACTGGATTGAAACACCTCCCTGGACTTTGTGTGAGGTTCAAAAGCCAGATCTGAATTCTTCTCAGGCCCATTTCCATGGCCCTTGCATGTTAATGTACTATGTAGTCTGGATATTGTTTAAATTTTACAAGTACAACTGTATTCACAGAGTATTTATGACTTCAACGGACAGTGCTGATGAAATGCCAGCCCTTCCATTCCAGCTATATATCTATGTAATAGAAAGATGCTGACAGTTGCACTTTTATGGCTGATCTGTTTGGAAACTGTCCTTCCTTCCCTCAATTCAGATGAGAATGACAGCACTTACAAGGAAATATTTTCTTGTGTTTGATCCAAATTTTGTACCAAAAAGAGAATTGTAAAGTAATTGAACTCAGGTGTCTCCTGGCTGAAAAGAATCATGTGTTAAAATTTTGATCCAGAACTGATGGGTAATTTAGATGGTGCTGGCTCTTGCACCATGTCCCATGACCTGTCTTAACTAGGACTGCACAAAATCATGTACTTAATTTCTGGATGCTCTTCACTACTGTACAGTCTATGGATTAGCTGACTTTCCATTTGGAAACAAATAGGATCTGTTTCAATGGGTCTCACAGAAGAGAGTGCTGTGGTCCGCCTTTGAGTAATTGTGCTGTTTAGGCTCTCTCTGGCCCGTGGAGTCTGCTTTAATCTCTCCCTGGTGTGTTGACTGGGTTTCTTTGTGAACAGTCTGTCAGGCAGACACAATGCTTTTTTTGTGGAGAAGTTAGTGATTTTAGCTGCAGTTTATAAATCCAACTGTGGCTTCTTATGGAGAGCAGGCAGTCTCTGAAACAATGGACCTTTAAAATTCCCCCTGGGTGCCAGGTTTGGAGTATTCATTTTACAGAAACTCAGAGGAATTCATCCTGTTCTGAAGGCCAAGATGATTTTAAAGGGCTTCATACAAGAACTGTTTGGGAATTTGCCAGTGAAATGTTTTTTGGTTGGTAAATGAAGATTCATCAAAAATTAAATGTTTGCTGAAACTTTTTGGTTTCAATGAAATTTTTCCCCTGGTTTTCTGCCAATTGGACTGCTGCATCCATAGCTCTGGGGCAGCCTCATCATGTGGATTGTCCTAGGGCTGGAGATCCCACGGTTTCCAGGGTCCCTGCCACAGAGCAAGGTCAAGGAGCTTGGCAGCTGTGGAACCACAAGGTTCTCCTGACTCCTTGGGACTTCCCAGGTTGTCCAACTTCCTGGGACCAGCCTGGGGAATTCCTGGAAGGTAGGGCAGCCAGCTGCTCCTTTTTTGGTTAGAAAAAAATCTATTCCTATATGAACAAGCGCTAGCAAGCATTAAATTCAAGTACCATTCCTTGGCAAAGCGCTCTTACCACATGGGCTACATTTGGCATGGCAGCAGACGTCTAAACTGCAATATTTTGCATAAATCTAGCTGGACAAGCTTACACACAGGAAGTGAGTGACATTGCACTAGTGGCTGGCAGTGTTCTCCATGTCCAGATTGCTTTCTTATTTGTCCCATTTGTCACATTGTCTGGTCTCCTGCCACATTGGAACCTGCTTCTGGAAAGTGAGATTTTGGTGTGAGTCTTTAAATAGGGCTTCACATCTTTTTGCAACTTTTAAGAGGGACCTCTGATTAAAAGGAAGAGATGGGATTGGTGCTACTGTGGAAACAGCAGTCACTTATGACCAGACTTCACCACAAGGAAGCATAGGTTTGCTACGTAATGTGTGGTTCTCTGTCCTTGTTCTCCTAACGTGTAAGTCTAAAACTTATTCTTAGAGCTAAAACTACATTCTTGCCAAATCTCTCAAAAGCAGGCAGTGGATCCTCTTTTCCCAATCCCCGGGAGCCCTAGGATTTTGAAGTGGAAGTTACTTACCTGTAACTAGAGATTCTTTGAGATGTGTAGTCCCGATCTGTATTACACTGAGAGTTATACCCAAGTG
>ML675649.1:13676378-13733698 GCA_007922155.1 Mesoclemmys tuberculata
GCATTTCACTGCGGGTGATTAACAAGCAGTACCTAGGTAGGAGGAGGGTGTGAGGAAGATGATGGGGCCTTGGAATGGAGAACCACCACTCCGAATGAAGAATCCATATCAGAGTCTCGCACCAAGGCATAATGGGAAGAGAACGTACATGCCGAGCCCCACGTGGCCACCTTATATATGTCTGTAAAAGGCACGCCATTAATCGCAGGCATGCTTGATGCCTGCGCTCTCACGGAGTGGGATCATATTCCATGGGGCACAGACAGCCCTGATAACTATTAGCAGAGTGTAATGCACCCTGACACCCACTTAGAAATCCTCTGAGTGGAAGTTGATTGCCTCTTATTGTGCTCAGCTATAGCGACAAACAGCCTAGGGAACTTTCGGAAGGGTTTCATCCTCTGCAGGTAGAAGGCCAGGGCCCTGTGGATGTCAAAGGAGTGAAAGAACCTTTCCTCCATTGAGGAGTGAGACCTCAGAAAGAAACGAGGTAAGTGTATAGGAAGGTTGAGATGAAAACAAGACAACGTTAGGGAGGAACTTGAGGTGCAAGTGCAGGGAAAGTTTGTCTTTATGCAGTGTAGTAAAGAGGTGGGGTGCCCCGTCATGCTCCCCAGTTTGCTAACCATTCTTGTGTAAGTGATAGCAACAAGGAAGGCGGCCTTCATGGAGAGAGAGGGCATGAGAAAGGGTGACTGTCAGCATCCTGAGGATAAGGTTGAGGTCCCATTGGGGCGCAATGGGCTGAACAGGAGAGAAGCTGGGAAGGATTTCCAAAACCTGGAAATCAATGTGTGAGTAAAGACAGAGTGCCCCTCCATTGGAGGGTGGAAGGCACTGACAGCAGCCATGTGGACCTTAACCGAGTTGAGAGCAAGGCCAGACATCTTTAAGGAGAGGAAGTCGCCTAGGGGAGGAAGAATGTCCATATTCTCAGGGGCAAGCTCCTTGTGCCGGGCCCAACAGGTGAAATGGACTCCCGCTCTCAGCTCCCGGCCCCTGTGTCTGGCCAGCAGCACCGGCTCCAGCCCCCACTCCCAGCCATGGCTTCTGGCCTGGCTGCAACTCCGCTCTTGGCCTGGGTGGATGCAGACACATTCTATTATTGGTAAAGGGCGGCCTGAGAGGAAAAGTTTGAGGATTACTGCTCGAGAAGCTTTGAGGGAGTGAAGAGAGTCATCAGTTTTCTGCTTGAAGAGATGAGACTCATCAAAAGGAAGGTCCTCTCTGGTGGTCTGGACCTCCCTCGGGAAACCTGACTCATGTAGCCAAGATTTTTTTCACAGGATGATTCCCATAGCTATCATGCACAAAGAAGTGTCTGCTGTGTCCACCTTGGCCTGCAGCGCTCACAATCAGCTTCCCTTCCTCTAGGATAGTCTGGAATCGAGCTTGATCCTGTTGAGGAAGTTGTCTGTGAAACCCAGTAGCTTGCTATAGGTAGGGAAGTTGTTTTTCCTGAATGGAAATACAAAACTGGAGAATGGCAAAGGAAAAGTCCTTGCGGCCCAGAATGTCCAGCTGTTTGCCTTCCTTATCTGTCAGGGTGGAACATGGGTGTTACCAACGAGCCTGTTCCATGGCTGCTTGGATGATGAGGGAGTTGGGTGGGGACTGAGAGAAGAGAAACTCAGGCCTCTTTAGAGGCACGATGTACCTCTTCTCAACTCCTTGGTGGGGGGGGGAGAGAGCGGGGGACGGGGGACGGGTGGCTGAAGTATGCCAGACAGTCCGGGGCCACAACCAATGAAACGGCATCCCAAAGTCCTTAAAAAATCCTAAAAACTGATATTAACACTAAAACTACAAAACCAACTATGCTGCAGTTTGTAGAAGTGCATCACAAGAGGCGAGAGAACTATGCAGCGGTGAGAAGGAACCGAGGGCATGGTCGGTCAATACGACCATCAAAAGCTCCAGCTCCAGGGTGCACGTGTATAGTCCTCAGTGCAATACAATAGGGCCCATCACTCAAAGAATTGGAGAGGTGCTGCTTTATGTGGCACAATCTAAGAATGACGACAACTTGGTTTACATTTTTTTTGAAGTAAAATCTAACTCTGGCTCTTGCTGCTACTTATCGCACAAGCTCTCTACATTCAGACTTGGGTGAGAGGGACCTACAGCTTAGACACAGACACCAGTAGCTCTGTAACACATCATACCATACCATATTAGCTACTGGGAAGCGAGCAAGTGGTATCCATAAATCCCATTTTAGCCGGTGGGCTGGTTGGAGACAATAGCCTTAGCTGCTTTCCATCATCTCTGCTCTTTCTCATGATAACAATGTAAACTGCTGGGTGTGTGTTTACAGAGAACATTTTGTCATTCCTAGAAAATACAGTGAAGATTATTATTCTGTAAGCATTTTTTTTAAGGATGTGAGCAGACACGTACAGTTTAAAGTGCTGCCCAATGAGCAAATGTTGAGGCCAAATGAAAATAGCTACTTTTCCTTGAAGAAGGTGCACGTACAATGTAAATAACACTAATGAAAAAAATAAATTGCAGTAGAATTTAGTATTTATTTAGTGCTTTAGCACTTCACTGGACTGTAAAAACATGAACAAATTATCTCGACAAATACAGTAATATAATATTTACAGGGAATTATCTGACAAATAAAAAAATTGTTTATATTTATTTACTGAAATATTAGCTGAATCCTCTCCCTCTATTTAAAATGTTTGGTTTTAAAGTGTAACAAATCCTGATAGTATTTTTAGCTTACTGAAATATATCACCCATTCTCAAGAGATTCCAGAGAAGTATTAAAGTGGTGTAAAAGTTTTTAATAATAATTAGAAACTTGATTTTAGAATTTATTTCTTATGAACTTTTCACCTGTGTAGGTCTGCATAATGGCCAAACATAATGGCCAAAGGAACTCATTGCCACATGATATTATTGATGCCAAGAGTTTAGCAAGCTTCAAACAAGGATTGGACACTGGATGTTTTAGTTATCCATATAAGAGTTAGCCAGAATTTGGGAGGGCGAATAAATCAGACTTAACTCCTGGAAGTTAGGAAGAAACTATCCTTGTGGCCAATTTAGTCCATACCATAGCGGTTCTTGCACTGTCTCTGAAGCATTTGGTACTGGCCAATGTCTGACAAGGCTACTGAACTAGATGGATTCACTAGTCTGAATCAGTTAGGCAATGACTGTTTTCTTATGGCACACAAGCCACAGTTGTTCTTTTTGTTACTTTGTTTTTGTAGCAGCAGCCCTGATGATGAAACATTGGCTCAACTTTAAGAATCAGATTTGTTTGTTCATTTGTCTCTCTCTCATTGTAAGCTGAGTACTTGGGGCTGCTAGGAGAGATGTGTGTGTATTCTGGTGTGTTCTACGACCGCCATAGCACTTTACAAACATCAACTTCCTGATTGCACCACAGCTCCCTGAATTGTTATACGTGATTATTCCCACTTCACCTAAGGAAAAAGGCACAGAATGTTTACGGGCCTACATTTTCCAAAGTGAGTTATATAAAGATAAGCACCTAAATCCATGCCTCTGAATTAGATGCCTCGCTCTGGGTGCCCAATATTAAAATTTTTCTATGTAACTTGACCATGGCCACAAAGGGAGACCGTGTCAGAGCAGGGAACGGTCCCTCACTCAGTCTACTAGAGTGTGTTGACTCTCACAAAAGGATCTTCCTGTCCCTGTGACCAGAGATCACAGATCAGCCGGCTGAAGAGCGGAGGCAGTGGCTCAGTGCAGCCAGACAGCTGATAGGGAGCTTTGTAGCAGACTTAGGGTAGGCCTGCACTGCCAACGGCATCGTTGGCAGGCAGGATCGATTCTGCAGAATTGATTGAGTGGCAGTGGAGACCCGCTCAATCAATCCGTAAGTCGACGCCGTTAATCCACCCCCACAAAAAGAGTAGCACTGCGTCAATCAGAGGGCATTTCCTGTTGGCGCAGTGCAGTGGGGTAAGTAGAAGTTTCCCTTTCCACCTTCCCTTTGTGGCCAAATCTGCCAGCAGTGTAGACCAAGCCTTCGTGCCTGCAGTGGTAACTGCCCCTAGAACTTTGAACTTCATTTTGCATCCTGTCAAATCAAGTGATTTGAGAATGCATTTTTCTGGACTCCAAAGGCCAGTCCCTGTGTGGAAACTGTCAATAACTGTGTTCAGAGACAAGAGGTGTTGGCTGAAAAAATCTATTTTTCTCTATGAAAAATTGCAAATGG
Source organism: Mesoclemmys tuberculata (assembly GCA_007922155.1). Lineage (NCBI taxonomy): Eukaryota > Metazoa > Chordata > Testudines > Chelidae > Mesoclemmys > Mesoclemmys tuberculata. Next base: position 13,680,586 of record ML675649.1, read on the forward strand.
AAAATCTGTATTTGAAATTCGTTAAATTTTGCAGGAACATTATAAATGGCATTTTCATCTACATTCAGATTGAAATTTTCATTTCAATTTGGTTCTTAAACAGTTTTCCAAATTTCTAAATTTTGCGGGGTTTTTTTGGTCACCTATTTGTCCGTCCGTTCCTCCCCCGTCCCATTTTGCCATTGAATGGATAATGTTTAGGGTATCCCTCTCCTTCTACTTTTCCCCCTTTCTTTCTCTCCTCCCCTCTCCTCATTCTGTGACTGTTCAAAATGTTGCCAGCTTTGCAACTGTAAAAGTTGAGGAAAACTTTGAAAAGTTAGCATGGCAAAGTCAGTGTGTAATTTTTCCTTTTGCCATTCTGTAACATTTTCAAAGATGGAGAAGTTTTGAAAAAATTAGAGTGGAAAAAAGAGAAAAGAAAGAAGAAGTGAAAAAACTAGCTGTCCTTTGATATTAATTTTATTGAACACAGTGGCCAAAAAGAAGGGAAAAAAAGTTAAGGGGGGGAATGAAATTTTAAGATTTCAAACATTTTTTAATTTTTCAACAAAAATTTCAGAATGAAACAAATTTTCATTTCGTTTCAAAACTCTCACAGAAGAATTCAATAAAATGCAACATTTTCCTGCAAAGCGTATTGTTTTTGATAAAACCCCATTTTTCACTGGGAACATTTTGATGAGCTCTTTGTATAAGCTTCCTCTCTAGTGATCAGTTTGCACTGGTTACATTTTCACAGCTTTTCACAAGGAAAGGGGCTTGAACATATATTTGAAGGAAAAAAAAGAGAAGATTCACCTCTATTTTTTAGACTCCTCAAATTAGTGCTTGCAGGAGACGGGCATTAGTTTTGATGGGCTGGAAAGAATGTCAATACCAAATTACATTAGGGAACATTGGAAGACGGCAAGACATATAAAGAGCCCTCAAAAACAATCAACTGGAGCTTCCTCACCATCCATGTGGATACTATAGGATAAGGATACTGTCGCCCAGGCTGTACTGGCATAACCTTGCTGTCTGGTCAGGTTTGATCACTGCAGCCAACTCATGTGTCCCCCCATTGCATCTTTATGGTGTGAGTGTATTGTACCAAAATCCCTAGTTAGGGTCATGTCAAGTGAATCTGGGACCCCTGGCAAAGCCATTCAGTTAGGGCCTGAACCAAAGCCAGTTGATGTCAATGGAGTCTCTTTATTCAGGTAAGTGGGTTTTGGATTGGGACCTTGCAGCCACAAGACTTGTGATGCAGAATGTAACCTTACTTGAAAGTGGATGAAGCTTTTCAGTGGGTGGATTAGGAATCTGCAACATGCCTCAAATTAGCCTGAGAAAGAGAAGGAGACGCCACGAGTTCCCCAAGTGTGCAAAACCTGAGCCATGCTCTGGTGGGGGCGTCTCTTTTTATTTACCTTGCCACACAAGAAGCCACAGCAGTCAGTAATTTTTCTAAGCTGTGACCAAACCATTTGAGCACACAGGCTAACGTCCCAGTAGACTAACTCATTCAGGAAGGTGCAGCTCTTCCTCTGGGAAGAGCAGTATCTGGGACAGAAAAGGAGATGGAATTTTTTGTTAAACAAAAACCAGGAGTTTGGTCAGGTTGCTCATCCCTATTTTAATGAGGCTTAATTAATCCAAGGCTGTATATAGTGTGACCTTATGGGACTGCAGCATCCATTAGGAAAGCTATAGAAAATTAATGGGCTTTGACAAACACTCTCTTTATAGTTTGAAAAGATGGTCCCAATAGAAAGACAAAGAGAGACTGACAATCACACTGAACAGGAAAACATAAACCCTTTAAAAAATCTTTTAAGATTTCAACTCAGCAACATACTGAGCTAGATTCATTGTTATTTCTCCAGTTTTATGCTGCTGTAGCTCCCCTGATAGGATATGGACTAATACCTATAAGCAAGGATGTAAATGGACAGAGTATTTAGTTAAAAATAACCATTGTAAATATCAGAAAGAATTAAAACATTTATTGGGCATAAATATATTACATATACACTACAGATACAGTTAAGTCTTACATACATAGCGTAGTATCTGCAAAATCTATACATTAAAATAGATATGGCAGTTTTAATACAATGCATATGAAATAGTCTAAAATTTACAATACAAGAAAACATATGATTATTTTTCTCTTAAAGTTGAAAAGCTTGGAATGTATGTTCCTGTAGTGAGGTAAAAACATTTTAATTTATTTTTTTCAATTTAAAGAATTGTGCAAGGATAACGTTCATACACATTCAGTTAGGGCACTTTTCCATTGTGACATTGAATATGAACTACTTACTGTAGCCAACAAAACAGGATTAGAAAACGACAACATTTCAAGTTCATAAAGAAAAAGGCAGATAATATAAAAGTTTCTTTCCTTTTTTAATATATTTAAATACTTATTTTTCCTTTTTTATTTTTATTCATTTTTACAATTTCTTGGAGCGCACAGGGTTTTTGGGTTTGGTTCACATGACTGATATTAATTGGGCCAGGGAAAGCATATAAAGACGTATAGGGAAATACAAAATATCGGTAAATTGTTGTAATAATTGATAAGGGAAGTAGAAATGGAAATAGTTCAAAATCTGTAACACTTTATGGATACATTAAATGTGGATTATAATGGTACTATTAGGATTATAATGGCAGTAAATGCTGATGTCAAATTAACTTAATATAGGCTGATCCAACTTGCATAGAAGACTTTCCATTAACGTCAATGGAAGTTGGACTGAGCACTTTGATTAGTCTGATAATAATGGATACCTGATACCAAAGGAATTAGAAGTGCTTAAAGTGTTACAGATTTCTGTTCTCCACATCTTTGCTTACTGCTTGTAAAACTGCTCCATATTTTCAAACTTGCTGAAGAGAACAAATTATCTAAAACAAGTTTTATTCATTACAGTATTTAAAAAAAACCAAACAAAAAACACACCAGGCTTAGATTTTGTAGCAGCACTGCGAAAATAGTATTCCAAAAATTCAAAAAGGGAATCTATTCAAATGTGGTATTCCAAACTACAGATGACTTTTCAGTGTTTTAAAAAATACATCTCCCCCCATTGAAGATAGCTGTGTATGCTTTGCTCGCAAAATAGATGCAAGATCATAACGTTTCACATCACAAATAAATTTAAATAAAATGTAAATAAATTTGACAAGCCATGACTTTGGCAAAAACAAAAACTTATATTTAGCTCAATGCCATTAGTTTGCAAGGCTAAATTAAACTAATTATAGTCAATAACAAAATATTTGCTACATCTAGAGAGGCACACGGAATAATTCATTAATCTTAGCACTTTCTTTGAAGAGATGATTATGTTTTTTGGATACATGTAAACGTTTCAATCACTGATAATCTTTTTGTATTTTTTTTTTTTGGCATTTAATGCACTAGATGCTCCCATCTTTAAAAACACATGAAAATGTGAGACGGTTAATACTACTAGGAATGCTGCCAGGTAAAAAGTTGACCTAAAGTACAACAGTATAAAACAGACAAAATATAACATGCTACAAGGGAAAAAGAATTAGTACGTAAGTACACTTCTTTATTTTTATTTTTTTTTACAATAAATAAAAGATTGCACTGTAATTGGCATTTAAAGTACTGGATGCAGTATATTGTATAAATAAACCTAAAACAAAAATAATGTTGGTTTCCCCATTACTTTGGTTAAGGGAATATTATGCTAGTATAAGACACTGCATCTTAGACAACATAGAGAGAGCACAAAACAGCTATGACAAAAGAAAAAATAAGTAGCAAAAATATACAAAAACAAGAGGCAGGGATATACATTGTGTATCTGTTGCACCCTTTTGGAATTGATTCGCACCTCCAGCTCGTTAATGTCCCTGAGGTACTCACATGTTGTTGACTTCAATATAAATAATCCAATGACTCGAAGTTAAAAATCTAGTATTTTGATGGATTAACACATATATGTGTTGGCCACTGCTGTAAGAAGAGAAATGATACATTTGGATAACTCTACTCTGGCTTTTGCAACATATCTAATATTTTGATTGATTCTGTGATAAGTATAATGTAGGCATCAACTGAAGGTACTTAAGTTAACTGACCTCATTTTTGATACATCTAAGAAAGGTCTATAAAATGGATCCTCCTCCAAAAGTGATTGATTGACTGTAAAGACTGTTTACATTGAGTGTCTTACATAATCAGTAGCGGCAATAAGCTGTCATCAGCTCTAATCTTATTAATGAGGCTAAACAAAATAGAATATAATAGATCTATTGATTAAAAGTAGTTATATATACACAACGACAAACAAAAAAGTTAAAGCAGCTTTCCAATAGCTGAACATGGGAATAACTAACTATTGCACAATGCCCTCTTACTTAAAAGTTACTGCTATGAATCAAAATGGTTAAAAATAATCTATAATGCTTTGTAATTTATATGCAGTTTGATTATCTGATTTCTTATACAGGCAGTTCATAGTGTTGTAACCATAGAAATAACAGATAACTAAAGAAGTTTTAGATGGCAGTACATTGTTTTGATTTAGATGCACTGAACAGTTAAAATAATTGAGTGTACATTTTATCTTGAAAAAGAAACTGGGACAAATGTATTGTAGAGAATAAATCATAGGTAACATTGGTAATACTGATCGGTGAAAACCCGGTACTGTTGACTAACACTGCATTCTAGCCTTATTACTATACCCACTTGTGATTAATGTTTACAGATACAGAAGAGACAAAATAAGTGACTGATGATTATAATTTACTAAATTGTAACATATATGAAAGACTATAAGGACTTCGGGGGGTGGGGGTGGGGGAATCCAAACCAAAACTAGCAAACAAAAAATGTAAAGGCAAATTGGTTATAATTCGGAAGTATTGAAGGAAAAAAAAACCCTTGCTTTTGGTATCTGGTTTGCTTATTTCTCCAGTTTGACCTCTTCCTAGTTTTGAATTTCAAAAAGGTGCACCAAAACACTGATTTATCTTTTTTTCCTAGCTAGAACTGTAAAAATAAGAGAAGTATATAAAATGTATGGTAAAACAAAAAGATTTCAAGGAATATCTGAATAAATGTGTGGATTATAATGCGTAGCATTAGTTAAATTTATACTCAAACTTTCACTGGATTCTCTACTTCATAAAGAAGTATTGTAATATAAAGGCAAAGAAAATTGACAAAGTTGCAAAGCCAATAACAATGAGGGCTGCAAACTGTTCATCAGTAAGCATCATGCTCTTTATTTGAGGATCATCTATGCTTCCCAATTCCCCTGTAAGCATGATCTCCCTTCGTTGGAGCATAAAGGCAATAGATGGGCTGAAAGGTCCACTAAGTTCCTGTGAGGTATCCAAGCATCGACGACATACGCAGACACGGAACCGATAGTCTGTGTTGCTCTGAAGGCCTGAGATTTGGAATGTTGTCTCATCTCCCTTGTACACCTGCAAAACAAATTAAAATTTACAATCAAATTTAAAAAACAATGGCCATCCGGGTGCCAACATTTTTTTTCATATCAACGCCATTCATAAATAGCATTATGCCATCCTTGACAGGTTATCATTTGTGAGAGATTTAAATATTAAATATTCCATCAACTACTTCATAGTCTAAATATTGGTATAGGCATATTATGAAACCTACTCCCTGATCCTACATTCCATACATTGCTACCCGTTCCAGTGAAGTTCAGGGGAGTTTTGGTTCTTCAGGGATTTGGCATCGGACTTTTAAAGCAAACCGTTAAATAGGGGTCCTTTCAGAAGCATCCAAATTAATTTTAGGGAAAGATCTCAGTATGTCACAAGCAGCCAACTAAGCCAGAATATGGAGCATAGAAGACTGCATAATAGTGAAATATGTCAATTCTCCATACACAGTACTGGTGAACACATAGTGAACACACAGAGAAAGACAAGAATAGGGAGAGGAAAGATTTCAAGCAATTAGTCCCTCTCAGGAATCCAACTTGCTGAACATTGTGGTGGTTCAGTAAATAGTATAAATAATGTTAAAGTTATGCTTTAACAGCATAACAATATAAATACATATTTGGAGCCAAATTCTGCCATATGATGCATTTAACTCACAGCTCTGAGGGCAACATTTGACCAACATATGGAGAAACCTACAAAATTATGTTATTGGAAGGCAGGTTTAGAAGAATCCTCAATTAGTTACAAGTCTTGTTTATATACAATTTACTTTTCAATTACTTTCTTCTTATTTCCCATAAGAGCTATGACCTATAATTTTACATTAGTAGCAGTATTCAATAAATGGTCCTAACCTTTTATTAAAAAGAAAAAAAAGGATGAGATGTTTATTAGAATGGCATACACAAAATGTTGGGAGTTTATGGATTGTTCAAAGCTAATAGTTGCTTTTCGATAAAGAGAGCCATTCTCCCTTTAATGATAGTCACCAAACACTAGTAAAATACATTGGCTTAGTCATGTGAAACAGTGTGAAGAGAGCAAGATGGAAGTAGCAAAATCTGATCTATATTACAACACACTGTTTTTTTACAGATGACAGGTGAAATCACTTTTCCAAGATTATGTATGGTATGAGTCACGGTCAAAAATAAAACCCGATGATCTCCTAAAAGAAGTAAAGGGCCAGAAATAAATTGTTTCCTTAAACATATATGACATCCTGAGGGTGAGAAAACAAAGTGTACAAAGCATGTGGACAAGAGTGACTCCATTGAGATACTGTACTTGGACGGTCAGAAAGCCTTTGACAAGTTCCTACACCAAAGGCTCTTAAGCAAAAGTAAGCAGTGGGATAAGAGGGAAGGTCCTCTCCTGGATCGCTAACTGGTTAAAAGATAGGAAACAAAGGATAGAAATAAATGGTCAATTTTCACAATGTAAAGAGAACTAGCAGGCTCTTCCAAGGATGTGTACTGGGAGCTGGGCTGTTCAACATATTCATAAATGAAGTGGAAAAGGGGATAAAAAATGAGGTGGCAAAGTTTGTAGATGATATTAAATTACTCAAGATAGTTAAGTCCGAAATGACTGAGAAGAATTTCAAAGAGATCACACAAAAACTGGTTTAATTGGCAACAAAATGGCACATGAAAGTCAATGTTGATAAGTGTAGAGTAATACACAATGGAAAACATAAGCCCAACTATACATATAAAATGATGGGGTCTAAATTGGCTGTTACCACTCACAAAAGAGATCTTGGAGTCACCATGGATAGTTCTTTGAAAACATCTGATCAGTGTGCGGCAGCAGTCAAAATAGCAAAAATTAGAAATCATTAGGAAAGGGATAGATATTAAGACAGAAAATACCATAATATAGCTACATAAATCCATGATACCTTGAATACTGCATGCAGTTCTGGTCACCCCATTTCAAAAAAGATATAATTGGAATGAGTACAGATAAGGTCAACAAAAATGATTAGGGGCATGAAACAGCTTCCATATGAGGAGAGATTAAAAAAAGACTGGACTGGTCATCTTAGAAAAGAGACGACTAAGGGCAGATATAATAGAGGTCAATGAAATCATGAATGGTGTGGTGAAAGGTGTTATTTATCCCTTCACATAACACAAGAACCAGAGTACACCCAATGAATTTAATAGGCAGCAGGTTAATAACAAACATAAGGAAGTATTTCTTCATGCAACACAAAGTCAACATATGGTACTCATTGTTAATACCAAAAGTATTACTAGGTTCAAAAAAGAATTGGATATGTTCACGGAGAATAGGTCCATTAATGGCTATTAGCCAAGATGGTCAGGTTCGCAACCCCTTGCTCCAGTTGTCTCTAAACCACCCATTGCCAGAAGCTGGGATTGTCTGACAGGATGACAAAATTGCCCTATTTTGTCCACTCCTCCTGAATCATCTGGGACCGGCAATTGTAGGAAGACAGGATAATGGGCTAGATGAACCTTCAATCTTGCACAGTTTGGCCATTCTTATGCAGAATTCCTCTTGGTTGCATTTTATCATTTTTTAACATATTCAAAACAATCTATTTATGCTAATAAACTTTAGAGAATTTATGACTCTGTGAGTATGAATCAGTGTATGTGGGAGAAAATATGAATGTGCATCAATAAAAGAGTGTGTGTGTTGAGATTTAAGCAGAAAAAGTGAAACGGCGTTAACGTGAATCCTGCAAACACACAACCATTGACAACAATTTATGTAGCAAAGGATTGTTAAGGCTTGTATTTTATTGAACACTGAAAAGCAAAACAATGTGTTGCATGCCACTCAAGTCTCCTGTGCAAAAACTAAAGATTGCCTCCATCTCTTCGGTGGTTGAAGACCTTTTCTTGAATTTTGCTGTTTAATCAGTTTTTTCTTTCTTACAGCAGTAATGGAAGGCTGAAGAGAGGCTCTATTCACTTGAATCTGAGAGTTCTGGTTTATAAATGGGAACAAAACAGAAATTAAAACTGAGCTGACAGAAAGCTTCTTGTATGTAGATCTAAAATATGAATTACGTCGCACATCCAAATAAAAGGAAGAGTTCAAATGAATAGCAATTGAACACAGACAGCTTTGTGCATTCTCTCTCATTAAGCTCGGTGCCTTTAAAAAGTTTAAATTGAAATAGACATTCAAGACTTGAATAAGACACCAAATATCATGTTCTCCCATGCAATGTTACACCTGTCAGGAAATCAGTATTTCATTAGTTGGGAAGGCCTGGGTCAAGTGGTACTATGGATTTTAATGCATCTAAGCCAGCTACAATCTTTCCATATGCACTTTTTGATGAGGATCATTTTAGAATTCAATACCACTTGGCTCCAAAAGATAAATAAAAAATAAAACATATAAATTAAGAGTCAGATTCCACCCCTATTTCATGTGTTCATCATTCATGGAGAGTTTGACATCAAAGCAGAAGGTAGAATATAATCCTTAACAATGTAAAACTGTCTTAAATTCTAGCACCATACAATGTATTTTCTTACCATAAATCTCCATGATTCCCCATGTCTGTCTTCTCTTGTCATACTGGTGATCTTTCCTTGGCTTCCCTTTCCCAAAAAGAACTTAGTCATTAGGGTCAATATGCTATGCAACAGAAGGTGCCCTCATATGCAAAAGTTGTAACAGTCTGTAGAAATAACTTGATGGCTGAAATTCCTTTATGCAAGTGCATGGCACTCTTTTTAGATGTCTCCTTTCTTATATCAACTAGTCATTAGTACCATATGGTCAGATGACTATCCTGCTACCAATGGTAACTGGGCAGAGGTAACTGCCTGCTTATCTCTGCATCACCCATGCCATGTGATTTGGGTAGTTAGTACTTCAACCTACACGCAAATACAAGCCATCAGACAAAGAAAAGAAATAGAAATGTGAAAAGTAAATGTAGCTTAAATTAGTAGTTGAAGTTAACTCTTATGAAATCCCATTCTTAAAATGCACCTATCCAGCTATCCATCTTAGATACATATATCCTCCAAAGATACTTACTTCTTAGTATTTCCTTATGCCCGGTCTACACTTACCTTCCGGATTCGGCAGCAGTCGATGGGAGATACACAAGTGACGTAAATCACTTGCGTATCTCCTGTCGACTTCACTGCGTCTGTTCCGCGCGCCGTCCACACTGCGCTGCATCGAAGGGAACAGCTGGGGTGGTTTTCCTGGGTTGATTGCTGGATCGACTGAGCGGGTCTACACAGACCGCTCACTCGATCCAGAGCAATCGATCTGACAGCGGCAAATTTGCCACCATCAGCGTAGACCCAGCCTGAGATACTAAGATATCCATACCCCTTTACCGCAGTATCTGAGCACCTCAGCATCTTTATACTCTCCCAAACTTCTTTGAATAATATATTCCATCAGGACTGCCATTTTACTTATTTATTTCAATTTTAACAAACATAAATAATGCTCCCCCACCTCTCGGGTTTCTAGACACTCTTGTGGTCACAACCACCACTCCTAAAACAAAATGAGAACCCAACAAAACCCAAATAAGGAAATCTAATTTAATAGAAAGCTTATATTTAAATAACATTAGGGCTGGGATATATACAAACAATCTTCATATTTTTCAAAAAATTAATTGGGTAAATTAATGATGTTACCTGTTTTCCTGTAAGGGTTTATCGTCTAAGGTAACTGGGAGCTAAATACAGTTAAATCGCAGATAGAGAACGATTTAGATCTTCACTAAGGGCTAATAAATATAGATGACCCAAGAAAGTTCAATTATATTGAATAAATGATGACACTTCTTAGAATCAGACCAGAGACTCAGACGCGAGACCAGAGTGACTTTACAAAAAGAACTAAAAACAGGCTGAAATTCATGGCCGACCAGCATGATGAAGACAAACAGCTACAAGTCTTTCATTAAAGACAGTGCGCCAGTCCTCAGCTGCTATAAACTGGCATGACTCCAAAGATTTCAATGGTAGGTGAGTTCAATGCAGCTATCCTGATTGGCACTCACTAAGGGTCTGGCCCAGTAAGGACAACAACAGGGGAAGTAGCAATTTTGGAAAAGATAGGCAGCTCGTTAAAGATGTTTAGTTAAAATCTAAATGAATTATCAATTATATACTGTAGGGTATAATGGAAACGCTAATGAGCAAGTTTACCAGCTTCATGAGCAACATCTTAAAGCTTGTGAGAAAAGGAAAATAAAAGCCAAACTTAAAGAAGTTTAAGAAATGTTTGGGTTTGTATTTCTCTCTTTCTAATACTCTTCTAAGAGAGGAATGAAGCCCTCTCGCTGAGATTGAGTTCCCTGCTCTGCCACAGACGTCCTGTCTGACTGTACACAAATCACTTGGTCTCTCTGTGCCTCCATTCCCTATCTGTAAAATGGGGTTGATAGCACTCTCGACCTCACAGGGGGGTGTTGTGAGGATAAATGCATTTAAGATTGTGAAGTGCTATGGTAATGGGGCCATGTAAGTACCTAAGGTTGACTGTAGACCCTTCATATGTGTTTGTACAGCACCTAGCACAATGAAACCCCAATCTTGGGGATCCTAGGCACTACCATTATGTAAATATTTAATAATAATTAACAACAGTAAAAAATCTGTGTAGGTGTTTATATGGTCTGCATCTTCTGGGTCCTGTGTAAATTCTAACTATACATGAGCTGCCTATTACAGCATGCATAATTTGTATCCTCTCTCAGCAATTGGCAGGCAATTATTATTGTGTACACCATTAATTCACACGTGACTGCTGCAGCTGCTTCATTCACACTGGGCTGCAGTGGCAACCCTGGAGTCATTATGCAGACAGAAATCCCACTGATGTCTATGAAAGTTTGTCCTCATTACAGCTCCAGACTGGGCAAGGTCAATACAGGGTTTCATTGCACTGAGCAGAGAAAAAATAATTTTGTTTGAAAGTTCTCTGCGCTGCGGGGGGTGGTCTCTGGAACAGACTAGAAAAATGGACTACTGAATTGAAGTTTATTTTATAAAGAAGCAAGAGCTGCTATTTGGGAGCTTGGGAACATAACAGAAGAGTGTTGAGCCTCTCTGAAGCTAACAGTAGTAACTTGCTGCAGTACTATTATTTATATTACAGTAGCATTAGAAGCCCCGATCACGGTGCAGGACCCCACTGTGCTAGGTGCTGTACAAACACAGAACAAAAAGTCCCTGCCCCACAAGACTTACAATCTATGTACATCCTGCTGGACGCTTTTGTGACATTTGATACTACTGATCAGCAGCAATCAGATTCATCCCAGAGGGTTTTGTCGGCAATTATCCCTCCACTGCCATAGCCCGTACCAGGAAAGCCCCCAAAAGCTCAATCCTGGTCACGTAATAAAATGAGTCCCCCAGTTCTCCTATGTAGGAATAGGTTGTTAAGTGCTGGGCATTAATGTTGCCAAATTGAAATGAGCTTGATACAAGTGTACAAGAAGCACAATGTGGACTTGGTGAGAATGAGGCTTGTTGTGAATAACAGGCATGATTCACGTCATCACTAAAACCACTTTACACTTAGAGAGATAATGAGGGTGATGTCTAATATTTCCAGTACTTTAATGTCTCCTTCCAAGCCAGTGCGATGCTTCACTGTGGATTCTCCCACTGGAATGAACAGGTTTGAAGGACCTCTGAAGTGATGTATTAAAATAAGAAAAAAAACCCATTTTCTGCTGCTCATCCAGTTATTTTTGTGTGTTTGGATGTCTTACTTTTTTTTCTTTCTTGGTGATATTTCATTACTTGGATCCTCTGCTGGGGAAATCAGAGATAGAGAATGCTACCCTGGTTATTGGAAAGCAGTCTAAGGCAGTGGTTCCCAACCTTTTCTCAGCCACGGCACAACTCCAGCTCCAGATGCTCTTCTCCCCACCCCCAGCCGGTAACTGCAGGAGGAGAACGGAGGGGCCGAGGAGTCAACCCATTGTTCACACTGGAGGGAAGGAAGGAAGAGAGGGAGACTGAACTCTAACTGGTTGCTCTGCCCCTGGAGGAAGTGGGGCAGTGAGGCAGATGGCCAATCAGAAGGTGGCTCTCCCCACTTGTTCTCAAATGTACTTTTTCAAAAAAATTCTGTGGCAAACCTGTTTGGGCCTGACGGCACACTGGTTGGGAACCAGTGGTCCAAGGCATCACATTAGCTAGCTAGGCTCTCTCTTTATCTTTCCTATTTCCACCAGCAGAGGGACTGAATCACTCCAAAAAGCAGCTTCATTTTTCCTTCCTTCTCTTTTTGGGAATGGTTCCAGATTTTTAAGAAGCTTGGGTTTTTTTTTCATACATAGATTTGCCCCAGAGAGTTCTCTCTATGCATGAGACTAGAATCATTAAGACATATGGGGAAACCGTGCGAGCCCTCCACACTATCTTCCTGGACAGCTGAACTACTGCTGAGCCCAGTTTCCTGTGCACTGCATGTTGTATACGTGTAGTGAACATTTACCCATATCAACACCCTGGAAATGAAGGGGAGCTTACAGAATATGTTGACTGCAAATGATTCGGATTAGAACAGTAACCTTTGCCTGCAATTGACTAGCTATGCCACTTGTAACAATTTAAATACCTTCCTCTAATTTACAGTATATTTACTTAACTTAGATACCATTATATAAAAGACGTTCGACTGCAATGACAAGAAGCTTTAGGCAGGGTAATTTATTTAGGTGGTTGCACACACAGATGCATTTGAGCGAATATACTATATATTTTCTATTCCCAATAAAATAATACACAGTGAGTGATGGAGCAGCACAGAACTGTGAGACTTCCCAAACTCTCACCAACACTTTTTATGCTTAAATGTTTTCTTTAGAAGAGAGGTGAAAAACAATGTAATACTTTTAAAATACTAATTTTTTAATCAAACACCAAGTTCAGTTAAAAGACTTCTTTATAGGCTTTTTATGTATCTATGAAAGATATTATATACACATGCACAAGCGCGCGCGCACACACACACACACTTAATATTTAGCTCCTAATTCTGACTACTTTAAAGATAATCTCTCAGATGCCATAATGATGGGCATGGTATGAGAACACAGAAAAAGAGGAAAGACTCCCACTGGGAACACTAAGCCAGTCAAAAATTACTTTAAGTGTTAAAATATCATCCGTCTACGTAGGAGGATAACATATTATATGTATGCACAATACATACACTGTGCACAGAGAATCTTATTAACACTGCAAAATCAAGCACTTAAAGTTAGAAAATACGATAATTAAGGGTGGCCATTTAACCTTAATTTGGCCTTCTTGTGCATATAAGTGATACAGACTATTTTTTCCTACAGGACCCCTACCTCATTCAGTGCACAATGGATAGTGCTCACTGAATGAATCAAGGTAATATAGTGGCTTAGGCAGTTATCTATAGGATCTCTGAGCCCTGTGAGAAATGCTGATGTGAGATACCAGGGCAGTACACATGTAGCACTACAATGTTGAGGGGTTTTGGCATACTGATGAGAAATGGCAATTTTTGACAATTTACAAAAGGGTCAGATCTGAACAGATTTTCATAAGGCCAGAAAATAGCACCTTGATCCAAGGACAAGTTCCTTCCCATTTTGCTAAATTCTGAAATTCTTGAAAACTGCAAGAAATGTTTTATAATGGAAATTGTAAAGGCAACCTTAACATAGGAGTTGTTGCTCCCCCACAATTTAAGCTTATTTAATTAGCAAAAACCCAATTGGTATGGTGCTCAGAAACGGAAAATCTGACTTTGAATCCTTATTTAGAAAACATGCTTTTTAGAAAGACTTAATTTCTTCTAAAAGGGCTGAAAGATTTCTCTTTAAGAAACTAGGTTTAGGATTATTGTTATTTTATTCAATCTCTTAATCAGTCTCAGTGACTCCATTGCAGAGATGGTCTAACTGTTTTGTGGAGAACCTTGTCCCCTAACAAACCATTTCACAGATAACTGAGAACAGTCAGGTGGCAAGAGGTACTGTAAAAACATCTAATAAAAATAAATTATTTTTCCGTCTCATTACACAAAGCCACAGGGAGGAAGAAAACACTCGGAGTTAGTTGTACTGATGGCCTACTAGTGAAAATTGTATAGATACGTTTTCTGTTGACATGCAAAGTAACCCAGGGTCAATTAAGTGTCTTAACTTGTATTTGACGTGAAGGAAGAAAAATGCATTGTTGTTTATTAGATTTTTATAGAAATTAAATGCACCCTGAATATAAATTAGATATTCACATTTTTATCCAAATAAATAGGAAACATAGATAATAGGAATTAGAGACTGATAAAATCAGTTAGGTTCTCTCAATCATTCGCCTACCAGTGCAGGATTGTTCTATCCAGTATGTCTTTAATCCAGTTTTAAATAATCAAAGTGACAGCAACTGCTATTACTTCCTTTGAGAGACTATCACACATTCTAATGGATCTATAAGCATCTCTCTCTCAAAATACATTGTAGGGTTACAACTAAGAACATTACAACAAAACATCATTATCCCCTTAACCTGAAAGGCTCAGATGTAGCACTCTTTGCTTTGGTAGCAAACAATTCAGGGATAATGAGGTTACTAAGTATCATCCCCAATTCTAAAAATGTGCACTAGTATTTCCCAACAGAAAAGATGGATAAGCTACACCTAAGATCTTTTGAGAAATCACATAAGGCAAGATACCACTGTATATGAGAAGACATATACACGTCTTTACAAAAGGAACTGACAAACGTGCAGAAACTCAATGAGATACTTTGTTAAATTACAGTTATGATGAGACAAGAGGAAGGGACAATGTCACCTCCTTACTCAACGTATCCAACACACATTTAGATCATGTCTATTTATTTTACTAACAGAACACAAGCACAGCTATTATATATATATATATTAAATCTATATCTACATTATCATAGATTATAGACAATGGGTGCCTAAAGATAGGCTCCAAAGCCCATTATTAGACAACTAAATTAGTGGCCTGATTTTAAGAAGCGCTGAGAACCCAGCAGCTCCTATTAAAAGAGCTGGCTGGTCAATAATTTTGAAGATCAGGTCATTTATTTAGTAACCTAAATAAGGATCAAGAGTCTAACTTTAGGCTACTAATTTTGAAAACCTTCACCCAAATTTTTATTACTGATAGCACTACAGAGCCAATACTCTTTGGTTTTGCACACTATCAACACTATTGTCAGCTAAGTTCTAACTGCAGAACCTCTATCGCAGGTGAAAATGCAAGATGCAGAAAGCAAATTTTGACTGCTGACTCTCAGGTTGAGTTTGCAACAGATTTACTTTTTGACTTGTAAACAAAGCAAATTTGATATGGAATGTCATTTGGTGTCCTTTGCAGACAATCACTTTCCAGAGTATGACTACCCATGAGATATAATGAACATTCCATTGTCATCTTGAAATGGGAAAATTAAATGTTTCTTTTTTATAGAATGGTTTTCAGGCACCAGGAGAAGACATAATAAATTAAATACTTTGGATAAAATTCTAACTGGAGAAGTATGTAAATAAGTAATGCCTAGAGATCTACTAGGGAGGGAAAAACAGATAAACTGGTTGGTCACTTAGTCCTTATCAGACCGTTTACCTCTCTGGGCAAAGGAGACAAGAACACAGAAGTGTGGGGATTGTGGGAGAGTGAGGGATTGAAGGAGAAAGTACTATTTCCATGGTACTTTTCTCCCTCCTTCAGACCTACTATGAGTGGAAACTCAGTTTCCTGTTGTATATGAATGAGAAGTACATGAAGGGGATGGGAGGACTCAGAGTCATTAAAAACTGGAGCTCCCAGATGAGTAAACTGACAATTTGTAATAGTTTGAATGCAATTAGCTAACACAACTCCTACAGGAATGTTTATTTTACCCAACTTTAATGCATTCTTTCAATCTGACAGAGAGGAACGACTAGTCGACACAGAAACAACCTTAAGGGTAAAGCCAACAGCTCTCCTTCTTGGGCATACCTCCTGAAATGCCTCTTCCTGGAGAGATCTTTCATTTAATATGCAGCAAGAGATCACCATTAACGCTAAGTCTGTAAATGCTAAAACTCCCTTGGAGCTACAGCTTGCCTACGGGCATTATTCTCTCCTGCTAATATCTCCTACTGATATTTTGCGTCACAGCCCATTCGCTATATACATTCTCGATGCAACACATACAGGCTGTGATAGAAGTTGTGATATCCTTACTCACATTATTCCACAAATGATCCCAATGGGATTATTCACAGAATAAGGCAGTGCTCAGCGTGAGTAAGAGAGGCAGAATCTGGTCTGTTATTTCTAATTTGTATTCTGTCTTTATCCCTACTAATCTGTGGCAAAATAGACAGTAAATTAAAGCAGATGGTTCTATGCTCAGCTGCCATACAAATTGTCCAGGTTGTTTTGCTGTCCAATGAAAAACAGTAATGCCACCAAGGGAGAAGACTGCATGCTACATCTTCAACTGGATTCCTGACAGTGAGGGGCCAAGATCCATATCAAATGGATTTTCCAGCTATGGCACTTGATTCTGTGACCCTTAAGAACTCTGAGAAGGTCTACACTTTAAATGCTGCACTTGGCAGCTTCATCGCTTAAGTGATGGGAGAACTCCACCTCCCTGAGGGGCAGGAGCTACATCGATGGGAGAAGCTATGCCATTAACATAGTGCCATCTACGCGGGTGAGGGGTTAAGTTGGTATAACTGCATTGCTCAGGGGTGTGGTTTTTTCACACCCGAGTGACACAATTATACCAATAGAGGCTGTAGAGTAGACCTGGCCAGAGTAGTAACCTACTATGTGAGCATTCCAACTGAGTTCAAGGAGATGACACGTGGAGTAAGGTACCACCCAGTGTGAGCAGAGGTGCGAGTATGAGGCCCAGAATAGTCATGTGGTGAGGAACAGGGAAACTTACTTAACATTAACAATTTTCTTTGAACAGTCCAGAGAAGGATATTATCCCACGTGGGTGCTGCTCGCAGTGAGATTTTTTTTTCCTTCTTTTTTTTAAAACACCTTTTTGAGTTTTAAAAGATGCAAAACTAAGATGACAAAAAAATACCCATACTTGTCCAACCAAGTAGGGCAGTTTAAAACTCCTAACACAAAATGAATGCTGAATTCTGAGAGCCCACTGCCTTCTTCATAACATGCTTCTATATTAATAGTAACATCATTATTAGAGAGAGAAGCATGTCAAATCTCAAACATTCCTTCCATTCATTATACAAGAGAAGTGATTCTCTTACAAATGATATGCTTACATAGTGCTTTCTTCTATGAGTAATCAGTCCCATTGGAGTTAAAAGGTAGTAGGATTGAAATCAAAGGGAGTTAAGACACCTAAATACCATTGAGGAACTAGGCCTAAGTGTTTTGCAGATCAATCTCTTATTTTGATTAGTTCTGTTCCCAGAGAAAGGTGTTTCTATGTAACTCAAACACACAGGCTTTTTCTTTATTTTTATCATCAAAAGAAAATGCTTTAGCTTAAAGTTAAATGAGCAAAGATGTTCCAGTTACCAGCTAGCCACAGTCATCAGAAATAAATCAATTGGCAGCAATCAGAGGGATAGTGTCCCATGGCCTTATGACACGCTTTCCCAATTAAGATGTTCAGCTCTGGTCTTAAATAGCGGCCCAAAGATTGCTGCAAATTGAGTGATCTCCTGACAATTGACAGCTGCTGACTGATATGCCACAGGGGAACAGTTTTTGCTTTAGTTGATTGAACTGATGTCAACCTGTTTCTTACCGTAAAAAAATTGTTTTTATACCGTGTATGTCTGTTTTGAAGGAAATATTAAAAGTGGATTTCTACTATACCTTTATATATTATATGTACAGTAATCCTGAATGTTACTCTAATTTATGACCTTCACCAATAGGATTTTTCTTTAAAGATGAACTAAACAGGAGCCACAGTCAAGGACCAGGACAAGACCCCACAGTAGGCTCTGTAGCTAGCTTGTGACTTTTCCCTTGGTAAGGGGAAAGTTATAGTTAGGCTGCACCTGGAGCAAAGTTTTATTTCTCCCTTGCTCAGTGGGGAAAGTAAGATACTCCAGGCCTTTCTCAGGCACAGATTAATTAAGAGTTTGAGGGGAAGGAGGGAGGCTTTGGCCACTCCCTTCCTGCTTGTACATGAGGGAAAGTAGCAGCCTATCTAAACAGGTAACAACAAAAACATTTCCTCTACAAGAGATATTAAAATAATTATACAGCATCTGGAGGGAAACTATGAGTCATCGCTATCTGCCCCAGCCATGCGTAACTGAGTTAGATGAACCATGCAGACTCCATGGCCTCGACTACAATGAGGGATTCCAGGGATATCTACCACAGGTTGCATTTATTACCACATACCAATAAGCCATAAATCCATTTCATGCTGATTACTGATCTCCCTGCCACCTCCTCCTTTATTCAAAGTTCTTGGAAAATGCATTGGAGATTGTACACAATCACAAATGCATTTGTGATGAGAGTAAACTGTTTTGAACAGTGAGGTTTTTTTCTGAGTCATTAAGTCTATGGAATCCACTCTCTTATTCACTGCTCTAAGCCACTCTCCATTACTTAAAGACTGAAAATGTCAGTTTTGGAACGAGTGCCAGGAGCTCTTTCCAGTGTGTCAGTTGTGAGCCCAACAGCTAAATGTTTCAAAGCAGCATCCAGAGCTTTTGATTTCATGTTTGTTACGTGAATGAGAAATGAAAACCTTGAAAGTAAGATTCCTAAAGGAGTCTTCTAGTTTCCTTTGTTGCTGTTTTTTATTATTCTACTCTTGACTGCAGAGATTTAATCCATCAATTTACTGCACAGGAACAAGAAGATATATGCTGTCTCCTATTCCCCATAAAGGTGATCCAGATATTTTGAAACACTGAGCTTAATGTTTCTTAATGCTCTACGTGGGGCTCTATCTTGAGGCATCTCTGGAAATGAAGTTAGTGAGATTGTGGCGAGCCACTAAGTGGAATGCTATGCTAAGCACAGGTGTTCAGGGAGCTGTACGAGGTTCTTGTGAGTTTCCAGGTGGAGGCCACGGTATTGATTTTAAACCTTTAAAGCACGCTGGGATATCACATTGGAAATAACACCACATACTGGTATATGTTTTGTTTTTATTTTAATTCAACATTTATTCATTTGAGCAAAGCTCAAAAAAAGACTGAGATGAAGCAGATAATGGCATTTTTACAATGCAAGTACAACCTAGACACAGTTCCAAAAGCTTAGTACACTTGTTAATTAATTTGCATTTTGGTGTTACCCACCAGATAGTAAAAGACTAATGACAGATGTTCTTACAGAGTGGGGGGGGGCATTCAGATAGTAAGGTAACAAGCGTGGGATAAGAACCTAAACAGGAGTGGAATAGCTGTGTAAATGAAATTTTTCAAAAAGATGTACATAACCATCAAAGTCCTTGGCAGAAGTTTTTGCCAGAAGAACATAGGAATTGTCAGGCTGGATTAGAACTGCAGGCCATTTAGTCCATTATCCTTTCCCAGATGCTTCAGAGGGAGGTGCAAGAAAACAGTAGGCAGCTGTGAAGTAATCTGTCCCCCATGAAGATCTCACCTTAATGTTTATAGGTAGAGATTGGCTTAACTGCTTTTCATATTCATGCCCTGCTATATTCATTTTGTGGAGGACAGGATAATGGAAAATACTATCTATGCACTCTGCGTTCTTTTCTTGGAGGAATGTTATAGAACTTCAGTACATCGGACATCTGTAAAAATATTACTTATACTGTACTAGTGTCTGAGGAGGCACTGTGTCCTTGGAGTCCTCTGGTGTTGGTGTGGTTCTGCATCATCCTCTCCCTCAGGACTCGTGGTTAAATGCCACTGTCTCACCCTTCATTTTTGACCTAGCTCTAATCAAGGCTCATCTGAAGCAGAGCCAAGAATGTAATTCAACACAAAGCAGTAACTATCTTCTCTCTGGTCCACGTATTCAAATATTCTGGCTATTTCAGTATTCATGCTTTTTTTGTAAAATGACACATAAATGGCATTTTAAGAGATAGAGGATTGCAGAATTATTCATCTCTAACATATGCACAGGAGTGTTAAAACTAAACAGGCACCTTTTTTGCCTTAAAAATATTACTTAAAGATGAGCCAATATTGTCCTGCCTGAGATGAATTGGTTCATGGTTTTTTTAAACCAGAGTAGAAATGTAACGAATATTGCTTTCTGATTATCCTGAAGAGTATGGACTTTAGATAATTTGATACTCATATCCCAATAAAAGTAAAATCCAGTGGTGAGAGCAAGGAAGCCCTACTATATTATCAGTTTAGCAAACTTAAAATCAGTCTGTTTTCTTACCTGTTTATATTCCGATTCTCTTCCGACCAGTACCTGCAGCACATAACTGATAGGGTCTCCTTTCATGGGTGGGACCATTTCCCATGTGATTTCACAGGTACTTCCTTCTAACTGTGTCACTCGGGGGGCTATAATAAAATGTGTACATATTAGACACTGATGTAAACAATATATAGGCTTGGAAGGATTAATTTTTATTGGTAAATGTAGGCAAATATTGATTTCACTCTACACACAAACTGAAAAAATATTTCTATTGATAATAATCAAAATTTACAGATAGGCTTAAGAAAGAAAAATGCTGTTTGGGAACTTACTAATTAGAGTTTCATCTAAGGATATTTACTTTGTATATTTGACATGCGATGTTGACAATTTGTGTTTTAAGTTATAAAGTTTAACTTTTTGAATCTCAAGGTCTACTCTCATTAAGTAATTATTGTCTGACCCAACCCCATACAATCTCCCATATCTGTGAAAATTTAAATCACTAGAAATAAAAAAAAAAGTTTAAAAATAAACACTTATATTGCCCAATAGAATTATACAAAAATAAAAATTGAATTCTGCCAGGACTAATTATACAGCTTTTACAGGCACAATCACAGAACACATCAGGGAGAGAATTTCAGAACTTCACAAATTTAGGGCTAGGAGAAACTGGAATGTGTTTATGTAGCTAAAATATTAAAAATACGCCTATACTCCAGCTTTTTTTGTTAAGTTTTGGACTGGATCTTGTAATCGGCCAAAACTCCCATTTATATTAAAGTAAGCTTTGCTGGAGTAGGAGGTGCAATATGGGGCCTTTAGTCTGAACCAAAGTAAAATCAGAATTGGTTTCTGACTCTGTAGACCAATACAAGATCTAAATGAGACAAAAATCTCTCTCATTCTCTTCCTCTCCCCACAGAATACGGACACACACACACGAGCATGCAAAACTACAGAAGTGTACGATCTGGAACTTCATAATCAAACTGTAATGGAATCCATTGTCTTTTTCAAATGGAAAGCAATGAGGTGACTAATTGTGACTGTAAGCTGACTTTCCATGGAATTTTGAAACCCCAGTAAGCTGCCATCTGTGCCACTGGAGCCATCTCTGACAACGTAAGAATGGTCATTCTGGGTCAGGCGAATGGTTTACCTAGCCCAGTATCCTGTCTTATGATAGGGGCCAGTGCCAGCTGCTTCAGAAGGAGTGAACAGAACACGGCAATTATCGAAGTGATCCATCGCTTATTATCAAGTCCCAGCTTCTGGGATCTCTGTTTCACAGTCCACTTGTGAAGGCATACGGACGAGGGCAGAAGTTGCTTGTTGTTGGAGACTGGTCACTACTACCTCCTCAATGATTTTGCTTAGGAAGGCAAGGTTGGAGATGGAACGGGGGTAGGGGAAAGATAAATTTGAAAGATTTCCTGCAACAGAAAATCCTGTAATCAATGAGAGTTTTGCCATTGATTTCCGTAGAGCCAGAATCACACGTCAGGAGTTATTTTTGAGGTTTGGATTCAAAGAACCAAAATCACAGGGATAGGTTCAAATACAGAGATTCCTACACAAGCCCTGCCCTGGGCCCTGAACCTACGGGGATTAGATTTGAGGTTTTGGTTCAGTGCATATGCTAGCATCTAGAAAAGCATGACTTGTCAGCAGCTGAAATGCTGTCTTCCTCACAAAACGTCTCATCTGCTGAAAGACGTCAGATATCACTCTGTGCCCATCAGCAACAGCGAGCTGGCAGGTCAACAGACCACAGAGCTTTGAATGATGACAATGTGTTCACATGTACACCTGAGCATCTGTCCCTTGATGGTGCCAAATCAATTATAGCAGCATTCAGATTATAACAACCTTGCTGGTTGTTGGGCAGAGAGAGCATACAGCTGAAAAGCGAAACTGTGAAGCTGGAAAGAATGACATATGCTGCAGTGCACTTCAGGGAGCTGTTAGCACATGCACATGCAAGGACATGTGCACACTAAAGACAACACATTTCCCTATCCTGTGGAAATACAGTAATATGAGAAGCCGTCAAAGCAACTGGTGCTGCTACTGCTGTGGTATAAATTACATCAACCCTAAACTAATCCATTACCACCCAGCAGGGCCTTGTGCATTATATTCACATCCAAATAAAAACAATACACATTTGCTTCTCATACCAACACCTGCCCACATTGAGCGACTAAGAAAGGAAATCTTCATTTCAACTGGCACCCCTCTCACCCATTCCCACCTCTCTCTCAGGTTTCTGTCTGCCATCTGCAGAACAAAACCCAGCATCATATACATTTCTTTGTCAACGTTAGGAAAACAATACATCTCCCCCTGCTTCCTTAAATGACTCTGGACATTGGAGGGAACAGAAAATTGTTGCCTGACTCGACACTTTATTTCTTTTTCATTCAGTATCACTTTCAGGTTGCAGTGTCCTGCTGCTACTGTGTTTGCCGTACTGCTGGACCTACTGCTGCCAGTAACCAGATATTTAGGTATATCCCTGACCCTCACCCCCGACGTCTGTGGAATATCATAGTTATTTCATATTCTGCTCAGACTGTGAAGCACACCCAAACTGGGATTGAACGGTAGGCAGAAAGTTACTCTTCGATTGAGATAAAGAACTGAGTTCTGATAATATTTTTTGGCTATGGGACAGCAGAGTGGCAAGGAGTTCATTCCACTGGCCAAATGTAATTTACATCGTAACTTTGTCACATACATACAGCTTCAAAACAAAACCCTAGTATATTCCAAAAACATGGGGAAAGCCTTATAAAGATATTAAGTATCCCCAGGTTATCAATAAAGATATTAGCTGTTTGGAAATACAGTACAAAAGTATTACATTGTTTCTATTAAAATTCCATGTAGGTGTACAGTAATTCTTTTTCATGTCCACTAATTTAAATTGGGCAGTTGCAATATTTTCCCCTCTAACTTCCATTATGATGGTGCCACATCACCACTAAAAAAGTTTACTTCAAATATATTGGAGTAGATGGTCACTTCTTTGAGCAAGTTTTGTCTTGTGGGTGCCATTCATAGCATTCACAATTGGAAGTAGCAACATTCAACTACTCAGGGTAAAGAGCAGAGCATCAGATTCACATGGCTATGATGCAGCCATAGTGGCATGCAGAATGGATTTCCATCTTGAACCGGGTCTTGCAAGTCTTCTTCCTTTGGCAAGAGTCAACATGAAAGGATTTAGGATTCTTAAATCCCTCAAAATTGCACCTTTCAACTTCATTTGTGGTTGTCCTTGCACTCTACTGCTGTCAACCTCAGACCAATAAAATTTGTGTAAAAGAATACCTTCTTCTGCATGTTGGATGTGTCTTCACTGCAGTCATCTTCTTCTCAAATGGTGCAACACTGCAATTTGCTGGGATTGTCTAAGTGTCTCCTCATTTGTGAAAAAATCAAATGAATGGATATTAAAAAAACACTAACTTTTGATACTAGAAACTGTTTAGTTTCTGCTTTTCAGCTGTTTTTAATGACCAAGTTTCTGCTTCATATAACAGAGCTGTAATTACTGCTGTGCTGAACACTCATATCGAAGTTGGCATACAGACATTCTGCCATCCAAACAGAGTCCTTTCAAAATGCTGAAATGACACGGACAGAAGACAGATCCAATGTGTGACTTCTTTGGTTATAGAATCTCCTGTTGTCAGCCAACTACCCAGATAGATAAAACTATTCACTCATTCAATGTTCCTGCCACCAGCATTGGCATATCATTCATTTTTGCATACTCAAGATCCTAGAAAGATGAATCTTTAAATTTCATGCCTCCTATTTTGTCCTCAGTCAGCTTTGTCATCAGTCCATTAGAACATTAAATAAGGTAGGTAAGAGAACATATTCCTGGTGTAAACCTGATTCTTCTAAAAAACAATTCTGTAATACAACCACTGGTCCTCAAATAGCTAAATGTACAGCAGTACAGCTCCTCCACTAGGCATTCCATACTGACATAGCAGTACCCACAGTGCTGACTTATGCACAGAGTCAAAAGCAGCTGCAAAGCCTATAAACACGATGTTAACTTTCTTTTGTCGCCCTGGTCATTGTTCAATAACATGTCACAGAGCACAGATCTACCTGTATTGAAACCACACTGGTTGTCTCTCATTTTTGGGCTGACACAGCATTTCAGATGGCTCAGAATTATCCTCATAAACGCTTCTCCTGGGAATGATAGCAGTGTTAGTCCACTATACTTTGGGCAAGCTAATCGTGCTCTTCTTTTTTAAAAATGGGATGACACTGCCTCTTTTCCAATCTCCTGGAATGCAAACAGTTCACCCAACTTCGTAAGGCAACTCTGTAGAGCTAGTGAACTAAATCCGAGTCTCCACCGTTAGCAGTTCTGATGAAATAGTATCAAGCCCAAGTGCTTCATTGTTTTGTAACTATCGGAATGGCAAGCAACTATCGGAATGGCAAGCTTGTTCTGGATTAAGTTGTAGTGGGAGTTGCATCTTGGTGGGAATCTGTTCATTAATTCACAAAAATGCTCATGCCAATGCCTAAGCTGTGCATCAATCAACATCTTAGCAGCCAGTACTTTCCATTTCTGTCCTTAAATAATGGAAGCCGTGAGAACGGACATTCAATTAGGGCCTTTAAAATCTGAAATACAGTCTCTAGCTTCAACACATGAAAGAAAAGGACATAAAATTTTGGCAGTTTCATATGCTTTATCTGCTTCAGTGGTTTCATTTGCTACTCACAATGGAACAGAGCTTCACGATTCATCTAAATCTTCTACTACAGGCAGACTCATTGGATCATATGATGATGGTTCTTCCATAAACCAGAGATGGGGAAAGATCCTGATATAAGATGGCATATCCACTTCTGCAGCCATGTCAGTATCTGAGGATGGGATTGTGGGAATGTTTAATCATTCAGAACCTTCAGAAGAATCACTGTCCTGGCTGAAGAATTGGAAAGACTGAATGTTGATATATGTGGCATGCAAGAGACATGGTGGAATTCGAACACTGAAAGCACAACTATGACTCAGAGGTCAGACCTTTCTACTGTTAAATGCCTGTGATACATCTAATGAGCACATTGGTTTTGTCCCTGAGGATATAATCAGCACTACTGGCTTGGCATGTTTATTCTCCATGCCTGATAGTAGCCATTTTCAGTTTGAAGGTAGGATGTCTGGTAGTTATTAGTGCACATGCTGCTGAAAGAGATGCTTTTAATGCCATGTTAGATGACACTGTATCTGGTACGTCACTCCGACTTCATATCATATTATAGATATGTGAGAATTGGCTATGATGGAATTGGCTCTGAACTGGTACTGGAACCACACAATCTACCAGAAGACAGATCAGATAGTGGTGTATATCTGTTAGAATTTGCTTCCTTACATGGATTATTTTTAATGGCTACCTGGTTGCAGCACAAGAATTGCCGTAAGTATACAGTTTGATATTCATTGGACAACAATACAACCTTGGATCCCCATTCTAGTTTGGAAACCCATCTAGGATGTACATATATTTAGAAGTGCTGAACTTGGTTCGGAATCTGATCAACTCCCAATAGCCATCAATTATGTTCCATTTAATAAAGATCCAGAGACAGTATCTACTTTATTGAAATGCTTCACTGTTGATAAGCTTCATTACAAAGCAACTGCTAATAGTTACATGGTAGCAATTTCCAATTAATATTCTATATTGGATGACTACCTGTCGACTGCGGAGGAAGAGTGAACTTTATTTCAAGTTTTGATCACAGAGATCGCTGAAGAACAACTAATGAGAGATGAGAGAGCAACATTGCATTACAGATGATACCATCAAATTATTGGAGAGTTAAAAAGGTGTACTGCAGAATGGTTGCACTGGATGGAGTCAGCAAAGAGATGAGGAAACGTCTTGAATAAGCAGTCAAGAGAACATGTCAGAATGGTCATAAACAGGGTAAAACACACTGAAAGGTCAGTCTGTCATCTGAATTCAATTCAGTTCATCTAATGTAAAGTTATATCTGGTTCCAGTATCTTCTTGGTAACAGAACATCCTTAAAAAGTGCTGCAAAGTGTGATAGTTTTATATAGAGCAAAAGGGTTTTAATTACAGAATTTAATTGGTATGCACTCTGCTTATTTCCTATGGAAAACAAACTTAAATGAGGCTATGCAGATGGGGGTAATCTTCCTTCTTGTGCACATGAAATGTCAATGGGAGTTTTATAAATTAAAGGAAAACTAAACTCTAAAAAGTGCTAAGTGCATTTTCACAGTTGAACAACAACATGCAACTCCATTACATTTTAAGTCCCATAAGCATCTCTAAATGTACATCCTAGCAGTTATACCCCTCATTAAAATATTTCACAAGTACTGGTCCCATATCCTGTAACAATACTTTTCTTAGTAATAGTATTTTTGACCCTCTCTGTAGAATAACTAACCTAGTAAGGCTTATATGGGATTTTCTTTGGTGAGAATTTTGTTTCCTACCATAAATTATCAGAAAGTTATTTAACCATTCAACAACCATGCCCCTTTTCTTCCCCATCACACACAGAGTATACATCAAATCTCATCATTAATCCATACCTTTGATGGCAGGTGGGACAGATTTGGTTGTGCAGAAGGTACACATTTCTGAGAATGGCCCTTCCCCAGCATCATTTACTGCCTGTATTCTAAATGTGTAGCAAGTAGATTCTGTCAGCCTTTGTACCTTGTAGGTGTGACTTGGTCCCCTGTAAATCGGAATAAACCTAAAAACCAACAAAGAGAGAATAAAATTAGTTGTACTTGGGGCAGCAGCAGCTTTTCTGAATGTTATATGCATATAGACTTTTCATACTTAACCATCCATACTCTGAAGAACTGTAGATCATGTCTTGGAAAATATCAAATATAATTACAAAGATTAGTATGTAAACAAGAATATATAATAAATCGACTATTAGATATTAAGAAAACCAACAGTTTATTCTCTATCTTTCAAAATAATTATATTTGGAAAAAATCTCTCTATGTTTTCTACTGGTTACTTAATCAAAATGGATTAAAATTACATTATCATACGCCTTCATTACAATACCCTGACATAGTACTTCACAAACACAGGCCCAATCCTGCAATCCCTTGCTCACTTAACTAGGTTAGACACCCCAAGGCTAGATCCTACTCTCATTTACACCAGTTTAAATCCAGAGTAACTTCATTTATATCAACATGCAAGGATTTGCACAACTGAACATAGATCAGACACATTTCTCTGTCTTGAAGAGTTTACCATTTGAAATAAAACCAGACAAACATACAAGGCAACAGCTCCAAAGAGAGCATGCCACAAGATGATCAACATCAAGAAGTGAGGGGGGAAAGCTTGAAAAGTTAGGTTTTAAAGAGTGATTTGTGGGAACGACGGAGGCTGTCTAGCGGATGAGATCAGGAAGATTGTTTCAGATGTAGAGGGCAGCTTTGTGGAAGGCAAGAACTCTAAAGAAGGAAAAGGAGATTGTGACTTCCAAAACACTGATTCTGGCTGGGTCAAACACAAACTCTACATACATATGTTTATGCAATGCATAAAGAAATATAAGTTGCTAACCAGAGAGAACCTGAATTCCAATTTACAATGCTGTCTTCACCAGAAAACATGTCGATAATGTGTAGTTCTTTATGTACTCTGTGAGGTTCAGACCCTATAAAGGACTGAGAAGAATGGGAATTGAACGTACGCAGCAGATCATAGGAGGTGTTCAGCCTCTTTCAGCAAACGGTCCTTAAATTTCAGCTGGTGAACATGGCTGGTTACTTTTTGCATTGACCCTGAATTTATGAGACTATAAAATTCACTACTGTGGATCATGTGGTCTTCTGATGGTTTAATACACACATTCAAATATCCTAACCATGTTAGATGATTTAGAACCACGCGGAAACACACAGAATGATTCCTTTTGACTCTTCTCCCCCCAAATCCACAGTTCTATTCTGAATAATAATTCCTGGCCCTTTTGGCTTTGTGCAATCTTTATAGAATAATCTGTTCAGGGATTTCACAACAAAAGGGTTTGCCATTACCTCTCAGGGGACAGAAAGCAATTCATATTAAATTACGGTACACATTCATAGAAGTACAAAGCGCAAACAGAGGTCACGAATCTTTAATAAAAAGAAATGTTCAAAATTGCTGAATCAAACTTTGAGGACTAATTAGGTTTAATACTCCCATAAAGCTTTAATAACCCCTTTCTTTGATTGCAAATTATAAGGCCATACTCACAAATTATGAAGAGTTTAGGAGAGAACAGACTAAGTACTTCTCTTTCAGCCACTTTCTGATTTTATATGAAATTTTTTAAAGAGGCAGTGTACTTCTATTCAACTTTAGACATTGATGTTTTCACATTGGATTGTCTTTGCTAACCCACACTTTTGACAGTAATGTAAGCATCAATCGAAAGCTTTAAATGACCAGGAAAGATCCTGTTGTCTCTCCCACGAGGGCTGAGGCCCTCAGCATTTGCATGTGCAATTTTTGTTTGCGAAAAGAGAAGATTCTGCAAATATCCATGCAAAGGTGTATTTGCACTAGTTTTCACGGCACAAATCAGGGCCTCCCCCACAGTTTAGAAGTGTTTCAGTCAGCCATCCAGGGAGCACAAAGAATACCATGTGACTTTGGTAATCTAACACTGATGGTGACTGTTGAATGCACAGAACAATGGGCATAGTGAATATGCTTAATTTTGTTTGCATCCAGTATTTGAATAATATTGAATGTGAACATATTTGTTCATTAAAGACTCTGGATAATTTGCAATGAGAAAGAAGGGCTAAATATACTGACTAGATTGTCTGCTGCAAATAGCTTACCCATCTCCACTTAAGGTTTGGGATACTCATATAATCATGGAAATGTAAGACTGGAAAGGACCTTAGTAGGTCACCTAGTCCATTGCATCATAGTGAGGCAGGATTTAACAGGTGTTTGTCTACACTGTTCTTAAATGATGGGGATTCTACAACCTCCTTTGGTAACCTATTCCAATGCTTAACTATCCTTAAAGGTAGAGAGGTTTTCCTAATATCCAACCTAAATCTCCCTTGCTGCAAATTAAGCTGATTACTTTTCCTATTCTCAGTGGATTTTGAAAAAACTGATTGCCTTCCTCTTTATAGCATCCTTCTTAACTATGTGCAGACTTATTAGGTCCCCTCCCCCCCATTCTTCTTTTTTCAAGTCTAAACATACTCATTTATTCTAACCTTTCCTCACAGGTCAGGTTCTCTAAACCTCTAATCAATTTTGTTGCTCTCCTCTGGGCTCTTTCTAATCTGTCAACCTTTTTTAACGTGTGGTGCCCAGACCTGGACACTAGTTCAGATGAGGCCTCACCAGTGCCAAATAGAGTGGGACAATTAGTGCCAATGTTTTACATATGACACTTCTACCTATACATCCCAGAATGACATTTGCCTTTTTCACAACATTAACATCACACTATTAACTCGTATTTAATTTGTGATCCATTATAACCCCCAAATCCTTTTCAATATCACTACAATTAGCCAGTTATTCCCCATTTTGTATTTATGCACTTGTTTTTTCCTTCCTAAGCGCAACACTTGGCACTTGTTTTTATTGAATTTCATCATACTGATTTCAAAAAATTCTCATGTTTTCAAAGTTATTTTGAATTCTAATCCTGTTCTCCAAAGTGTTTGCAACCCCTCCCAGCTCGGAGTCAGCTGTACGTTTTATAGCATACTCTTTACGCCATTATCCACGTCACAAATGAAAACATTGAATAGTACAGATCCAGGACTGACCCTTGTGGGATCCCACTAGATACTCTCCCCCAGTCTGACAGCAAACCACTGATGACTACTCTTTGAGAATGGTCTTTCAACCAGTTATGAACCCACCTCACAGTAATTTTAACTGTGCCGTATTTCCCTAGTTTGCTCATGAGAAAAACGTAGAACTGTGTAAAAAGCCTTATGAAAGTTCGGATGTATCAAGTAAGTTCCTTCCTCCTTACCCACTATGCTGGTTATCCTGTTTAAGAAGGAAATTAGACTGGTTTGGCATGATTTATTCTTGACAAATCCATGCTGGCAATTACTTATCACCTTATTATCTTCTGGATTTGAACAAATGGGTTGTTTAAAAATTTAGGCAAAACTCAGCAAAACGTACTGAGATTAACCTGCAACTTCCCATAGAAGACTATGGAAATGTTGCTGGCTAAGTTTTGAGTTGGAAATTCTGGACTTGCTCCATAAATGTCTTCCTAATTTCCTAGACTGATTCTTATGCAGTTCTCTCTGACATTTGGAAATAAGCATAATTTACTCCATTGCTCTCTCCCTCACCCCCTTTCCTTTATCTCGAGAAACATCCGTCATTGAAAGCAAAATGCATTCCAGGAAGAACCTACATACACACTGCAGTACACAACACGGTAATGGAAACCTATTTAAATCTTCAATATCTTGCCATTCTTTCTCATGAAGATGATTATCCCAAGCTTAGAGAAAAATAGGCTGCTTTATTAAGGCAATCAGATTCAATTACAGCTAGAATCTACAATGACAATAATAGATCTTAATTATCTTGGAAGATGCATATTGTGTTTTAAGAAATGAAAACATTTCATCTTGATTACAAACATTTAAACTTCAAAACACAGCTGACTTTTTGATAATCATGTAGAATTCTATTAGAGCCTGCAGTAGGCTTTTTGTATTCCTTGAGAAGTGATCTTCATTACATTTAAAAGCAGTGTATTTTCCACTTAGCACTGAAGCTTTTAGTATCTGTGAGATGTTCTTTAGTCCCTACTTAGGCAGAACTCTTAGGGGAACCGCCTATGGGAGTGTTCCCTGGATAAGAATTGCAATGGATTGCATATGTTTGGAATCATACTACATCAAACATTTTAAGCTATCCGATGTATCTACAAAGCACACATTGTTCTGTCGGACACTATGGTCGTGGTTGTATGTTCCTATGTTGTACATCCAGTTAATGATTATTAGATAAGATTAACTTGTTTTCATTCTGACTGTTGCTAGTTCACTCTTTTAAAACCTATAGTTAGTTTAAAATGATATTAAGCTTCTTGAACTCTGTATAACTCAGCCCCTCCTAGCTTGTTCTCCTTGGTGAACTTCACATTGTCCCTGCCCCCTTTACTCCTGACATGCCAACCCTTGTCTGCTCATTTCTCTGCTTCTTGCGCAATCCCTTCCATGCCTTCTTCCACACAGCTATGCGTGCCACAACAACCCTGAGCCCATCTGCCAGACACCCATCTTATCTGCATTTGAGACCCTCTTAAAAACTCCCGTCTGTCATAATGCCTAGCGAGAAGTGCATTGATCTGGATATGAAAAAGCTTCTTTTGTTCTTCCCCTTCTCCTAATCTGTTCCCATTTACCTGCCTGTCCCTGGACAGGCAGCAACTCTGAGCCGAGAACCTCCCTTCATGGATACCTCCAGGGTACACAAACCAATCAGTAACAGCCGCTGCCGCCAAATACCCCTGGCTTTTCCTTTTGAATGAACATTTCTCATTTAAACAAAAGCAATTAAAATGTAAATTGGCTTCTTAAAGAAAACAGATACTTAAAAAATTTATGCTAGCTGATGACTTCAGCATGAGAAATAGAAAACTCATAAAAGCACTGAATGCATGATTCCAGAGACTGGCTTTAATCTGTTTCCCTTGCATGACTACATGAACTTGCCCAGGAGAAGTACGAGTCTGTTTTCAATGGTTTCCAAAAAAACCCCAAACATGTTTACTCAGGCAGGGATAAAGGTAAAGAGAAATCTCAGCCAAGGTGCGCTCACTATTTTATTGGACAAACTGGATAGCTTGAAGATCAACAAAATTAGCGGCTGAAGGAGATGTAGCAGAGGTAAATTCTTTGGATGTTAGTGAAACACGTTTCTCTGAAAACCTTGGACATTTAATTCAGAGTGGCTTAGTTATGAACATTGCCCCATGTGGGTTAAAAATTGGTTAGAAGAAGGTAAATGCTGTAATCTACCGTTGAAAAATAAACAGATTTAAATTATAGCGGAAAAAATGGTTCAAGCACTCAGTTGTATGGGCCAGCTATATGAACCCAAAAAATTCATTTGTGAGGTTTGAGAAACCTCTGGTTCCATGAGATTAATCCTGTCTCAGTCTCAAACTTTGAAGGCAGCAGGCTACGAAGCTTTAAAGTCAGGCTTTGCTCAGTGTTGAGGGCAAATTGGCTGGCATTTTGTTCGACAGTTCAGTAAAAAGTCCCAACAATGTTGTGTTTATGTGCGAAGGTCACACCATGCAGGAGTGGACCATTAGTACTAACACTCCATTTTAACTTGAGGTAATACTGTTTTCCCCTTCTTACCGAAACCTGCAAATATAAATGACTTTTTCTAGTGAAGGAGACATTCCCCTCAAAATTCTCCCCTTCTTACTTTAGCAGCTTGAATGATTCTCCCTGACATTCTCTCAAACACAGAAATCATTTATTTATTTACACAGACGAAAAGAGAGAACAAGGTGTCCTAGAAAGATTGTTTGGGAGAGGCCATTGCTGTGATTTTTTCATCAATACTCTTTTCTCCTCAATAAAGATCTTTCTGGGAAATGGTATGTATGTCACAACTATTTTATTGCCCCCACTTCAAGCCCTTCCAATTAAACAGAGGATCATGAATGTGCCTCACTTGGAGTTCATTCATAAATTCTCAACATAATTTAATCACCTGGTTCCTCTCTTGGTTTTGCTTAGATTTTGGAAACACATTTTACCCTCCTAACAATTCCATTTAAAAGAAAAATCTAATGCACAGCACTAAATAAGAGAGCAATCTCGAGCAAAGTACAAAGGCATAAACAGAAGCCTAAATGATGCTCTACTGTCTTGCTGCAAAATATGGTGATCTGCAATACCAATGGGCTGAAGAGAAATTTAACCTGCAACCTGAGGCTTTTTTTCTCCACAGCACTGGCAACTGCCTAATTTAAAACCAAGGTTCATGCATTTCATGAATCAACAGAGGTTAATAACTTAATAAAGCAGGATTATCACAACAGTAACATTTCCCGGTTTTCTGCACAATTACCATCCCAGCCTCCCCCCCCCCTTTTAAAAAAAAATAGATAGCTCTTCTCTGTTTACAGAACACATCTAACCCTCATCCGTTTATGTGAGTTTCTTTCCCCACCAGCAGTTGCACACACTGTGAGGAGGCCCCGAGGAGCGTAGAAGCTTCAAAGTAGGAACACAATTCACCAGAGGAGTAAGAGAACATAAAATTCTTTGCATTGCCTGAACTGGAAAAACAGGAGTCAGATTCTCAGCTGATCTAAATGGGTACAGCTCAATGGAGCTACATCCAATTTACAGGAGCTGAGGATCTGATCCCGAAAGTGCTGGTATGCCCTTACCGCTAGAGTTCCATCAGCATAAAGTCCTTCCTGACTCTCACCCCTGCAGATGGACGTCCAAATCCTGCCTGCTCCCATCCACATCTCTCCCACTGACGTGAAACAGTGCTACTTTGTCTCTCGAGAGACAATAGTGGGGCTGATGTGCCAGAGATGGGATTCACCCTAGTGGAGGGCAGAGGCTATTTGAACAAGCACTTTTCTAGTGAGGGTTTCAGAAAGGTAAACTAGATTTAAATTTGCAGCCGGGACTCCATCAGAGCCCCATTAGCTCTGGGAAACGTGTTGCATCGATAAATCCTCTGGCACCCTAGTCATAGTCCTTTCCCCAACCAGTATGACCCATCATCAATACCGAGACAGACAGAATTGATATATACATGTAATGTATATGTGCATGTATATATACATTGTCCTAAGCACTGAGTTTACCTACTGTCTGGAAAAATGCCAGAGATTTAAGAGCAGAAGTCAACAGAGTATATACATATTGTTTCCCCTTGGCTGTTTTGCCAAAGTTTACTGTCCAATTGGTTTTAAAAAATTTGGCACCTAGAGAAATCACTGAAGTCAGCGGCAGATTATCTGTAAATACATTTTTAAACTTAATTTATGCTGGTTTCATCAGTGTTATATACTGTTGTTGGAGAAAACAGTTCCAGAACTACCCCTAATTCTGTTAGCACTGGCATAGCGATTTAGTAACCTAAACAAATGTTTTCTTTCAAGTAACCTAAAAGAAAGAGCTAGGGCATGGTATTTCAGTTTAAAAGCACGCTCGAAAACTAAACTCCTCACTGGCTTTCCTAAATAGCAAATTTTTTAAAACTGATCCATATAAACAAGTAGTGTCTCCTATTAAAATAGGCAGGTATTTACCACCATACAATTCTATCCAGTTAATATGATCAAGTGCTTCCTCCTTCAACATACATAGACCAAGATAAATCAAAAGAGAATGATAGGCAATATGAGAAACAGAAACAAGCTTCCAGTCCTCTGCTTAGCCATTGACTTTACTTTATAACCAAGTGATCTGCCAGAGATCTATAACACGTTATCCAAAGATTCAGATCTAACCTGCATTCTGTGGGTCAGACTTTCAATTGCAGCTGCACCTGACAACACTCTAAGGTTATGTGCCACTTTTCTAATGATTTCGACTCATTGGGTGGAAGATAGCTATGACAGAGGCAGCAATGTGCTGACTATTAAATCTACCTATCAATTTGTAGCTGTTGCTACCTACCCAAGCCATACAAAAGAAGAAGAGTTATAGTTTACAATAAAAGAATTACAGTTTAACTTCATATGTGCTTACCTACATGGGGTGGTTATTCTATAATGAAGTGTAGATTTAAAGAGCAATAGCTATTAAGAGTAACTCCCTGTATGGATACTCTTATTCTGGAATAAGAGTGTCCACATGGAGGAGATATTCTGGAATAGTTTTTCTACAACAGCTATTCCAGCCAATTTTTCTGTGTAGATAAGCCCTTAGTTTGATTGGTTCATTCGACCTTCTGAGAATAGCCCTTTAGGTGAAAACCTGAACTGTGGACTTTTAAAAAGCACTACTTATTACCCATCTGTGACAGGTTAGGGTCCTGCTCCTGTCTCTTTTCAAGTCACTAACAGCTTGAAGACCTTCTTGTGGTAAAGGCCTCATGTGGTTTATTTCACAGTCTCCTCGCCACCACCTTTACTGACATGTGAAGCCTCATGTTTACAACAACAACATACACTCCTTAGCTGCCTTGGCCAAAGAGCAGGGGAGAGGAAGCCCTTTTGGGGTTTTGACTCTGAAAGCCGCTCCATCAAACTTTACAATTCCTTCCTATCTTCTGCCTAATGTCTACTTTAGCCTCTCAGTTCTCCTCAATGCACCAATTAGGCACAGCTCTTCTTAATCAGGTCTACTCTAGACTGCAGTTGCAATGACCAGAGTGCTGGATCAGCTGCTGTTGCCTAGCACTCTGTCACACACCATCCTACCTGACAGGAAGGTTTTTTTCTTTCCACATGTTCTTCCCCACTTATCAGAGGTGCTAGTCAGTGGGGATTGCCCTCTGTCCCTTAAGTTAATGATACAAGCCCCTCATCAATATATTATCTGAGTAACTAACAATCTTTTATGTATGTTTAGGCACAACACCTGTGAAGTAAGGAAGTGCATCAGGACATCTCATAGGTTTGGACAAACCCTCTTTAAATGGAAAATGAGGCAAACACCTGTATTATCTCATTTTAATGATGGATAAATGAGGTACAGAGAGCCCAAGTGACTTGCTCAAGATTACACAGGAAGTCTATGGCAGAGTAAGGAATTGAACCCTGTCCTCTTAAATTCGAGGCTAGCACCCAACCAGTAGACCATCCTTCCCTTCATTAAAAGTTAAAAAGTTGGTCTCATATAAAGGTCAATGCTCCCAAACAATGTTCCCAATGCACTGTGCTTGCCAGAAACAGACTTTTCTTCATTTCCACTGAAGGCAACACAAAATAGAAAAGACAAGAGATGTTAATCTGATCTTTCTAAATGTCACATAATGAAGAACAAATGAGAGATGTGGCAAGTACATTTGTGATGTGCACATCTTTTCAAGTTGCTACATTAATCAGTGCCAAAAGATTTCCAGGTATCTTGTTTCTTCATGTCTTGAAATTAGTGAAGCATTTACT
This sequence comes from Mesoclemmys tuberculata, assembly GCA_007922155.1. Lineage (NCBI taxonomy): Eukaryota > Metazoa > Chordata > Testudines > Chelidae > Mesoclemmys > Mesoclemmys tuberculata. The sequence goes on from ML675649.1 coordinate 13,717,573, forward strand.
CCACAACAAGTTAACTATTAAGCTTTGTTATTGCTATGGAAAAGCTAAGACTATACTTAATGATCAAGACACACTAAAGAGCACTGGCTGACTATTACTGTATGTAGAAAGACAAGGTGAGTGAGGTAATATCTTTCATTGGACCAACTTCTGTTGGAGAGAAAGACAAGCTTTCAAGCTTATACAGAGCTTTCTCACGCCTGAAGAGCTCCGTGTAAGTTTGAAAGTTTGTCTCTCTCACCAACAGAAATTGGTCCAATAAAAGATATTTCCTCAGCCACCTTGTCTCTCTAATATCCTTGGACCAACACAGCTACAAGCATACTACATATTACTATATGTAAATGGAATTGTTACTTTTGGTGTCTTTAAATAAAAAAAGTTATTATCAAAGCTAGCAGGCCCAGCATTTGATCAACCATTTTTCTCTTTTTATAACAGTTCCATTTGTCTTTGCATTTCTCTATTAAAAAAAAAAAAAGCTTTAATGCTTTTAAAAATTAATCCATGCCCAACAATCCTCATAACTAAGCAGCTTCACAATAACTAAACTGCATGAGTGGATTTACGATGAAGGGAAAAAACATAAAAAGCAATGACTTCAGTTTCAAGCATGCAAAGGGCTAATTATAGCTACTATCCTCTTAGAAGATGAGGGTCTTATGGGCCTGCAGAGGAGGCAAGCAGCAATGTCCTCTAAAAGACTGTGGGTACAAGGGAAGTCAGTCACTAGCCTCAGGAACTGAGGGACTTTTGTGCTCCCTCCCTCCCCCAGTCTCTTAGCTAGGCACTATTCCTTGCCTGAAGAGAGCATGAGCCATGGAGCACATTTACAACTCATTCAAAACATGGTCCCTCCAACAGCATAGTGATCCCTACACAACATGCTAAGCCTCTGATTCAGGACCACCTCTATACTGCAGATTAGCCCTAAATTCAGCTATCTATGGTCAGCAGTGCAGTTCCATTGATGCAAACCCTTTATGTAGATAAGGAAACCTGTGATTTGCACTTGTGGAGCTTAAGCTGGTTTCAAGCAGAAAACCAGGGCTCAATAGTCAGACCAGTATGTGGGGATATGGTACAATGGCACTGCTCTAGGGATGCTGTCTTGTTCTCCAAAAACTTAGTTTTCACCAAAAAAGTCTCGGTATTATGGTTGTAAAGAAAGCCTAAATAACGTAAACCAACTATAAATGATGCAGGTATCCACTTGACTCTGCAGAGAGCCTGGAACAATAACTCAGAGAGCTCCCATTCATCTCAGTGAGGTGTTAACTCAAATGCCTCATGAGGATAATTTAATTGTCAACATTGCTAACTACTCATGTGAAGCAAGTTTGTTTACATTTATGGGAAATAATGCTTGCTGCTTCTTATTTACGTCACCTGAAAGTGAGAATAGGTGTTTGTATGGCACCATTGTATCCAGCGTTGCAAGATGTTTACATGCCAGATATGCTAAACATTTGTATGCCCCTTCATACTTTGGCCACCATTGCAGAGGACGTGCTTTCATGCAGGTGACACTTGTTAAACCCGCATTCTATCATATATTTCATGTTATGGCAGTCTCAGATGACGACCCAGCACATATTGCTCAACTTAAGATGACTTTCACTGCAGATTTGAGAAAACGCAAAGAAGGTACCAATGTGAGATTTCTAAAGATAGCTACAACACTCGACCCAAGGTTTAAGAAACTGAAGTGCCTTCCAAAATCTGAGAGGGATGAGGTGTGGAACATACTGTCAAAAGTCTTAATGGAGCAACACTCTGACGTAGAAACTACAGAATCCAAACCACTACAAGAGAAAATCAACCTTCTGCTGGTGGCATCTGATTCAGATGAAGATGAACGTATATCAGTTCGCACTGATCGTTATCGAGCAGAACCCGTTATCAGCATGGAAGCATGTCCTCTGGAATAGTGTTTGAAGCATGAAGGAGCATATGAATGTTTAGCATATCTGGCACATAAATACCTTGCATTGCCAGCTGCACCAGTGCCATGTGATTGCAAATGCCTGTTCTCACTTTCAGGTGACACTGGAAATAAGAAGTGGGCAACATGATCTCCTGCAAATATACAAAAACTTGTTTGTCTTAGCGACTGGCTGAACAAGAAGTAGGACTGAGTGAATTTGTAGGCGCTAAAGTTTTATATTGTTTTATTTTTGAGTGCAGTTATGTAAGTGCACTTGTAAGTTGCACCTTCACGTTAAAGAGATTGAACTACAGTACTTGCATGAGGTGAACTGAAAAGTACTATTTATTTTTATAATCTTTTTTACAGTGAAAATATTTGCAATAAAAATAATATAAAGTGAGCACTACACTCTGTATTCTGTGCTGTAATTGAAATCAATATATCTGAAAATGTAGAAAACACCGAAAAATATTTAAATAAATGGCATTCTATTATTCTTTAACAGTGTGATTAAATCTGCAATTAATCATGATGTTTTCAATCTTGCGATTAATCCTGACTATTTTTTGTAATCATTTGACACCCCTGAACTTAAGCACTGTAGGATAACACAACCGATACCAAGTCAAAAGAGAGATGGGAAAACAACAGGAAAATGGCAGGCAGAAAAATAAGCCATGTGTGGTTATCCTGACTCTGAGCTTTGGCAATATGGATTTCAGAGAGGTGCATGATAATATTTTTCACTTTTGTATACTCTGTTGTTAATGGCATCCCACAGACATCAATGAAGCTTATTTTAGGGATAGTCTGGAAGAGGCCCCCCAGATTTTGTCCCCCACAACTGGCCATGGCTTACATTGATTTAAGTGTGGACTGCCATCTCTGATCAAGAGTGACAGCTCTTCACCCTGCAAACCTTTCATTTGTCACCTGAGAGCCCCTTCCCCTCCCCTCCCACGCCCATGCCCATGCCCTTTTAGCAATATCTCCTACCATGAGGAGCTATACTGTAGGGGACAGGGAGGTGAATATCGGGGTGGGAGGACAAAGGAGGTTCGAAGTCTGAAGGATTGGTAGCTCTGAGAGCTCTCACTGGTACATTGCATCCATGCTGGCACACAACTGATCTGGCCTGAGGGCTTAGCCCTATAGATTTTAGGGGTGAATCAAGCTAATTGCTGCCTCCCCAACAATCAATTGAAGCACTTTTGCACATGCATGCAAGGTAATTTTCAATGACCTGAGGGAGAACAATCAGTGTAACTTTCTCCAATGCAGACAAAGCTTGAAATAATTCCTTCAGCATCTTGGAGGTCCCCATGTGAGCTATAATGAAGCTCAAGCCTGTGAGATCTTACAGGATGACAGCACATGGGCCAGTATTTAGGGGACCACTTGCAGTGGGAGAGATCTGTGCAGAAGTGATGGGAGCCGTCATGAAAATCTCTCTAACTACTCACTCTCCCTACTCCCTGAGTAATATATTTTAGTCTTACAAAAACAAGGTTGGTGAGGTAATCTTTTATTAGACCAATTTCTGTTGGTCTAATAAAATAAAATAAAATAATAAGGCAACTTATTTCTCCTGTATGTAATGAGATTTAAAGCAAGTTATAGGTTTATCATCTTATTACCTTCAGAACTAGGTAAAGGCAAAGAGAAGAAGCTTTTTTGAAGTAAGTTTCTTTATATCCCACTTCATCACTTGTGGCTGCAGATAATGAGGGCGCCTGCCAAGTGCTGTGAAGCTGCTGTTTTGTCACTCATTATTTCAAGTGGAAATTTACATTCATTGGATGCCTTTTGTTGTTTGGTTAGCACAAAGCATCAACTCTGCTGCCACAGAAAGAGTAGATTTGTGAGGTGGGTGTGATAATCAGGGTCCAGACACTCCAAAGGGAGAACAGGGGAACTGAACAACCCAAAATAAGCAACTAAATCAACCGGTTTTAGACAATGTTATTATGTATAAAAAGATGTCAGCTGAGGTCTTTTATGAAAGTTTGTAATGTCCTGGACTTGATAGCTATTAGGAGATATGTATACAGGTTATGATTATGAATGTATGCATGGATATATATTTAGAACATTGTAACTGTAAAGTTAGTGCAATTACACTACAGCATCACTTCACAACAGTGTGGTGAAGCAATCAGGCAGAGAATAGATTGTACCTTACATTCCAGTTCTTTACTCCAAGCACGTAACATTGTTCAGCCAAGGACAGGAGGACCATTAAAGTTAATGGGAAAACACTGAAACAACTTGAAACTGAAAAGAAAACCCCAGTCTGGAACCACTCCCCTACTCTGTTACCATCCTATGAGAAAAAAGGGGGAGAGGGGAGTGCAAACACTGTTAAAGGGAAGGGATTGAATTGAATTCTATCTAAAAGCTGAGGGCCACGCATCTAAGTGGGGTGCTGTCCATGATCCCCTCAAGGACATTGTGGAAAACTCTTCAGAGGCAACAGGTAACTTGTGTTAGAAAAGGGAATTTAGCTAATATAGAAGTATGAAGCCTGAAATTGTCTCTTTATGTTTATTGTCTGTGTATCCTGTATATATTTCATCTTTGCATCTACGAATTTTCTCATAAATACACTTTTTTTATTTTTATCTCAAGTGGGCATCTGTTGTGCAAGTGGGCATCTGTGTGCTGTGTGTGAGACAAAGTGAACTCATAATTGGGGGCAGGTTCACACCTTCAAGAGTGATGAACCAGACGGGAAAAGTCTGAGTGTTTGGTAGTTAAGAACTCGGGGACATGGATTTGGGGGAACTTGGGGCCAGAAGAGATTGTTGAGGTCACCCTGCAAGAAGTAACTAGGCTCGTGGAAGCCAGGATGGGACCTTATGATTGTAGGCTGGCTACTGATGTCAGAGTGCTGTATCGTAATCAAGACACACAAAGTTGCAAGGCAGGCCGTGGCAGAACTCCTTATTGGTCTGGCTGATCCCCTAGTCGGTACAGTGGATAGGTGCTTTCATAGTCATTTTATTAGTTGGGTTTCTGGGCAAGATCTTCAGTGGGCGAAAATCAGCATAGTTCATTGAGGTTAATGGAGTGTGCCAATTTACACCAGCTAAAGATCAGGAGCTGTGTGTGAAGCTGTATAAGGATTATCTGCTTGAGATGTCAATTATTTTTCTGATTAAACTAGCTGAGGGCCAGATGTTATTAATAAATCGTGAGCTAGCTGTGACCAATCTGCATTCATTATATTTATTCATTAAAGAGAGCAGACTATTATAGTGCATTCGTGTGTTGTCTCCCTCACAATATCTTTCCACCACTTGTGGCAAACTGCCAGCTTCCCCCTGGTGGGTCTCGTGCTTTACTTTCTGTTTGTGGCCAGGGCGCCCCCAACTACCTCCGGTCCCGTGGCTGTAGAGGAGCTCTGTCTCCTGGCCTGGGAGGGAACTTTCTCCTGCAGCTGCTCCAAGCCTTCTGGCAGCTTCCCCTACGTTTGTTCCCTCCCCCTCCTTTAGGGAAGGCATGGTTTAAATACTCCTGGCCTGGCCCTCCATTGGGCCCAGGTGCCTTTAACTGCCCTGCTGTGCTTTCCCTTATGCCTGCAGGGCAGAGGGTTTTTAACCCTTTTGGGCCCTCAAACCGGCACCCCCTGTTAAAGCCATCCGGCCTGACTTTATCAGACACTTCAGAACCCACTTTATTCATTCCATTCATCAGAAAAGCTGTTTGTGAAGCACATACTGACTAGGCCAGATCCTGCATTTCTTGCATACCCAAAGCTTCAAAGCGAGTTTTTTGTAAGCAATCAATACTGAATGAGGCCCATAAATTCTTATTTTGCAATCACTGTGCAGTTATCAAGCTGACACAGTAGTTATATTATTTTTCTAATGCCCAAAAATATTCTCAGTGCCTCACAGAAACAATTACAGACTAAGGCACTCTCCAAGTTGTCATTCACATATTGTTATCCTTGTGAGTTGTTTCTTAATTGCCATTTCAGTATCATGCAAATGCTACTTTGTGGGCAATATCACATTACTTTCTGCATTATTATACAACCCCAGGGAACAAATTAGCTAGGATTGTGAAACTCTCCGACTGGTTTTGAAAGGGAGAAAAAAACCCAGGATATTTGCTAAACATGGACTGTAAAATACTTTAAGAGTTCAACTGTTCTAGAACAACAACAGTAACAAGTGAGGCATCGTAGATTAATTTACAGGTTAAACTACATGTACAGAACTATTGAAGCCACATTCAAACAACAATTTTCACATACCTGTATGTATAAGATAATAAGGAAAATAGAACATTTTTCTTACCATGATTCATTCTCATAAAAGTCTTACGATGATTCATTCGTTTCTCATGAACATTAAGAACAGAAATATGCACCTCTTACCTTTTATTTCTGTCCTCTATCTGCAAGATATACACCATGTCTTCGGCAGCATGCAGTTTGGAGCCACTGTCTCCCCATTTCAACTTCAGGCTCTGTGGGCCTGCCGCAGCACACTCTAACCGAGGAGGTAAGGGTGGTAAGGGCCTGGTTTTTGCCTTAATGAAGTGGCTAAATGGTCCAGCTCCAATTTCATTGACAGCCTGGATTCTGATCCTAAAACAAACAACAAAAATAAAACAGATTTTAAGCAATGTGCTTTCATAAGGCACTTTATCTAAAAAAGCCCCAAAGGACAAAAGCTGTTCCTGGCCTTTTGAATGAAATCTGAAAGAGCACCAATTCTGTAGCTCATATGTCTACTCCCATTACATCTTGCCTTGGCAAAGTGAAGGGCTCTTTACCCTACCAACTCTTTCCTGCTCTATTATGATCTCCTTTACATCACAGCCGCAGCAGTGAGACAATGACCAATGAAAAGGAAGGCTAAGCTGGATAGGGTGACATTGCAATACTCTTACTTACATTGAATAGTACCTACCCCAACCAGCTATCAAACTGTAGTCAATGGGACTGCATGAATAGGAAGATACTACTCAGTGTGAACAAGGGTATCCCAATCTAGTTATGCACTCTTTTCTGTTACCAATTTAGAGCCATCCTTACTTGTGGCGAGTAGTTCGTCAGCTCGACAACTAGTAGCAGTGTGCCAAAGAGAGAGACTATGTGGCATAATCTGGTCCGGAGTGATTGTGAAGCATGCAATATTTGACAGCTGTTGAGACTGAAGACCTCTTTTTAGTCACAAACACAAGTCATCAGCCAGTGATGCCATTTTGTCAGTATAGACCTTGGCTAGATTTGTACACCAGCCAAGTGGTGAATGGCTCCACATCCTGTTCCCAAGACACTGCATTATTCCAGTGGATCTAGCTCTTCGCACAAAGGGAGTTTTGAAAACTGCTATGATCATACCAGAGACCCCAGGATCTAACTGTTTCTCATATTCTGAAAACTACTAAGAATAAGATTTTTAAAACAAAGTGTCATGAAAAATATTAGTACGTGCACAGATTATAGATTTAGCCTTCCTTTGTTACGTGCCCCCTTTAAATTTTGTATACTTAAATATTCACTATTAAAGATTTATTTAGGAGCTCAGTCAAGAACCTGGCTCATGGTCTCATTTATCACTGGACAAAAGCTTACTGAGCCACCCAAATCAAAATAAGTGACAGTTGGGAGTAAGAGGAAGCCAAATCAGCTATACTGTCATAAGGGCTTTCTTCTGGGAACATTTTAAGTGATTGGGTTAGACTTGTGAACCCTATTGTTCCATTAGAGTAATGGCTTCTATTACCATTTCAATCATTTCTTCTCTGTGCCTAGGTTTAATCACTTGCACAATGGGGATAATATTATCTCCTTAGACAGCAAGAGGTGAAAATTAATGCTTAGAAAGAGCTTGGAGATCCTTGAATTTAAGGCACTATATAAGTAGTAATACTGGCACAGACAAGCCAGATGTCTGCTTCAAAAATCCATTAAAATCAAAGCAGAAAAGAGACAAACCTATTGGGCAAACAAAATAATTAAGTTTTTACAAAGACTGCCCCAGTTTAGATAGCTGGACAGATGCCACCTGCTTTAGAAACACTATAAACAGCAATCTAATTTTCTCCTGGGAAAAGATTCTCGACAAGAGATGTTGCTTCTTCTGAAAACTACAAGCCACCAAGAAGGCAGTAACCAACAGCAGAAAAACAGTCATTCACAACCTTGCATCTGCCTACTACAGAAGCAGCAGCTAAATAAAATCTTTCCACTTGACACAGCCACTTACTTAGATTAAAGAACTTGGAAAAAACAAAATATTAACACTTCAAAGGATTTCTTTGCCTTAGAAGGTATATTTTGTCTCTTTCATTACAAAAAGCAAGAGGGAAATTATATTCAATCAATGTAGGGGGAAAAACCATTAATAAATGCAAGAGAAAGTTTTACCTGCAGAGTATGCAGACACAGTATCTCCATACACATAACATATTGCATTAATGCAGTGATTTACATGAGGGACAGAGTTTTGTTGCGCTGCTCATGAGAAGCCTGAGAGAGTGTGTATGGATTTAGGTATAATTTAGGCAGTCACACACTCCTACTCTGCCTATTATTCCAGAGAGAAAGCAAACCCATCGCAGTTTATGCTCCCCAGCACACTAGTGTCACACTGGGACTCACTGTGTCACACTAGTGTCACCCCAGGACACACTGGGGACTCAGCCATCTCCCCTCCTGTCACTGCCCACCTTTGTAAGGGGCAGATACAGTCTCTGCAGATCCTACTAGTGAAGGAAAGAGTAGTACAGCACAGTGGGCGACGGGGGTGCCTTATGCCTCTTCTGCTGTCTGTGGCTGCCATGAAGGAAGAGCCCTGGTCAAGTTAAAAAATGCTTTTGTTTTGGAAAACTCACAAATCTTTCCTTCTGTACCACTAAAGCATGTATTAACATCTCCATTTTACAGAGGGGAATTCAGACACAAATGGGTGAAATGACTTGACCCAGGTGAGCCAAAGGTCACAAACGAGCCAAAGCCGCGCTAGGATTAACTCAGTATTTCCTGGCTCCCTGAGCAGTGCTCTGTCCACTCACGTTTGGGTTTTTTCATAAACACTCTAATTCTAATATTCTAATTCTGTACTTGGAGGAAAAGCCTCCTGAACATCTAGCTTTGGCTGGAAGAATTAATTTAGAATATTTAGTCCTACTATAGAATAGTCTGTCCTTTCCGTATATCCACATAACGTGCACTGACTTTAATAGAAATTATGCACATTCTTAACTGTACCATAGACTCCTTAGATGAATATTATAGAGGTATACTGAAAATGTTAAAATGCACCATTCTCCCATGTGGCATTGTGAGTAGAATTATTCTTGGGACAAGAATAACATGCTTGACTGTAAAGGGAGAGCCACCTTCTGACCTCAGATGCATACGTGGAGCCCTCACTGGCCTCAACTAGAGTTGTGTGTATTCTGTACATGTCAAGGCTCGGAGCCTTTTCCTGTACAATACTGGTTCTCAACCTGTGGCCCAATCAGCACACAGCTGCGGCCCATGTGACATCCTCAGAGCCATACAGATTGTATTGGATGCAGCCCACATAACACATTGAGGTTGAGAACCACTGCTGTACAATATTCCTTGGAGGAGGCAACGTGTTTAGTGATCAAGTATTCTGAATTCATTTGCATCTTTACTGCCTGCTCACTCGATTGTTCTCAATCAATTTGCAGGTCTGCCACTGATTTGCCTTGAACATGTCATTTATGCTCTCAGCATTTCAGTTTCTCCATCTCTAAAATGGTTATGATACCACTTACCTACCACACAACAGTGTTTTGAAGATTAGTTTGATAATGTTAGCGTCAAGTAGTAGTTCTAGGAGAAGTGGCCTTCCAGATTTCTTACAGACCAAATAAGTGACATAAGGAGTGTTTCTTTATTTCCTAAGATTCTGATTTCTGACACTCAAGTGTAAATCAGAAATAACTCTAATGAAGAGAATGGAGCCATACTAATGTAAAACCTTTGAGATCAGAACTAGGCCTTAAAGTTTCCAAGTTCAATTTCATTTTAGCAATCTACTTTCATAGATTCAAAAACAGTGTTCTGCATTTGATGATGAAATGGAGGTAACTAACAACTTAAATACAAAAGCCATGGTATGATTAAGACAAAGTAGGTCAAAAAAACAACAAGAAAAAAAGCCACTGATATAGACTGACTACTTGAAATGTTGAAACACACTGACTACTTTACTAGTATTATGAGAAGCATAATTAATGCAGACATTGTGCTTACTTCACATTGTATGCCGATTATTTCAGCTTGGAAAGTGATCGTATTAATACACAATGGCTTTCCAAGGTGAAAATAGGTGGAAACAATTTTGAATTTTCAATAGGAAGCTGACAATTCATTTAGTAATGACATATGGACGGAGATACTTGACTAAACTAAGAAATACTAGCTTTTTCCAGGGTGTTTAAAGCAATGAATTCATAAATAAAGTTCCATTACTTTTACATTTTGCAGTAAATAAGCCAGAAACGTAACAAAAAACAAATGACCTGTCCTCGAATCAGTTAAGCTTCAACCATTTCTCTATGACAGTATCACCTTTTGAAGAAAGAATTACGAGAACACTAGCAATTTCATTTAAAAGTCATCTTGCATTTCTTCAACCTATTTTTTTTAAAAAGGTGAAGATGTGTGCAGGAGTGTTTTATGTACACACACATACATGTTCCTGAAGTAGGAAAATTAGGAGGCTAGTGAAAACTGTAGTCAGCCTCAAATCAAAATAAAAGGCATCTTCCCAAACAAATGCCTTAGAAAGGCAACAACTGGTGGTTTGTTTGAGTCTACCAAATTAGAACTTTCCAGGCAAGTCCTCTCTGTTGTTATCACTTGTAAGTTCTTTGAGAAATTGCTACTGTCATCACTATGAAGCAACACCTGCAATGTATGGGTAAGAATAAAGCTGGGCGTATGTGGACGTGTGTATATCTATCCGTTCATATAACTATAACATTCCCAGGGTACAAGCCAGATTAGCAAGAAGCTGTGTCTACATACCCTCTAACCTGCGGTGCCCTTTACACTGCTTTGGTGCTGTAGCTTCCAGTCCTGGATTGCTCACAAACAGCTTCAGCCTTAGCATGTAAGTCGTGCCCCGCTATGTCTGTGTGTGATTTGTAGCCAGATGGGCCAGAGTGTACTGGCCTTCATGTGAAAGTGAGACTCAAGAACTCTCTCTCTCTGTGGTACTATTATTTATTTGTATTAAGGTAGGGCCTAAAGGCTAGGGCCAGATCACGGTAGGCACTGTACAAGCATATAACTAGAGCTAAACAAATAACTCATTTTTTGGTTTGGTGGCTGAGCTGAAAAATCCAAAACCAAGTTGATTAGTTTTGAACTGAAAAAGAATTTCTTTGGTTTTTCCCTGGCAAAACAACAGATAGAAATACATTTATTCAGGTCAAACAAAATGGTTAGAATGCTGACATTTTGAAATTAACATTTCATTTAGAAATGGTTCATTAAAAAAATGTGAAAAAATGTTTTAACATTTCTCTTTTCCTTTTTCTGCTGAAATTATTTGCAAAATTTTATCCAAATTTGTGAATAGGTTTGGAAGCCTGAAAACTGCATTTTTCAGTAAAATTTCAATTTGCTGAATTTTTTTTGCCAAGCTCTCCATATAATTAAGCTGTCCCAAACACTTTTCACTCTAAGTGTAAGACTACAGGCAACAGATGCATAAGTCAGATGGGGAGAACAAGGAAACAGTGAAATAATCACCATAAACATATTTACATCAATTTATTTTTATTTAAGGCTTTACACTGAAATATTTGTGTTAAAAACCATTCACAAAGTCACTCTTACCCTCTTCTACAGTGATTTCTAAGGTAAACTTAAAAATGCTGAAACAATGGAGGGTTTTTTTAGTGCTATTTTCAAATGAACCAATCATAATTTTAAAACAAAAGATCTGGAAAATGTAAACCGTAAATTTGGGTGGCGTTACCTAATGTTTCTAGTTTTGGCATCAGACCCCTCTAACACTTGTATCCATATTTGTATTTTCCCACTGGCTCTTTTAAACATTAGATTCAGAAAACATCATTTTTCAGACCAGGCAAATGTAGAAACCCTGATAGGACCGTCAACAGCCAGTCATATTTTAAAATATTTTTGACCCAGGAAAAGAAATACTCTGAAAAGGCTGCTATTTTCACTTTGGTAAAAGAATAATTTGTATAGTGTTCCATTTCCAAGCTGAAAAATCAGTTCTAAATTATTCTTAAGCAGCTGGACATGCGAAGAGTTTGATATACAAGTTCCCATAAAATTAGTGCAATTAGTGGCCCCCCAAATACCCATTCTTGTGAAAAGCAATGTCTAATAGCGAGGATAGCAAACATAATAAACTCTTCCATTACTGGAAGAGAGAAAGACCTGAGTGAAAAATAGGATAACTAATACTATAGCCTAGATAAAACTGAAGTAAATATTTCATTATAGAGTAAGGTGTTATTTCTCATTTGACAGTGACTAACTTGATCCTTCAGTCCTTAAGAAGGCAAAAGTGCATGACTAGGCTCAAAAATCTACTTTGTCTAAGGTATTAATATGACTCCCATTACCTTAGGATCTAAGCACAACACCAGCTTTAATGTATTTATCCTTCACAACATTCCTATGAGGCACTGTTATTCCCATTTACAGTGGGGAAACCAAGGCACAGAATGATTAAGTGACTTTGCCAAGGTGACACAGGAAAGTCTGTAATGGAGGTGGACTTGAATTCTGATCTCCCAAGTCGCAGGCCAACCCTGAGCCATCCTTCTTCTCTTTTTATGCTGTAGCTTACTCTCTATGGGCCTGCTTTAGAGCATTGAAATGAATGGGGAGGCTTTATATTTATTTCAGCTGGTGTAGTATGAGGTCTGCAGTCCTTCTTCCTCAGGCAAAACTCCATAGTTTTAAAAAAGGAAGCAAGAAACAATCTATTCAGAACTTTTCATGGGACTATCTGTTTGAATTACTACACACAAAAGTTTATAAACATTCATGAGCTCTGGAATATAGAGCCCAATTTTGCAGATCCTTACTCACGTAAAACTTCTATTGGTAGCTCCAGGAAAGCTGGACTGAGCTCTGTTCTTCAAAACACACAAATCTCAATCCTCAGAGATATTTCCACATGTTTTTTCTATTTTCATTCAGAAAGATTTCTCCATTGAAATGGTTTACAAATTGCAACTGCTATGGTTTTATTTATATAGTTGTTTATAAGCCAAATTTTTAAAAAAAAGGTACCCTATTTAAAGAAATTTAGTAAGACTGCTAAGTACCTCAGTGATGCATATGTAAACAAAACACTTCTTAATAGGTCTGCCAAGTTGTTAGAGGTAGGGAGGTATAGGGGAGGGTGGAATCACAACAGTACAGCATGGTTAAAGAGGAAAAATAGAAAGAAAAAACACAGGAACAAAGTGTAACTAATGGAGAAATAAAAGATAATTTCTCCCCCAAAATTCAGTAGCTAAAATTAAGTTTTTCACACTTTTCAGATGTCATACCATGGGATATACGTTCACTTACAGTCATCTTAATTCATATGAAAAACAGTTAAAGGAAGATGCTTTGACAGAAATTACATCTTTATTTGATAAAAATACTGGTGCAATATGTCATCTCAATTGTTGTAGTTATACTTCAAAAATATACAGGAGCTGTACTGCAGTAAGTGCTCACAGGAAGTCTAGTAAAGAAACCAAACTACAGGGATTGATGCAGAAATTATGGCTGGAATTCTATGGCTTATGTTATACAAGAGATCAGAACAGAAGATTTTAATGGTACCTTGTGGCTTAAAAATATATGAATCTACTGTACAAGCTCTGTAAAGGCTGTTATTTAATGAAAAATGCCCATTTGTTATTGGCTATTCAACAATAAGATTTCAGTCCAAGTTTTCTTGGCAAAAGGTATAAGAAAAGAATATAGTTCATGACCCCCAATCCTGAAAAAAAATTGCTTTCTAAGAACAAGCCTGGAGGTTTTAGCTCTCTCAAAATTATATAGTTCTGTATCTGTGTCACAGACTAGATAATAGCTCCCATCCTATTAAATGTGGGGTCTACAAATGCAGTTCAGCTCTGGGCACCTTCTTCGAAACAACACATAGCAGGAGTGTTTAGCTTTCACTTAATAAAAAGTAAAGAGGTCCATTTCTGCAAACCTTTACTGCTCAAGTACTTTATACCTCCATTGCAGTCAATGGGATTACTTGTGTTTACTACAAATTACTTGTGTGAGTAAAGATATGCAGGATCAGGCCTTGAATTTGAGGATGAAGGATTATTTTTCATTATTACTGTGAAAACACATGCATGCGTGTGCACGCTAATGGGTACATTCTCTGTATACAGCACTGGAGAAACCATTATTGGAATACTGTGTCCACTTCTGATGTCCACACTTTAAAAAAGATGTTGAAAACAGGAAAGGGTTCAGAAGAGCAAGGAGTAAAAACCTTTTTGGTGAGAGACTTAAGAAGTTCAGTTTACTTAGCTTATCAAAGAGAAGATTAAGAGGTGACTTGATTGTGATCTATGCTATAAGTACCCACCACCCCGACATTTCAAAAATAGGGTTTTTTAACAGCACATGAACACATAAAATCTAATGACTGGAAGGTGAAGCTACACAAATTCAAATGGAAAATAAGATGCAAATGAGGGTAATTAACCACTCATGTGCCATGGGATGTTGTGATATATATTCCATCACTTGAAATTTGTTAAATCGTGATTGGATGTCTCTTTCTAAAAGATGTGGCCCAGCTCAATCAGAAATCATGGGCTTGATGGAGAAATTACAGGGTGAATTTCTGTAGCCTGTGTTATTCAGGACGTCAGACTATATATATTCATAATAGTCCCTTCTGGCCTGAATACCTATAAATCTAATCTAGATATCATTAACTCAAAACAGAGAATTCCAAATATGCTGCTCCTTCTTTAGACTCAAGGCCTAATCTTGAAAGATAAGGAATATTTCCTGAGTAGTACTGCACGTTCTCAACACCTTTCAGGATCAAACTTGATTAGAAGAGAACAATGTATTTAACTCTACAGTCAATCCCATTTTCTTTTTTAAAATGAAAGCTTAGCTGCTGAAAAACAGCTTAATTGGCAGAAAGAACTATTTTGAAAGAATCCACAATATTTTTTTGTACCTAAGGATTTCGAGGTTTCATTATTAAGCTTAACTAGGCCTCTATTTTTGCTTATGTCTGCAATTATTTGTATTTGCTACTTATGTCACTTTGAAGTCCAAGCTCCTGATTGCACTAGTTAAATGGCCTAAACTATGAGTGCAAAAATGAACAAGGCAATTATTTGTATCTGCAAAAATGAAGGTCAGTACATGAAATTTTGCTCTAATGCTTTAGTACTAACCAACTTAAATGACTGTTTCCATTTTTGTTACAGAAAAACAGATCCTGGGAGGTACATTTTGATATTATCTGATTTTCCTCTCTAAAGAGCACAGATATAAGCACATAATATACAGCAAGAACATCTGAAGCATTACATTTTATGCCTTTGTTCAGTGACAATGTCGAACAGTGTCATGTTAATCTTAAACAGTCCATTAGTGTGCACAGTAAACGTGAAATGCACTTGGTAGACCATGGGCTTATATAATAAACAAACACTATGAACCCTTCCAACAAGTCCACAAAATTGTCTGGAGCCCTGTGACAAACAATTTCCCTTAGTTGCAAAGAGCTGCTCTGAAGAGGAGCACTTCACTCATAGTTAGCAAAATCCATATATGCTGGACTCAGAAGCAATTGAAGTAGACATTAGTATTAAAAACATGGTGGGCAAGTCCTTTTGCTATATAAGTACAAACTTTGTACTAGACAAGGCTGAATTCTCCAATGTTCCATGGGGCAGGTAGGTAGAGTTAATGGGCACTTGTCACATGACCAAACTGACTATCAACCAAGCATATCCAAAGCACCCAAGTTTTGGAACATAGTCATAGATGTGTAAATGGCAGAATCTGTCAAACATCCTCTCAGACCATCTTCATGCTGCTTACAGAGAAGTGATCTCCATATATAAGGAATTTGTTTTATTTTATTTTATTTAAAGTATCAACTCAGTGTGCAGAGTTACTTACTCATAGACTCATAGGTCAGAAGGGACCAATATGATCAT